>CAUYUJ010019924.1:52500-168045 GCA_963575745.1 Prorocentrum cordatum | reverse complement strand
GATCGTGTTCGCTCAAATCCAGTGTCGTCGTCTCATCGATCCTGAAGTCCTTGCCACCGACGCCTCTACCGGAGGAGCTACTGGGAGCGGGGGATTCGGAGTCGTGTTTAGTAGATGGGAAGCCGTCGATGTTGTCTCAGCCACTCGTGTTTCGGAGTCCTGGAGATTTTCTGTCGATGAAGCCATCTGCCCGCCAGCATGCCCTTGGGGCGGTCGGGGACTCCGTTTCGTCAAAGACCGCTTTCGACAAGGCTGAACGCCGACGCCGCCGAGGTACTACGTCGTTTATTCAGTTGACCGAGGTGCATGTTGGGGTGGAGGAGGATTGGAAGCTGTTGGTCAAGGGTAGGTTCTGGGGCTCCGAGCACATCGGTCGACTCGAGGGACGGGGGCTACTTGTTGGAGTTCGTCATCGAGCTAGGGCGTTGAGGTCTCGGGGGTCCAGGATTTTGGTGCTAGTCGACAACCTCCCAGTCGTCTTGGCCTCGGGGAGGGGGCGCGCCGCGTCCCAGTCCATGAACCGCACGTGCCGCCAGCTGTGCGCCCTTAGTATCATGGGGGACCTCGACATCGTCGTTCGCTGGATACCCTCGGAGTTGAACCCCGCCGGTCGGCCGTCTCGAATGCCGGGTCAGGTTGTCCAGGATCCCCGACTCGATCGGCGACATGCTGCGTTTCGACTCCCAGGCGCCCCTGGTGATGCCGGGGCTGTTCCAGGACGTGCATCAGTTCCTCCTGGCCTGTATGCTGACGTAACCAAGGCTCGGCTCAAGGACGCGATCGAGGATCTTGCTCTCGGCACTTCGGGCTGCTCGAGCCATGGAGGTCAGGAGCGGGCGGCTGGTCCGGCCGACCTCGAGAGGGGCTTCCAGGGCTCCCACCCCGGCGAACGGGGAAGTGACGGGGGGCCGCCTGATGAGGCCTCGTGTTCCTCGAGCAGCTCAGCTACGGGCGACGAGCTCGACGGCTTGGACGACGACCCCATCGCTCGGGGGGATGGCCTCGGCCGCCACGACGCCCCGTCGGCCGCCTCCTCGGACGGGCCGCTCTATGAGTCTTCGAGTGGCCCGGCGAGGGGCGGCAAGGCGTGCTGCGAGCGCGCCTCTCGGCGACCTGGAGCCGAGCAACCTCACCTTCCTGCAGGCCCACCGCGTCAGGAAGGGGACCGCCCGTTACCTGACGAAGGAGTGGGAGGAGTTTCAGCAGTGGTGCTTGGAGCGGAGGCTGCCCGTCGAGCTGGGCGACCCGCTGGATCGGGCCGCGGCCCAGTACGTGGACTGGCTCTACTTCGCGGGCTACAACCACGAGCGCGGCGACAAGTTGTTGGCGTCCATCGGTTGGCACGACCCCCAGGCTGTTCGGCACGGGCCAAGAGATCCTGTCCGACTTCGGGTGGCCTTGAAGGGGTTCCGCCGGCTGGCCCGAGGGTGCTCTCGCACCCCCATGCCGGAGCCACTGCTGTTTGCGATCATCGGCGTCAGTCTCCACTTTGCCCCGCTGGAGTTCAGCGTCGCTCTCGCGATAGCGTGGGGCGGGGCGCTGCGGTTCCTGGTCGGTCTGATGAGCATGACCGGTCGCAGTCTCGTGCCGCCTGCGAGCGGGAGCCCCAACAGGTGCTGGGGGCTCCTCCTGTATCCAGAGGAGGGGATGGGCCGCAGCAATGTGGGCGGCCACGACGAGGGCATGCTCCTGGACTCCGCGGCCGCGCTGTCCATCGGCGGGGTGCTGCGGAGGCTCAAGGCCCAGACTGCGGACGACAGCAAAGTGTGGGGCTTCTCGGCGCACCAGTTTCGACAGTGGTTCAAGGCCGCAGCCGAGGCCATCGGGTGGCCGCGGCTCCATCCGTATCAGATCCGCCACGGGTCAGCAAGTCGCGACATCTTCCACAGACGGCGGACGTGGCCAGAAGTCCAAGAGCGGCTTCGCCACGCCGCCGTCGCCAGCACAGCCCGCTATCAGAAGCACACTCGCTACCTGGCCGAGCTGGGGAAGGCGTCGCGAGAGCTCGGGGACTTCGCGAGCGACGTGGAGGCCCACTTCAGCGAGCTCGTGACCGGGCGAAGGCCCCCCCCGGCCTGGGCCGGCGCCCCCAAGCGTCGGCGCGGCCAGCAGGGCGAGGCTCTGCTCTGAGAGGGGATCTGGTGCATCGCGACGGTGACGTGGTCGTGCGCGTTGAGCGCGTCAGTGGGGCAGCTGTCCGACGCTTGATGTCCAGGATCTTGCGGGAGGAGCTGTCTCGAGGACTTCGTCACTCACAGGTGTATCTTGATGTCTTCTCTGGTGCTGGAAAGGTTGCCAATTCAATTCGTCGTATTTCAGATTTCGGTTGCATCCCCATCGATCTCAAAGATTCTGTGGCCATGGATATGGCAGTTCCGAATTTGATCAAACTGCTGGTTGGATGGATCAGCAGCCGAGTGGTGAGAGGAGTCATGATTGCATTTCCGTGTACTACGTGGTCGATGGTTTCTCATTTTCTCTATCGTAGCCTTGAATTCTTGGATGGTCGACCGGGCCTGACTCTGGCGCAGCAGGCGAAAGTGGGCGCCGGCAACGCCACCTTCCGTGGGATGCTGCTCCTCTTGTCCGCTTGCTTGCGCGCTGGAGTGCCAGTGCTACTGGAGAACCCCGCATCGTCTATGGCTTGGTCTCACCCCACGTTGTCTCCCTTGTTGGCGAGGCCGAGCTGCAGGATCTCAATCGTTGACATGTGTGCCTTCGGCAGCCCGTGGAGGAAGCCCACCAAGCCTGTGGGCTGGAACGTGCGTCTGCCACAACCCTCCATGTCCCGCCGATGCCAGGGGCGCCAGGGGTTGTGCAGCTTCAGTCACATGCGACACGTTGAGCTCCAGGGCAAGATTCCAGGCACTAGCATCTGTCGGTCACGGCTTGCTGAGACCTACCCATCACGTTTCGCTCTTGGCCTCGCCAAATGGTTGTTTCAGTCCGCGGATGCGCTGGAACATCAGAGAATGTTGACTGTGGTTTCGAGATGATCATGGGCGGCTGCCAGGGCATCCAGAATGGAAATGGGTGCGCACTTGGTACCAAGATGTTGTGCACGACCGTCGAGCCCAGCCCTCCGTTCCACGCAGAGTGAAAGATGAAAAAGGTGAGGCTCCAGTGGGCCCCTGAGGCCCCTTGGCTCGGACCCTCAGGTCTGAGCCTTTCTTTCAGTCTCAGTTGGTAGTGAGCATGTGTGCATAAATTAGCTTTCCAAACGGTGTTGCGCAACTGCAGGATGGCCGCTGCGCGGCGAAGCACGAGCACGTCCGTGCCGTCGCCGTGCTCGGCTCAAGCTCCTCCTCCTCCTCCTCCTCTCCTCCCCCGCGTCTCTCTGTGAGTCTTGCTTGGAATTTTTGTGTGCGCACCCCCCCTTGTGCCGTCGACCCACGGCTGCAGTTGGGGGTGCGCACTTGGTACCAAGATGTTGTGCACGACCGTCGAGCCCAGCCCCGCTTCCACACATTGAGCATGTTGTGCATATTTTTATTTTTTATATAATATATAATATA
This sequence comes from Prorocentrum cordatum, assembly GCA_963575745.1. NCBI lineage: Eukaryota > Dinophyceae > Prorocentrales > Prorocentraceae > Prorocentrum > Prorocentrum cordatum. The sequence continues at coordinate 164,530 of CAUYUJ010019924.1, read as the reverse complement.
TATATCTATATATATATATATATATATCTAAAAAAATATAAATATGCACACATGCTCACTGTGTGGAACGGAGGGCTGGGCTCGACGGTCGTGCACAACATCTTGGTACCAAGTGCGCACCCCCAACTGCAGCCGTGGGGGTGCGCGCACAAAAATTCCAAGCAAGACTCACAGAGAGACGCGGGGGAGGAGAGGAGGAGGAGGAAGAGCTTGAGCCGAGCATGGCGACGGCACGGACGTGCTCGTGCTTCGCCGCGCAGCGGCCATCCTGCAGTTGCGCAACACCGTTTGGAAAAACTAAGTTATGCACACATGCTTCCTACCAACTGAAACTGAAAGAAAGGCTCAGACCTGAGGGTCCGAGCCAAGGGGCCCCAGGGGCCCACTGGAACCTCACCTTTTTCATCTTTTACTCTGCGTGGAACGGAGGGCTGGGCTCGACGGTCGTGCACAACATCTTGGTACCAAGTGCGCACCCATTTCCATTCTGGATGCCCTGGCAGCCGCCCATGACCATCTCGAAACCACAGTCAACATTCTCTGATGTTCCAGCGCATCCCGCGGACTGAACCAACCATTTGGCGAGGCCAAGAGCGAAACGTGATGGGTAGGTCTCAGCCAGCCGTGACCGACAGATGCTAGTGCCTGGAATCTTGCCCTGGAGCTCAACGTGTCGCATGTGACTGAAGCTGCACAAGCCCTTGCGTCCCTGGCATCGACGGGGCATGGAGGGTGGTGGCAGACGCACGTTCCAGCCCGCAAGCTTGGTGGGCTTCCTCCACGGGCTGCCGAAGGCACACATGTCAACGATTGAAATCCTGCAGCTCGGCCTCGCCAACAAGGGAGACAACGTGGGGTGAGACCAAGCCATAGACGATGCGGGGTTCTCCAGTAGCGCTGGCACTCCAGCGCGCAAGCAAGCGGACAAGAGGAGCAGCATCCCACGGAAGGTGGCGTTGCCTGCGTCCACTTTCGCCTGCTGCGCCAGAGTCAAGCCCGGTCGACCGTCCAAGAATTCAAGGTTACGATAAAGAAAATGAGAAGCCATCGACCACGTAGTACAAGGGAATGCAATCATGACTCCTCTCACCACTCGGCTGCTGATCCATCCAACCAGCAGTTTGATCAGATTCGGGTCTGTCATATCCATGGCCACAGAATCTTTGAGATCGATGAGGATACAACCGAAATCTGAAACACGACGAATTGAATTGGCAACCTTCCCAGCACCAGAGAAGACATCAAGATGCACCTGTGAGTGACGAAGTCCTCGAGACAGCTCCTCCCGCAAGATCCTGGACATCAAGCGTCGGACAGCTGGCCCACTGATGCGATCAACGCGCACGACCACGTCACCGTCGCGATGCACAAGATCCCCTTTCAGAGCAGAGCCTCGCCCTGCTGCCCGCGCCGACGCTCGGGGGCGCAGGCCCAGGCCGGGGGGGGCCTTTGCCCGGTCACGAGCTCGCTGAAGTGGGCCTCCACGTCGCTCGCGAAGTCCCTGAGCTCTCGCGACACCTTCCCGAGCTCGGCCAGGTAGCGAGTGTGCTTCTGATGGCGGGCTGTGCTGGCGACGGCGGCGTGGCGAAGCCGCTCTTGGACTTCTGGCAACGTCCGCCGTCTGTGGAAGATGTCGTGACTTGCTGACCCGTGGCGGATCTGATACGGATGGAGCCGCGGCCACCCGATGGCCTCGGCTGCGGCCTTGAACCGCTGTCAGAACTGGTGCGCCGAGAAGCCCCACACTTTGCTGTCGTCCGCAGCCTGAGCCTCGAGCCTCCGCAGCACCCCGCCGATGGACAGCACGGCCGCGGAGTCCAGGAGCATGCCCTCGTCGTGGCCGCCCACCTTGCTGCGGCCCATCCCCTCCTCTGGGTACAGGAGGAGCCCCCGGCACCGGTTGGGGCTCCCGCTCGCAGGCGGCACGAGGCTGCGACCGGTCATGCTCATCAGATCGACCGGGGCCCGCAGCGCCCCGCCCCACGCTATCGCGAGAGCGATGCTGAACTCCAGCGGGGCAAAGTGGAGACTGACGCCGATGATCGCGAACAGCAGTGGCTCCGGCATGGGGGTTCGAAGGCGCCCTCTGGCCAGCCGGCGGAACCCCTTCAAGGCCGCCCGAAGTCGGACAGGATCTCTTGGCCCGTGCCGAACAGCCTGGGGGTCGTGCCAACCGATGGACGCCAACAACTTGTCGCCGCGCTCGTGGTTGTAGCCCGCGAAGTAGAGCCAGTCCACGTACTGGGCCGCGGCCCGATCCAGCGGGTCGCCCAGCTCGACGGGCAGCCTCCGCTCCAAGCACCACTGCTGAAACTCCTCCCACTCCTTCGTCAGGTAACGGGCGGTCCCCTTCCTGACGCGGTGGGCCTGCAGGAAGGTGAGGTTGCTCGGCTCCAGGTCGCCGAGAGGCGCGCTCGCAGCACGCCTTGCCGCCCCTCGCCGGGCCACTCGAAGACTCATAGAGCGGCCCGTCCGAGGAGGCGGCCGACGGGGCGTCGTGGCGGCCGAGGCCATCCCCCCGAGCGATGGGGTCGTCGTCCAAGCCGTCGAGCTCGTCGCCCGTAGCTGAGCTGCTCGAGGAACACGAGGCCTCATCAGGCGGCCCCCCGTCACTTCCCCGTTCGCCGGGGTGGGAGCCCTGGAAGCCCCTCTCGAGGTCGGCCGGACCAGCCGCCCGCTCCTGACCTCCATGGCTCGAGCAGCCCGAAGTGCCGAGAGCAAGATCCTCGATCGCGTCCTTGAGCCGAGCCTTGGTTACGTCAGCATACAGGCCAGGAGGAACTGATGCACGTCCTGGAACAGCCCCGGCATCACCAGGGGCGCCTGGGAGTCGAAACGCAGCATGTCGCCGATCGAGTCGGGGATCCTGGACAACCTGACCCGGCATTCGAGACGGCCGATCGGCGGGGTTCAACTCCGAGGGTATCCAGCGAACGACGATGTCGAGGTCCCCCATGATACTAAGGGCGCACAGCTGGCGGCACGTGCGGTTCATGGACTGGGGCGCGGCACGCCCCTTCCCCGAAGCCAGGGCGACCGGGAGGTTGTCGACTAACGCCAGTATCCTGGACCCACGAGACCTCAACGCCCTAGCTCGATGACGAACTCCAACAAGTAGCCCCCGTCCCTCGAGTCGACCGATGTGCTCGGAGCCCCAGAACCTACCCTTGACCAAGAGCTTCCAATCCTCCTCCACCCCAACATCCACCTCGGTCAACTGAGTAAACGACGTAGTACCTCGGCGGCGTCGGCGTTCAGCCTTATCGAAAGCGGTCTTTGACGAAACGGAGTCCCCGACCGTCCCAAGGGCATGCTGGCGGGCAGAGATGGCTTCATCGACTGAAAATCTCCAGGACTCCGAAACACGAGTGGCTGAGACAACATCGACGGCTTCCCATCTTCTAGACACGACTCCGAATCCCCCGCTCCCAGTAGCTCCTCCGGTAGAGGCGTCGGTGGCAAGGACTTCAGGATCGATGAGACGACGACACTGGATTTGAGCGAACACGATCAGAGCGGCACCCATCCTCAATTCTTCCTCCACTTGTGGCCAGAGGCGCCGACGGACCGGCCCGGCCCACTCAGAGAACTTATACACCGAGGACAGGATGGACATGAGGGGCCTCCGAAGGAGCGCGGCCCACGCGAAGTGCCCCACGAGGATCATCAGCTCGCCACCGCTGGCCCACCCCCTGTCGCAGACGTGGAGGAAAGCAAGGCTGACGCGCCACATGCGCTCGCGGGACACGCGGATGGCCCTGGCCTTCTGGTCGAAGACGAGGCCTGTGAACTTGACCTCGCTCGTGGGCTCCTCGAGCCCCTTGCAACGGAGCCCGCCCTCCTCGAGGGAGACCGGCACCTTCTTGCCCAGGTCCGCGGCGGCGCGCCGATCCTGGCTGACGACGGCCACGCCGTCGACGTACACCGCCACCTTGGGCCCGCTCTCCAGCCCCGGGCTCCCGTGGCGGCCCCGCGCGAAGTCACGCCGGGGGGCGCCAGCGGCCCGAACGCGAGCCTCCACCGCCTCCTGGCAGAAGTACAGCGACCACGAGAAGCCCATGTCGAGGACCAGCAGCTGCGGAGTGGCATACGTCCCCTTGAGATCGCTCGGCACCAACTCTGGGCGCAGGCGTCGGACCTCTCGGAGATCCACTCGAGGAAGACGGAACCGCTCCTCTAACCCCCGCGGGGCCAGGATCCTGTAGAAGGCACTCCTCACGTCCATCTGGCATACGTGCAGCTCTCTGTCGACGCCCACGGACGTGCGAGCCCAAGCGGACCCAGTCGGAAGCTGAACGTACTCGGGGGTCTCGAAAAATTGATTAACCTGTCTCGTGTCAAAGATGGCACGGCAATCTCCATTAGCTTTGCGCACAAAGAAAAGTCCAACAGTGGCGGAAGCAGGCGTGGTCAAGTTCACCAAGCCCTTCTCAAGCAAGAGGATAATGAATTCAGCATACTGACTAGGATCACCCCGCAACGTCTCGTCAACGTAAGGTCTAATTGGTGCAATGCCCGACGGGTCCTGACGCAAGATCCGACTCTCCCAATCTACCCAATAATGGCGAGCATCCCCCTCCAGCACCTGGGTGAGGTCACGCGACTGCGCAGAGGAGGGCAAGGAGAGCTTCTCCTTGCCCGACTCTGGCTCCGACTCTGAGTAGCCAGGCAAATTTCGGCACAGCTCGCGATGGGCTGCCGCCGCGCTGAACGGTGGAGGTCCAGCCAAAACTAGAGAATCTCGAAGGTGTTGAACGCCTGCAGCCTGAGCTGCCGACTGCCCCTCCGGGGCCTCGAACTCGGGCCCAGAGTAGAGCGAATTCAGACCACGCAGCGCCTCGGACGTCCAGCCGTCCACCGCCGCGGCCTGTCGTTGACGAGGCCGCGCCGACCTGCAACAGCCAGTCGACTCAGGTCTCAGAGGCAAGCTGCGGGCAGCAGCTGGAAGCAGCTCACGAGGCGCGGGGCCGAGGGCCGTCATTTTCCCCGGCCCCGACCCTTCGGGCCGGGGCCGCCATCTTGTCCTCCGTCATCGGCCACTCCAGCCGCCTTCAACTTGTCCATCAGCCGCTTGATCTCGGCCGACTGGTTGCTCACCTTCTGCTGCAAGGAACGCCCGTCGGCACTGCCCGAGGCACCGCCAGAGCCCCGTGTCAAGGCTCTCTCCTCCCGCAGCTTGCGCCGCTCCTTGGTCGTCATCATCTCCTTGTGCAACTGTTCTGACACGTGATCCTGGAGAAGTGGACACACCATCAAGAGGCCGCGAGTCTCGGCGGTGCCGAGGTATAGGAATTCATCTTCAAGTAGTTCGTCGCCGTCGCCCCGACCAAGGATTCGGTCTCGGTAGCGCCACTCAGCCAGCTGGGCGCGACGCGCCACATACTCCATGATAGCCAACTCTGGTAGATTGAGTTGGTCGTAAGAGGACCCTGTCTCGAAGAGCCTCATGCACAGCTCGTGGTCCGAAACGCCGACGTCGGTGATTGACAAGTTACACTCGTGCTTCCAGCGGGTATGCCTCGCCTTGGGCGAGTGGTCCTGCTGCAGGATGAAGCGCAAGCACCAGAGCACTGTCCGGGGCCCACGCAGGGGCCAGAAGGCCCACGTAGTCTCAGTCATGCCGCGCACGGCGGCGGCGAACTCCCGACGACGCTCCCCTTCGTGGCTAAGGGCCACAGAGAGTGTGCGCGCGTCGGGCTCCTCGGCGGCCTCGCCGGCTGGCACCTGCGTGGCCACGAGCACCTCCGAGCCCCGCTTGAACATCACGACCTTGCCCATGGCGACCCACTCGTCGGCCTGCTCGCTAGTGAGGGGCATGCCTTTGCCCCCTGATGAGGGCGCCTCGATGCACATCCACACGTTGGCACCTGGGTCGGGGAGCTGCCCCGATCCCTGAGAGAGCCCCCTACTCGCTGTCGGTCCAGCCGCCGAGTCCCCAAGAGCCTGCTTCCCGACGAGGCGCCTGCTCGGACCCGGGGGGCCGACGCAAAACTCCATCGCGTCTTGGTCCTCGCGGATGCTCGGGAACCAGTCCGAGCCGTAGAGGGAAGGCATCCGTCGAACTCCGTCGCGTAGTTGATCCTCCCGACATACGACCAGCTCCTGGCCCGTCTCGTCGAAGGCCGTCAGAGAATGAAGAGGAGGACACTTCAGAGCGTGGGGGTAGACGTCGCCGTCGGGCGTCAGGCAGTACTTCAATCTCCCCTCCGCTGCTGCCAGAGCTGGTGGTGGCTCCCCGCAGATGTCTTCGTACTCGGCTCCGTCGCAGTCCGTCAGCACGTATCGAATCTGCAGGGATTCGCCAGCTCTCCATTGGACGGCGATGCGGGCTCCGGCGCGCACCCAAGAGGACATAGGTCCCGCAGGTGCCGACCAGCCACCCCAGCACGCCACCAAGGCCGAACACGCTGAGACCCAGGGTCCTGACTCCCCCGAGCCCCTCCAGCAGGTAGCAGGTCTCTGCACTGGATGCCAACGCAGCGATCGAAGGGAAGGCGCGATCCACGAGGGCCGTAGCCCAGCTGAGGCCGACGACCTGTGAGATAGATGTCATGGGCGGGCTTCTGCCGCCAAAAAGAGCTTGAGCCGAGCACGGCGACGGCACGGACGTGCTCGTGTTTCGCCGCGCAGCGGCCATCCTGCAGTTGTGCAACACCGTTTGGAAAGCATACATATATATATATATATATGTATATATATGTGTACGCATACATGTGTAAACACTATGTGTAAACATGTCTAAGTTTGCCGTTATACATATGGCAACATAGTCGCATATATATATATATAGATACATATATATAAATATGTATAGATCTATCTTCTGGTTCATTTGTTCAGGCTGGGGGCCCTGGAGAAAAGCGCCCCCCCTAACGAATTTACCCAAGAAGGCCCAAAACGGGCCCAAGAGGGCCCCCAGACAGTCCCGACAGGGCCTCAGGAGGCCCCAGGAGGTTCCCAAGTGGCCCCGACGAGGCCCCCAGCAGACCCCAAGAGGTCCTCAAGAGTCCCAAAAGATCCCGCAAGGACCGCACAGAAGTTCGATAACGCCCGAAAAGGCCCCCAGAGCCCGATCATGCAAAGACAGCCCAACAGAGCCAATACGCGCCCCAAGACGGGACTGCACCACGTCCCACAGAGGCCCTCAGAAGGCTCCAATAAGGTCCACTTGACGTTAACACTCTGAACGCGAGGCCTCCCAAGAGCGAATGGCGGCGCAAAACATCTTCAGCGTCGAGATAATTGAGCCCCGCTGCGACATGGTCCCGAGGCCCCACAAGGCCCTCGCACGGCTCTTTCCAGTCCCAAAGACACGGTCATTGGTAAGCTCAGGTCGCCGTTCCACATTCTGCCGTGTCCTCCATGCCGCCTCCTACCCAAGTCTTTCGGCACTCGCGAACCCTTCACTGCGTTTCCCCCCCTCTCTGCGGCCACAACCGCGTACATGTGTATAGACATGCATGTGTGTACACGTAGATATGCCCAAATAGACGTGATACATCTGTGTGCGCAAACAAGGAATTCTATCAATGTTGCCATATTTATATACACATGTACGTACATCAATCTCACCACGCACGTGTATACACATTATATATATATACACCCACCTATATGTGTATATGTGTATGGCGTGCATGCGCGTGCGCGCGGATGACATGTATGCACAGATTCGCGTGCATGTGCACGCGCACGCACGCCGCCTGCGTGCGAAACTCGAAGGACCAAGGTGTATGGCGCGAAGCGCCACTGCAATCTGGTGTATACATGTATATACACATGTATGAGTGTGTGTATGTACACATAGACGCAAGCATACACACACATCCTTCGTGGACGCTTGCTTCGAACAAAGCCTTGGACACGTCGGAACTGGCTTGCTTTGCTTGGATCAAATCCCTGGACACGTCGGAACTGGCCCAGCCCCCCTAAAACATTGAAGCGCCTGGAGAGCCGGCACCCACCCCTGCACACCAGCCTCTCTAATCGCCTCCTCTCCCCGCCCCTTCTCCAAGGGGGGAGGGTGTTCGAACCGCCCCGCCCTCTCGCCCCCCCTGTCCAAGGGGAGGGGAGAGGGTTCGGAGGTTCGAATCCTACCATAGCTGGGTCCAACAGTAAGTGCATCATGGACGGGCTCGATGAGACTCTAAGAAATCCTTCGTATAGCTGGACCCAGCTCATGTTGAATCCTAGCAGGGCCCAGTCCAGCTCTACAGAAATCCCACTAGGGCTGCACCCAACTTTAACCGCATCCTGGTTAAACTTGGGCCAACTCGAATATAATCCCAGTCTAGCTGCATCCAGCTATAATTGAATCCCACTAAGGCTCGATCCATCTCGAGCGGGAATCCTACTATGCTTAGATCTAGCTCTCATTGAATCCTACTCGGGCAGGGAAGGGGGAGGGCCCTCCCCGATTCGACCCCCCTTTGCAATTCAGAGGGCAGGGGATTGTGGAGTATGTGGGCGTTTTTACGCCTCATACTCCTTCTCAAGTTCTTCGTCCTCCTCCTCCTCCTCCTCCTCCTCCTCTATCTTCTTCCCCCTCCTCCAACATCGTGACGCTGTAGGGCAGTTGGGATGGTATATTGACAATCTTAAGGTATCTTGGAGGACAGCCAATCGACCGGACAAAAAATGACCCCCGACACATGACCCGCCTCCACTCCTTAGTAAGGATGTTTGTGGTACGGGGCCCTTGCGAAGCATTCTTTTCAGTGTGGACTCCTTAATTCGGGTTTCTTTCGCAAACATTCCTTGGTGAGGATGTCTGTATGCAGGAACCCTGAAACGGGTTCCTCTTAGTGAGAAATCTTTACTGATAACGCCTTCAATAAGCATTCGTCCATAAGGATGCCTCTGCCACGGAATCATCAGTAAGGATTATTTGTGTGAAGAACCCACAATGCGGACGCCTTTTTAGACGGGTCACGTCAATGCCGATCCCTGTTGCAAGGGTTCATTGCTCACGCTTTCTTTTATATAAGAGCTGCCTGGTAATGATGCCTCAAGTAAGGGGTCCGTAGTAATGATGATCACACAAAGGGATCCAGAGTAACGAATCCTTTTTAATCAGGAGTCCTTACAGAGGAGGAAATAGGAAAAGGGGCTGGCTGCTCTCTCAGGAAGCCCACAACGCAGAGGGGCTGGGGGTGCTAGGAGGAAATGATTGACTTCTTCCTCTCTCTCTCTCTCTCGTTCTCTCTCCCTCTCTCTCACTTCCTCCCCCTTTCTCTCTCTCTCTCGCTCTCTCTCGCCTCCCCCATTTCTCATTCACGCATCTCTCTCTCTCTCGCTCTCTCTCTCTCTCTCTCTCTCTCTCTCTCTCTCTCCTCCCTCTTTCTCATTCATGCAATGTGCAGCCAATGGACCACCCCCGATGGGAGTCCTTAGTAAGGGTGGTTGTTATAGGGGGGCCTTGGTGAACATTCCGTCTCAGTGAGGGTTCTTTCGTACGGGGTCCTTCGTAGGGGGTGCTGCTGGCAAGAATTCGTCAGTAAGGATGCCTTAAGCAAGGCATCCCTAACAAGGGTGCCTTTTGTGATGGATCCTTTGTGAGAAATGCCTGTGGTAAGCACCTCTTCAATGAGGATCCCCACTGTAAGGTTCCATTACGCACGCTTCCTTCAGAAGGACTGATTCGTGAGGATGTCGAGTGAAATTATTCGTTATGTAAACGTCCCTGCGGTAAGGATTCCTTTTCTACGACTATCGTCAGTAAGGTTTTTTACTAACGATGCCTCCAGCTGAATACGTATTCGTTCGTATGGGCGCAGTGTCTCTTACCAACGGATCCTCAATAATGGCCACATTTAGTTCGGAAACCCGTGCTGTAGGGGAATGCGTTCAACATCCGTTAGAAATTATGCGTTACCTAGGGGTGTCCGTGGTAAAGATCCCTTTGGTAAGGATCCTGATGTACGGAATAATTACGCACGTTTCCTTTTGTAAGTGTTTCTGAAATGTGGATACTTCGAGTAAGAGTCCTTCGTAATGATATGTGTGATGACGTGCCCCTTAGTGGTGATGCCTGTTGTAAGGGTCCACTCCTTCCTTTCGTAAGGACTCGTTCAGATGGCTGTGGGATTATGAATAAGGATGCCTGGTGTAACGAGTTAATTCAGAAGGGTTTCCTTGATGGCGATGTCTTAATAAGGGGCCGTCGAATAAGAACCCTATGTAGGTTCCTTCGTTCGACTTCCTTCAATAAGGAATTATTCATACGAGAGGTGCCTGCAGTAAAGGTCCCTTTGGTAAGAGGTCCTTAGACAGGATACCTGGTGGCCCGAGGAGGAACAGACAAACAAAAAACTTGCCCCTCACCCCCTCTTCCTGCAATTGTTTGTTTTCGTTCCCTTTCTGTGGGGGGAGAGGTGAGGTTGGGGGGAAAGGCGGGGGGTGGTCGAGAAGCAACAACAAAACAGCTGACCCCTTTCCCTGGAAGAGGAGGGGTGAGGTTTGGGGAGTGTGGAACAAAACAAAAACCTCACACCCACCCCCTGGGGGGAGGGGAAATGCACTACAAAAGGAACCATTGTGTGAATGCGAGCATCGACAGAGTTCTCCGCCGCGCCCCGACGAGAGCAACGCGGTGCCCCCCAAACCCCAGCGACGCGGATCGCAAACCACAACCCGGCGTGACCCCACCCATTGTGGTCGCGGACCTTCGCTCCGACCGCAGGTGCTTCCACTCGGTCCACTCGGCCGCGGCCGTACCCTCGGGCCACACGGCCGGGCCGCGGCCCGCGGGGCACGCCCCCTCTCCAGAGCTCGGCGAGGACGGCTGAGGCCCTCCTCCGAGGCGCGGCCGCTCGTCGAGGCAGACGAGTAGCTCGACTTGCCGTCGCTGAGGGCCAACTTGCACTCGGGCCCCGGGAGCTCGACGCGAGTCCTCCGCGCGGCCGCGGCTGGCCTCGGCGCGAGCGGAGCCCAGCCCCATGTCGGCCGTGGCTCTGGCGCGCATCGGCGCGCACCATTTCGCGTCTACCGTCGGGGGCCAGGCGGCCCGCGGGGCTTGCGCCGCGCGGCAGGGCGGCGGCGCGAGCCCGCGGGGGCAGCGCCTGTCGGCAGCTGGCGGTGGCTCGCGGCTGGCGGCGGCGGGCGCCAGCGGGTCCCTGGGCATGCATGCCAGCGGGAGGCAGCCAGTTGCAATCTTCGGGGCCGTCATGGGCGCGCAGGGAGGCAGTGGCAGTGGCACCGAGCGGGCGCTGCAGCGGGGCCCCCCACATCTGGGGCCCCGCACTTCGCGCGCGCCCCGCCCAGCGGGCGGCACTCGAGCGATTGCGGCAGGTGCCTCGGCCCCCAGGTAACCGCACAGGAACCGCGTCCGCGGATGGCGCTGCGCTTCTCGCCGCCGCCGCCCGCCCAGCGTGCCGGGCGAAGGCGCCTCGTCGACCATCCAGGCGGTTTCCGCTGCTGCCGCGGGCGTGCTCCTCCGGCCGCGGGCGGAAGCCGTGCCTCGACCGCTCCAGCTCCCGCCGCGGGCCGCTCGCGGCGCCCCGCGCGCTCGGAGGACGGCGAGCCGCCGCGAGGCCAGGCGGGCAGCCTCCGCGAGCACGGGCGTCCTTGCCGGCTCGGTTGACGGCAAGCACTGCGCTGCTGTTTCGGCCTCTGGTGGTGCGGCCAGCCGCGGGGCGGAGCCGTGAGGTGACTCTGCAGGGCGGCCCGCCCAGGCACCACCAGGCCCTTCTACTGGCTATGCTCCGCCTGGCGTGCCAGCAGGAGGTCCGCCCGTTCGGCAATGAACAGCCGATGGGAGCTGATCCAGAATCAGCCGCTTCCCGTCGCAGCCTACAGGCTCTCTGAGAGGGCCGCTTCCAGCCGAACTCTCAACAACGCTCAGGGCTTGGACACCGCTGTGGCCACCGACGCAGCCTCGGCAGGAAAGGGCCGCGCTGGGCCATACACTGCCTCTTCTTGTAGCAATCCTGGGAGGCGTGGGAAGGGTCCACCTGCCTCGCCTACGCGCTAGGCTATCTGATGGGTAAATTCTGCACATCGTTCGGTTGGCTTGTAGTCCACATGCCAATTCCAATTCATCTCCTGAAAAATGCTTTTTTTTTTCCATCCTCTACAGCTCCGCGTTCGACCCGTAAGCCCTCCATAGGCCGCGTTGGCTGATCAAGGCGTAAAGCAGCCTGACTCGTTCTATTTCCAGAGAGCAAGCAGCCCCTGTTCAGCTTCCTTTCAAGCGAGCGGGCTCCAGCCCAAGCGCGCCTCCCATTGGGCCACGATCGCTTAAACTTACGTGGTCCTTGATGGTTCGGGCAGCGCCTTTGAAACACCTTCTCGGTCTCGTGTGTCCTGCCTGCCCTGGCAACGGGCACATGCCAAGCAACTACAACACTCGTGTCGAGACGTGTGGATGCCTGAACGATTTCCACACCTGCACGGACGAAGGGCGGCGCATTTCAGGAGCATGCGGCTTTTCCTGAGCAACGCGCACGTGCGCCTTGACGGCCCAAGGTCGCACGAGCCCACGGATGGAGGGTGGCAGATGCTCCATGGGCTCTCACCTGGGATATCTTCATACTATACTGAAGGGGCCCCAGGACACACAAATACATACACACAAATAAAATGATTCCCCATATTTTCCTATATGTTCTGGGTTTTTGTCTTCCCCCCCACTTCCCATATTTTCCCATATTTTCCTGGGGATCGACGATTAATTGTGTCTGTGTGTGTTTTTTTCCCTCCTGATATACGACACGCACGGTTGACTCTGACACGGTTGCACTGATGTAAGACGGTTAATTTGCAATCATGGCTGTCGCTGGCGCTTCCCCGAATCGCGTGATGTACTTCTACCGCGGCCGCGTCGGTCGCGCCAAACTAGCTGGCCGGTGCGCGCGCGAGCATGCGCGGGCTAGCGCGGCCGCAGCGATGCACCAGCCAACGCCAAGCACTCATCGCAATTGCCGCGGCATGGGTTTTGCAAACCAAGTTGCGGGTGGGCGGATTGCGCCAGCAGTGGAGTTGACAACTGCGAGTTCCACAAGTAATTCTCCTTTCTAAACGAGCATCAGGATCTACCCCCCTCCCCCACCCCGCCCCCGGACTTAATGGACCCCCTTTTGGAATTGAAATTTACATATGATTCTGCCCCATCGCCCATGCCAAAATTAAATTCATACGTAGCACCCCGCAGTTGCGGATAAGAGTGAGGGGGCGGCGGGAAGGCGGCGAAGACGTTGGCAGTCTGCGAGGCTCTGAAGAAGCCCGCCGCAGGCGCCGAATTTGTCATTAAAGCAATGTGGGTGGGTCGCGGGGTGGGTCGCGGGTGGGTCGCGGGTGGGTCGCAGGCCTGGTCGCGGGTCGGGTCGCGGGTGGGTCGCCGGTGGCTCGCGGGTGGGACGCGGGTGGGTCGCGGGCGGGTCGCGAGGTGGGTCGCGGCTGGGTCGCGAGTGGGTCGCGGGGTGGGTCGCGGGTGCGTCGAAAGCGGGTCGTGGGTGGGTCGCGGGCCGGGTCGCGGGGGAGATGACAAAAATCATTAACAACAACAACAGCAACAACAACAACACCAACATCAACACCATAACCAACAACAACACCAATAACCATAACAACAACACCAACAACACCACAAAACAACACCAACAACAACAACGACAATCATTTCAAGACTGTTCGCTCCTATCCGCTCACGTGCCAGCCAATACGTATATCCCAAACTCTCGGTAATTGCCCGCCCTCGTCGTCTTCGATCGTACCCCTTGGGGGTATATCTTCCTTACCTGCCACGTGCATTTAACGCAACCCCCCAAACACAGAGGAAGAGAGGACGGGTTGAAGGGGGCGGGAGAAGGATGGAACACTAGAGAAATTGGTGGGAGGGGGGCAAGGGGCAGAAAACAAGTGGTAGAAACAGACGGGCAGATCGGGTGGGCAGACCCATAGCGGGCAGGTCGGGAAGGCGGGCCCAGGCGACCAGGTCGAGCAGGCGGGTTACTGAAGCGTGGGTCCTGCATGAATCGCGAGGAAATCTCGAGCGATAGCGCGATTCCCAAGATGAATCGTGATAAAGCCCAAGGCGAGGGCGTGGCTTCTGAGCGCCGAAGGCGCATCGTCTTAATGAATTTCGAGGAAGTCCCACGCGAGAGTGCGATTCCTACATAGATTGTGAGGATGTCCTGCGCGAGAGCGCGCTTCTCCAATACATTGTGCGGAAGTGTCAAGCGGGAGCCGTTGTTGTGGTTCGGGGCCTAACAACGCAGTTTGAGGAGGAAGGCTTCCCCTTGTTAAAATAAAAGGGTGCGAGCCCCAGCAGGGCGTGTCGGAATCGCTCGGGCGCCCTCGCGCGAGTGCTGTCGCGAGGATCCCTTGCAACGATAAGGACGGGGTGTGCGCGCGCGTCGTCGCGCGCGCATGCCGAAATCCTTCACAACCGTAGGTGTCCCAAAGACCAAATCGAGTGCCCGGTAAACTTTTAAGAAACATGTTTTGCAACAGCAATTTTCCCCAACTGCCTGCGCTCACGCTTCTGCGGATTCTTAAAGGAACCATGGTTTTTCAACCTTTTTCAAAACCCCGGGGAAAAATGTCAAACGTGCCCCTTTCGCCGCGCGTCGAAACCACTCGAACGTCCTAGCGCGCGCGCTGGGTGGCACGATCCGAATCAAATAATACAATGCGGGCCACTCTCGCGCGTCGGCCGCGCGCGCATATGTCGAACTCCTTCCAAAACCTTCCATCGCCGACGCAAGGGCGCCGTCATCGTTGCTGGCATGATCAATGCGCCGTTAATGGCCTTGCCGTCGTCGTTGTCATCATTCCCGCCAGCAATCATCATCGCGTCTACCGTTGTCGACGTTGCCTTGATACCGCGCCTGCCCAAATCGGCGACTCGCACTGACGTGCCCGCTGGGAAGTGCCCAGCGGTCAGCACCACCGCAGCAGCGTCGGTAGCGCCACACTATCTGGACGCTGCGCAATGCGCGGGATAGCGCCGCCGCAGAGATGTTCCAGCCAACTCCGAACACTTATTCGCACTCGCCGCCGCATGGGTTTTGCAAACTGAGTTGCGGGTGGGTGGGTGGGATGATTGCGCGGGCAATGGGATGGACAACTCACTGCGAGCAGCTATTAAGTGCACCGCGTAGATTCCCGGTTTTTGCAAGAATCATGATCCCCCCTCCCCCGGGATGACCCCCACGCTCTGGGGATGTGCAGTATGCGTGCGATTCTGTCCCATAGCCTTATTCTAACAATTAATTCACGCCACCCCAGCCAGGCCAGGTTCGACCCCCCCATCATCCTTTTCCAAACCACGCTGTGCGCGCACGCTTGTTTACAAAATATCATGCATGTCCATGGATCCCTTGCAAAAAATGACGGAATGCACGCCGGCGCGCGCGTCGTCGCGCGCATGCCGGAATCCTTCAAACAGTATTGGTTTTCAACCGTTAAAACATCGAGTGTTCCGAAACATGTGCGCCTCCGTGGGCTTGCAACATCACGCTCCCCCCAAGCAAAAAAGCGCGCGCGCTCTTGCGAATCCTTCAGATAATCATCGGCTGTTTCAGCGGTGTCATCAAATGCGACCAAACCTACCTCTCGCGCGCGCGCGTCGACATCATTCGAACGCCCTTGCGCGCGCGCTGAAGGTGTGGGGGGGGCGCGGCCCCTGTCAAATAATGTTGTGCGGGCCACTCGCGCGCGTCGACCGCGGGCGCGTGTCGAACTCCTCACACAACCTTCATCGCCGATGCGTGGCACCATCATTGGCATTGGCGTAATCAGCATCGGCCTCGTTTTTTTGCCTTGCCGTCGTCATCGTCATCGTCGTTGCCAACAACGCTGCAGTCTCGATCGACGTCGCCGGCGTCACCGTGATACCGCGCCCGCCCGAATAACCGACTCGCGCTGAAGTGCCCGCGCGTCAGCGCGGGTTGTGAAACGCGCTGGGATGCCCCCAGCAGTCAGCGCCACCGCTGCCGCGTCGGTCGCGCCAGACTCGCTGGCCGCTCTGCGCGCGAGCATGCGCTCGCCAGCGCGGCCGCAGCGATGCGCCAGCCAGCGCCAGGCAGCCATCGCAATCGCCGCCGCATTGTTTTTTGCAAACCAAATTGCGGGTGGGCGGGTGGGTTTTGCAAACCAAGTTGCGAACTTGCAGCGAACAGTGATTCATCGCACCACGTAGATTCGCATTTCTGGAATATAAGGGTCTACGTCCCCCGGGATGATCCCACGCAATGGGGATGTGAAGTGCGCGCATGACTCTGCCCCATCGTCCATTATTTAGGTGTGGTTTCGTACTACCCCAGCCCAGCCAGTATCGACCCCCCCCGACCATCCTTGGCAACAGTCGTCTGCGCGCGCACTCGTTGATCACAAATCAGCATGTTCAAACAATCCCTTTGCCCCCGGGCAAAAAAACTATACGAAAGGGGCGCGCGCGCGCGAATTTCGTCGCGCGCGCACGCAACAATCCTTCAAATGCATGTAAATTCCGGACAGATTTCATCATCGAGTGTCCCGGGAACCAATAAAACACACATGGCTTTGCAACGGCAGTTCTCAACAAAATGATCTGCGCGCACCCTCTTGCGAATTCTTGCGACAAGCATCAGACCTTCAACATGTTCATCAAATGCTATTAAGCGGGCTCTCGCGCGCGCGTCAAAAATATTTCGAACGCACTTGCGCGCGCGCTGGGGGAGGACCCTGTCAATTTACCCTTCGGCGTACCCGAACCACTATAAACATGTAGCGGCTATACCCCGAACCGCCGAAAACGAACAAGCATGCGGACAAAAACCCGCAGTGCGCTAAAACACTCCTCCGTGCGAAGGGATCTGCGAGGTCGCGGCTGGTTCTGCGTACCGCTCGATTCCGCGGGGCCACTCAGGGCCCCGTGAAAAGTGGCGACCGTTTCGCAGATCGCACCCCCTCACGGAGCCGCGAGGTCGAGCCTGGATCTGCGAAGACCTCCTACAAACCCACGAAAGTGGCGACGGTTTCGCAGATTGCAATCCCCCAAAGGCGCCGCGAAGTCTAGTCTGGGGCACCACTTTGCTGGACCCCCCCGCGAAGATGGCGACAATTTCGCAGTTCCCAGCCCCCCAGGGGGCCGCGAGGTCTAGTCCGGCTGTGCGTACGACGCCACTAACTATGCTGGAGCCCCGAGATGCCCACGAACGTGGCGACAACTTCGCAGGTCGCAGCCGCCCAGGGAGCCGCGAGGTCTAGTCTGGATCTGCGTAAGGCACCACTGCGCTTGCCCTCCCAACCGCCCACGAAACTGGCGACAGTTTCGCAGGAACCGCGAGGTCTAATCTGGACCTGCATAGGACACCACTATGCTGGAGCTCCGAGCGGCCCCCGCCCCCTTGACACATCTATACGTACGTATCGATATTCAAACGCAGCACCACGCAGCTGCGGATAAGAGTGAGGGGGCGGCGAGGGCGTCGGCAGTCTGCGAAGTTCTGAGCTGCGGAGACCCTCGCCGCATGCGCCGACTTTTTCGCTCAGCAATGTGGGTGGGTCGCGGGGTGGATCGCGGATGGGTCGCGGGTGGGCCGCGGGCCGGGTCGCAGGTGGGTCGCGGGTGGGCGGCCGGTGGGTCGCGGGTGGGTCGCGGGCCGGGTCGCGGGGGGGGCGTCGACAACAAACAACAACAATAACATCAACAACAACAATCATTCTAAGACTGTTCGCTCTTACTTGCCCGTGTGTCATTCAAAACGAGTTCCCCACACCCTCGATACCCGCCCTGTCTGTCTTCGATCACACACCCTTTGGGGGGATTCTTTCTCTTTGCGGGGGGCGGCGGGCTTAGACAGGCGGGCAAACCTGAACGGGCGGACAATCCTTCGTGGGCGTACATGTGCCCGCCATTGGCATTGGTGTGGGCCCTGAAAAAAGAGGAGGGGGAGAACGAGGGAGAGTGGGAGGAAGGGATGGGGGAGGGACGAAGGAAGAGGGACAACGCCAGGAAAGAAGGAGCGAAGAGGGGGGTGGTTGATTAGAGGCAGAGAGAGAGAGAGAGAGAGAGAGAGAGAGAGAGAGAGAGAACAAAACAAACAAAAACATATAATATATGTAGAGAGAGAGAGAGAGAGAGAGAGAGAGAGAAAGAGAGAGAGAGAGAGAGGGGAGAGAGAGAGAGAGATAGAGAGAGAGAGAGATAGAGAGAGACAGAGAGAGAGAGAGAGAAACAAAGAAAGGGGGAGAGGAGGCAGGAGAGGGGAGGGAAAAGGGAGGAGGGAGAGGAGGGAGAGGGGATAGGGCAGAGAGGCATAAGGATGAGGGAAGGGAGGAGGACGAGAGAAGGGAGGAGAGGAGGGAGGAGTGAGGAGGGACAGAATGGAGGAGCAGGAAGGTAAGAGCGTGAACGTTCGAGGAAGTCCTAGGCGAAAGCGCCGTTCCTGAAGGAAGTGTCGGGCGGGAACCCACGACGGGCGGGCGATCCCCTGACGGGCGGGTCGGGCGGGTGGGACATTCAAGCGGGATGCCTGAGTATGGCGAGAGCGCGATTACTAAGTATATTGTAGCGGCGTCCTTGGCGCAGCGTGTTTCCGGAGCGTCGAAAGCGCGATTTCTGAATACACTGCATGGAGGTCACAGTCGAGAGCGCAATTCCTGAATAAAATGTGAGGGGTTCTCTGGCGGGAGCGGGGGGCTTGATTACATTGCGAGGAAATTTTGCAGTGCGAGTAAGTCTCAAGCGGGAGCGCCGTTCCTGAGTGAATCGTGAGGAAGTCTCAGATGGGAGCGGAGGTCCTGACTAAATTGCGAGGAAGTCACAGGCGGGAGCACCGATCCTGAGTAAATTGTAAGGAAGTCTCAGGAGCGGGGGTCCTGAGCAAATTTGGAGGAAGTCTCAGGCGGGAGCCGTTGTTGTTGTAATACGGGGGGCAAATGGCACAGTTTGAGCACGAAGACTTTCCCAGTCAAAAAACATGGTGCGAGCGTCGAGGGGCACACTTTGATTGAGAAAAACAATATGCACCCGTGAGGGGGATCAACAATATTTATTCTTCAGAAATGAAAATTCAGCAGCAACAACAACAGCAACAACAACAGCAGCAGCAACAACATCAACACCAACACCAGCACCAACACCAACACCACCACCACCACCACCACCACCACCACCACTAACAACAACAACAACAACACAACCACCACCACCACCACCACCACCAACAACAACAACAACAATGCGCACCGCATAACCTCACTTCAGCCACGCGCCCAGGGGCAGTACATGACCGTTCGGCCCCCTCACTCTGATACATAGCTCGCGACGCCGTCGAGGCCATCATTCTTTTGGGACAGGAAAGGGCCAGGCGATGCGATGCAATCGTGCAACTGCAGATGAGACGGCGGACGCGGGCACCAGCAGCAGCAGAGACCCACCACTTTGGTGGCCCCCACCCCTGACAGATCAGTTCAAAGTAGGCGAAGCGGGATGGCAATGGGAAAACTTTGAGCACAAATATGAGTACGTATGCGAGCCAATGACGTCTGTAGTGTTCTCGCCGGCAGAAAAACGGACCCTTTTCAGTCGAAAATGGTAGGTTTCTGCGTTGCTCCCAGACGACTGTACTTTACAAGGTTTCGTCCGGTTCCCCGTCTCCGCTCAGCATTCAGTTGTAAAAACTACCAGCTCGCGACGCCGTCGAGGCCATCATTCTTTTGGGACAGGAAAGGGCCAGGCGATGCGATGCAATCGTGCAACTGCAGATGAGACGGCGGACGCGGGCACCAGCAGCAGCAGAGACCCACTTTGGTGGCCCCCACCCGATCCCGAAGGTTTGTCTGGCCGAAGGCCGCATTAACTAATCATTTTCATGGCGAGCGAATGGAGGGCCTGCCCGGGCTGCAGAGAAAGGGACTGAACGATGCACTGGGCAGCGGCAGCGGCGAGCTGGGAGGGGTACTCAGCAGCGAGCGCGGTGCGCTTTCGACCCTGCTCGTCGTTCCCTTCAAGAACGAGGTGCCTGTTGCCAGTCCTACTGCAAAACCTTCGGGGACCAGAACATATCTTTTCGAGCAACGGCGATGCGGCGGCACCCCGCGAACAGATGGTGGTGGCTTTTCTGCAAAGCGCGCCGTACTGGCACTGATGCAACACAGACTTGCGACAAGAGGGCGACTTACACAGACGAGCCAGCCCAGGGCCAGACCAAATGAGTGAGGTCTGTGGATTCTCTAAGTATACGGGCACTCGAGCTGCAATGCATGCGCGAATCACTCTGAGCGTAAAGCGGTACGTAGCGTTGCCAGCGCCTACCCTGGCCTGCTCATGGGCATTCAGATCAGGAAGACCGAGCGGGTGGAGCGCGGACCTCAGCGGCCGCCGGAGCGCCCTCGTCCAGCTCGTGCACGGCGTGCCGAGCCAAACGGCGCCCACCGCTCGGGACTGGATCCAGCCAAGGACGACGGTCTGGAATGTCGCCGCAACGTGGTCCTCCAGAGGGCCGCGGCTCCAGTCGAGCCCGAAGGCGGCGAAGCCCAGCGCCACCATCGCACGAGCTATCGTGCCGGCGCCGCAGAACAGCTCCAGCACGGGCCGACGACGCAGCCGGCGCCCTGGGGCCGCCGCGCGCTGGCACTGCCGCCGCAGGTGCCGCCTGATGGCGTCCGGGCCGCCAGCCGCCGCGCCGGCGCCCGCGCCGCCAGTGGCCGTCGCCGCGCCGCCGCCGGCCGCTTCCGCGCCCGCTGGGGGGCGACGGCCTGAGCTCCGAGCAGGCCGGCGGCCCCGGCCGGCACGCGGCCAGTCGCCAGCAGCGTGGGGGGGGAGCCCTCGACGAGCGCCATCAAATTGTCCTCGACGAAATGAATCTCTGGCAGAGACCTCCGTTGCGACAGCATGTCGTCCGAGGCTCCGCCGCGACGCAAGCTGTATAAGTGTGGTCGGAGGCGTTCCAGCGACAGCTCCCGGCAGGCGCTGTCGAAGAGCTTCGGCAGCTGCGCGATCGCCTCCCCCCACAACGGCTGGTCGGGCAGGGTGCTGAGCTTCAAGGCCGCCAGCAGGGGGGCGAGCCAGCCCTCGCGGTCGAAGAGGATGCTCTCGTCGTTCACGCCCGTCTTGCCTGGGTCCTTGCCGCTCTCGTGCAGGAGCAGCCCGAAGTACTGGTAGAGCGTCCCCGCGGAGGCAGAAGGAGCTATCAAGTGGCGCCCGCGCAGCTTCGCCGCCTCCCCGGGCCTGAGGTAGCACGCAAACATGACGAGGATGCAGATGGCGAGCCGGGAGTGCCCGTCGCGCAGGAGGACGCCCGCGATGGCAAACACGACTCGCCGCGGCAGCGGGAGGCGCGCGCGGCCCGGCGCCCGCCGGGCCCAGGCTGCAGCCGCGCGGTGCGCCCTCGGCAGCTGCGTCGCCGCTCGCTTGTGGAGCGAGCCGAGAAAGTGGGCGACCGCCGCGGGAGCACGTTCCCCATGTTCCCGCCGCCGCCGAGGAGGAACTCGCTGTCCATGTACTGCGCGAGGACCGAGTCGAGGCTGGCATGGTCCGTCCAGTCCAGGCGGTGCCTTGCGCAGATGCTCGCGAAGGCCGACAGCGCCCCCCGGTAGAGCTTCTCGGTCGAGGGCCGCACCGCCAGCCGCTCCAGCAGCGAGAGCCCCAGGACCGGCGCCGCAGCAGCTGCAAGCTCCTGCGCGCGGCGGGCTCGCTCGCCCCTCAGCGCCGACGCCGTCGGAGCCGCCTGCTTCCTCCCAGCCAGCGCGGCCCGGAGGAGGAGCGCCAGCAACCAGTGCAGCCGCGTGATCCAGCGGCCCCACGCCCGGCAGTGCCGGCGCCGGCCGACTGCCGGAGAACCAGCCAGCGCGCCCGCGACTGCGCCCGTCGGCGGGATTCGCCTCCGACGGGATCCACCTGACAGACAGGGTTGAGCCAGTGGCCACGGAGAGCGCGCAGATCTTGCGAAGGGTGCTCTGGAGGTGCCTGCTGCGAGCCCGGCCCTTCCCGACCGACAGGACCAAGGGCAGGTTGTCGGAGAGGACGAGGAACCGGGACCCGAACGATGACGTGGACCGCAACAGATTGCGATACCCAAGAACGAGAGCCTCCCACTCCAAGGCCAAGATGTTGGCCTGACCGTCGACGAAGACCGCGGCGAAGCCCCAGGCCGACTCCCGAATGAAGTGCGCGGGGACCTCCTCGAAGTCGACGGGCGGGCGAGGATCGAGCACCGAACGCCCCAGCTCGTCCTGCGCCCCCTTCCCCCCGTGACCGACGTTCGCGTTGTCCGAGCTGTCGAACGAGAGGGGGTAGCCGAGGTCGGCGGCGGCGTCAGTCTCCTCCGACACTCCTACAGTGCGAGCTCTCGCCTGCGCTCCTCCCTCGACTTTATGCCTCCACTTTTCAGCAACTCGGCCTGTGGCGCCCACGAGGTCCTTTGGGGCGCGGCGAGCAACGACGCCCAGTCCCCACGGAGAGGCGTCTGTACACGCGACGCGCCCGCGCCAGGGGGCGCCCAGGTCGGCCGCGCAAAGGGGCAGCAGGTCGTGAATTAGCTGGAGCTCCTGTCGCGCCGCAGGCCACAGGGGCGCCGCCGTGGGCCCGGTGGCCTGAATGGATGCGTAGGTCGCCCCCGGCACGCACAGCATCTCTCGTCGGAGCAGAAGGGCCCACGTGATGTGGCCGGTGAGCACCCGCAACAGGAACCCGCTGATCAGCTGGCGGCGCAGGGCGCCGCGGATGGCCGCGCGGA
This sequence comes from Prorocentrum cordatum, assembly GCA_963575745.1. Taxonomy (NCBI): domain Eukaryota; class Dinophyceae; order Prorocentrales; family Prorocentraceae; genus Prorocentrum; species Prorocentrum cordatum. The sequence goes on along the minus strand of CAUYUJ010019924.1, from coordinate 141,866 downwards.
GGCGCCAGATGTTGCGAGTCCGAAGGCTGAGCCAGCGCCCCTCGCGCAGCGACAGCCCCAGGAAGTCGCAGTCCTGGGAGGGCTCCTCGACGTCATGAACTGCGAGCCCATGCCGTTGGAGGTCGTCGGTGATAGCCTGCAGCTGCTCGCTCACGTGCTTTGGGGAGCCGCCAAGGACGAAGTAGTTGTCCACGTAGCCGGCGCCCACGACCGAGGATGGGTCGCCAGAGAGCTGGCAGCCGCCATGGCCGTCAAGGATCAGGTTCTCGGGCGAGAAGCCGGCTCGGCACAGGGATGTCTGCAGCACCGTCTGGCACAGGTGCAGGGCCCAGCTGAAGCCCATCGGGAGCACCGCCACTTGCGGGAGCAGGAGGTCGTCACCCCTCGTGCCGGCCTCCACGCATCCGAAGGGCATCAAATACTTTGCAGGGATCGGAGGCAAGGTGAAGAACTCCTCCATCCCAGAAGGCACCTGCATGTGGTAGAAAGCGACGTCCAGGTCGGCGGAGCCGATGCTGAGGCGAACGTCGCCAGCCTCGAGGCGGCCCCAGGCCGAGGCAGACGGCAGCTGGGTCCTCGGGGCCTCGATGAACGAGCAGTTGGCCACCCGCGTGTCGAAGATGACCCTCAACTTCCCATTCTTTTTAGGTACAACAAATATTCCCATGTTGCCCCGCCGCCCCCGGGCGGGAGACAAGGTGAGCATGTGGCGCTCAGCCATCGCGCCCAGGAGCTTGGCATACTCTGCGGGCGACTGAACGAGGGCGGGGTCCGTGTAGGGCCCGCGCGGACAAGCCTCAGCCCGAAGCTGACGCGCCTCCTCCGCGTCTCGAAGCATATGGCACCTCCACTCCTGCAGCGCGGCGGCGCCCCGCTCTCCAAGCAGCCCAAGGAGCGGCGCTGGGGGCCGGGACACATCGGGCCAAGAGACGAGGTCTGGCACGTGGGGAGCGGTGGGCCCGCTGCCGTCAGGGTACAGCGCGGACCCAGCAAGGAGCTCACGGAGGGCCCCGTTGGGGTCGGACACGTCGTCGCGGTACTCGTCCGGCTCGGGGCCGAGGGCGGCAATGGTGTCCCAGATGTGACTGACGGCGCAGCGCTGCCCAGCTGTCGGAACGGCCGACTCGGGCGAGGACTTGTCACCGCATAGGTAATTCAGTGCATGCACGGCAGCGCTGGCCCGGTCGAGCGCGTGCCCGAGGGCGTGGCCCGCCCGAGCGCGCCGCCGGGTGCGAGAGGGGCCAGGCGCCGCGTCGGCTGCTGTGAGCTGCGGCAGCGGGGAGAGGTTGCGCTGGCGACCGTCTTAACGCGAAGGGGGCCCGGCCTCGCCCGAAGTGCGGGCAGCGCTGTTGGCGCCCGCGGAGGCCTGGAGGAGCCAGGGCGGCGGCGGGCCAGGCCGACCGCCCTCCGGCAAGCTAGGCATCGCCGCCTGCGGCACCGGAGCCTCTGCCCCGCCGGCCGCCGCGGCCCCTGCCGCCCCCTCCGCGCCCGCCGCCAGGCTGGCCGCCGGCGAGGGCGCGCTCCTCGCGCGCCTTCCTCCGCTCCTTCGCAACTGCCATCTCTTTCTGCGACTCCGATGCGAGATAGTCGCGAAGGACGGGGCAGACACACACAGAGCCCGCGAGCTGCGACGTCCCCATCATGGCCGACCTGTCAGCAGCCGAGGCATCGTCGGGCTCAACGAGAAACCGGTACTTCTCTTCCTGCACCTGGATCGAGCGGGCGACGAGCTCGAGGTGGGCGAGGTTCGTGGCGTGTTCCTGGTCGTAGGTAATGGCCGTCTCGAGGACGACGCAGCCCGTCTGGTGGATCTCCACTCCTGGATCGGCGGGGTCAAGGCCCGTCTCCGCCAGCCACCTCTGATGATGCGCCGTCGGCGTGCCGCTCCGCTGCGCCATGAACTCTGCCACCCACCGCAACGTGCGCGGCCCTCGCACGGGCCAGTCTGGCCAGGGGAGCTCGGTCATCCGGGTGACTGCGGTGCGGAAGTCCACACGACGGACCCCGCGCGCATCGACCACCACGCCGAAGATCCGGGCGTCGCCGCCAGGTCCAGCCACAGCCGGGGCCGCCGGGGCGCCCGCCGCGGGAGCTGCAGCCGCGGCCGCGGGCGCGCCGGGCGCTGCCAGGGCGGCGGGCGCGACGGGCGCGCCAGGGATGGCCGCCGCGGCCCCAGGCCCGGCTGGCGGGGCGCCCGCGCCGGCGGCAGGGGCGGCGGGCGCTGCCACGGGCACCAGGGCCACTGGGGCGGCCGCCGCAACGGCCGGGCCGCCCGCCGGGCCGCCAAGGGCCGCCACCAGCCCCGCGAGGCCGCCGCCGCCGCCAGGGCCCCCAGCCGCCGCAGCCGCCGCGCCGCCAGCCGCAGGGGGTGCAGCGCCCACAGGAGCGCTGGCCCCCACGCGCCCGGCGAGGTTGACCACGATGGGCCCGACCGGCACCGCCCCCCTTCTCGCGTATGCTGCGGTTCGAGCTGCATCCACCGCGGCCTGCAACGGGATGTGCCTGAAGTCGTAACGTCGTCGTTGCCCATAGCCGGAGCAGCAAGCCCGATCGTGCCAAGCGGGAGCATCGTCCACTCTGCGATATTCGCCTGGTCGGCCACGTCCTCGTCGTACTCATCGAGGTCGGGAGTCATGATGCCCGCAACGGTGGTCCCGCCGGGCACGAGCGCCACTACCAGGCGGCGGTGCCAAAGGCGCCGGCCACCCACTCTGTATCGGACAGCCAGGAAGTCGCCCTCGGCCAAGCCCGCCGCGATGAGCTGGTGTGGAGCCGCCATGGCGTCAGGCCTGGCGGGCCGCGGCGCGGCGTGCTGCAACCTCCGCCAGCTGCGCGCGCGCCTCCTGCAGCAAGTCCGCTCGGGCGGACGAGGGGTCCGCGAGCTCGGCCGGGCCCGCTGCCCGTGCCGGCGCCGCTGCGGGGGCAGGCGCCGGCCAGCGCTGTGCCAGCAGCACCGCCGAGGCCCCGGCGACCGCGCCGAGGCCGATCAAAGAGAAGCAGGCCCAGGGCCCGGGCCACTCCCAGCCCGTCTCCTGCCCGAACTCCCGCGGGAGCGCGCCCTCAGAGCAGGCAAGCGCAGGCGCGCAATTGCAGGTGCAGTCTGGACAGGGGACCGCCGAAGACCGCACGGCGAGGGCGGTTGAGATGCCCCGGGTAATCTCGAGGAGCAGACCTCCATGGGAGCCGGGGCCCCCACAAAACTTTGAGCACAAATATGAGTACGTATGCAAGCCAATGACGTCTGTAGTGTTCTCGCTGGCAGAAAAACCGACCCTGTTCAGTCGAAAATGGTCGGTTTCTGCGTTGCTCCCAGACGACTGTACTTTACAAGGTTTCGTCCGGTTCCCCGTCTCCGCTCAGCATTCAGTTGTAAAAACTACCATAAATAATTCTAGATTCACATGCGCTCGCATCAATGCATTACTTCGTGCCGGCTTACATTTTTCGGTAGCGTGGCGTGCTCGTGCACGACGGTGTAATGTATGAGCGTGCGCACGCTAGCCAATCCGCATGCGAGAGCCTTCGCAACACCAAACGAGCCTGAACAGGATCAGCCGAGTCGCAACTCGTGTACGCATGGTCAAGCGGGCTCCTGCCAAGTCATCCACTTCCACGACTTGGCACTGTTGATCCTCCCCTTTCGATGCAACGCTAAATAACTATTCCTGGCCCTGATCCGCCGAATACCACGTACAAGCATTCTCTCGGAACGCAGGCAAGCAAGGAGGATGGCAATGTAAGGCAAATGAGACCTTTAGTAGAGCTGACCCCTGCCAACAGAAAAATGCCGCGCCTCGTCCGACAGGGCAGCACTATGCCAAGAATGAGGGGGGACAAGGTCGATCGAGAGGTGGCTTTCAAGGCATGGGAAGAGATATTGAGGAAGGATATGAGACACATGAGTCAAACAAGGGCGAGGTAGAGCGAGAGGGGGTAATCATTGTTTTTCCGCAAGTCGCCACGCCAAGCGTGCCGGCACCTGCCACGTTCGTCACAAGGCTGACCTGCGAACGTGGCCAACACTCTGGCCAGAGATGCGGGCCACACCCATTTACGTTACTGCCCACTGTAGGCGCCACCTGCGCAAGCAAAAGTAGTTACATGTGACGACGGGCGAACGGCCGAGGAGGAGGAGGAAGGAAGCCAAAAGAACCAGCCAGCTGAGCCATGTCCTCGAAAATCGGCAATGTCCCCAGACTCGGGCAGGAGCAAAGAAAATCACTGATACGAATTCCCTTGGAAACGTATCGCCACCGCGGCTGCACAGAAGTTGTGTTGTTTTACCCCTACAAGGTGGTCCAAATGGCCACGCTGACAGAGTGAGTGGGGGTAATCATAAAGGCAAGTTAGTCCCGTGCCAGTTTGATGGGGAGCAGAGTATGGCAATGCGGAACAGGCCGCCTAGGCGTGCAACCGACATGCAGATCAGTTTGGGGATAGAGAGGGGTTGTGAATGGGAGAGGGGGAGGTGGATAGGGAAGATGGATAAGGCAGAAGAGACGGACCCCGCGCGTGAACTGCCTTGCATCGCTTTCGCGAACTGTCCGGAATGCGAGAAATAGGGTCGTCACCTTCGAAGATCTGTCCAGCGCGAGCTCGTTTTGAAAAAAGAGCCGTCCCCATCCGCGCAGCTGTTACATAGTGTCGAACCGCCCCTCGCTCACTCCGAAGAAGTCTTCAGCGAGAGCCCTATCTTGAAAAGCCCAGCTAACGCAAGCTTTTAAGACGAATGTGCGCGGCGCTAACGAGAGAGCCCCGTTCTGAAAAAAACACTGGGACTTTGCAGCTGCTGCAGGTTGTTAAAGCACTGTGCGCAGCGCTAAGGCGGGAGCCCAATTTGAAGAGGGTGCGCCGTCCCTTCTTGGTCCTGTTGCAGTCTTTGGCGACGGTTGCGCGCGGCGTGGAGGCCAGAACCCCAACTCGGATGAAAAGGGTCCGCCCTCGATCCTGGCAGCCCTTGGACACTTCAAGATTTAGGACCAGAGGCGGTGAGGAACTCTCAGAGGAAACGCCCAGACCGCCAAACCGACACGCCTGGTGGCGCGACAGGGAAGAGTTCCCTATTTCTGGTTTGGAGGAAGAGGAAAAAAGAAAGGCAACACACACACAAACAGAACAAACGTCCCACTCGTCAGCGTGAACGGCGCAACGGGGAGAAGTTATCTATACGGAAAATGGGAATGGATGGGAGAAGGAGGAGGAGGAGAGCGGGGGAAGGAAGGAGGAGGCAAGACGGGTCAAGCAAACGCTAACATGGATTAGTGATCCGTGGATCTGCGATGCGGGCACGGAGTGGACATAATCAAACTTAGTAGTCGGTCAACACATCCAACCCGTGGCGGAACGCCACAACGGTGTCGTCCATTTCCAGGTGCGCTGCATTTGCGTTTCTATTGGTTGCGACCGGCACGAGGTGGTTTGCGGGATTACGGGGGCATTGCCAATCCCTTCTGCGACCGAGGCTACGCACGGCCCATTCGCGACCGCCAAACCGCGCCAACTTGCGATGGCGGGCTTCGTTGGCGAAGCCACCAGCGCTGCGCAACCCGACCCTTGCCCTAACGTCCGCCGTCTGGGCGAACGGGGCCGCGATTCCATGGTTTAGTGAAACGGATCCAGGGGGCTGTATCCATGGATCTGTGAAACGAACCCTCGCCCCCATCGGGTGCATCATAATCCTTTCTGTTTGGTCCCAGGGGCCGCTCCGCTAGTCCATGTTGTCCGTCGCCCATCATTCGCAGCATTTTGCGCATTGGTGAGCAACATGAACTAGCGAAAGGGATGAGGGTGGCCCTCGAGTGATGCGCCGAACGCAGTCGGCACAACTGGGCCCCAATGGCTCGGAGGCTAGCGCGCATGGCTCGGCAGGTGGGTCAGGGCACGGGGCTGGGGGGATGGGGTAAGGGGCCCGCGTGCCTTAGTGGGCATCTGCGGCCCTGCCAAAACCTCCCATTTAATGCAACGGGCCACGCAGCCACCATTAGGCTGGCTTCTTAGCGGCCATTCACAAGGAGGTTGCCTGGACACATGCGCAGCGCAAGATGCGTGGTGAAACTGCCCACGATTGATGAAACCCTGCGAGTCCGCCACATTGATAGGACGGGTGCACGCGACTCTTCGCAAAATCAATCGAAAACGGGACCCGTCGCTAATCCACCTGCCACAATCCATGTTTCCGTGTCCTTGAACAGGGGAGGGAGCCCCCCCTCTCCCGCTTCCTCATCCCTCTCCCGGGCAGAGAGGGAGGAGGAATACGAAGGCGGAGGGCGGAGGAGGGAGGCGGGCGGGAGGGAGCGATGGGGGAGCCTCGCTTCAGGCCCAGACCCCGGACGTCATGATCTTTTCATGACGTGGACCCCCGGAGGTCTCGACCCATTCCCTGGGACGGGTTTTTCACCCTGGGTCGTTAGTTCAAGGCCCCGAGGTCCAGCGAGGGCCCCAGAGGCCGACAGTTGCCAAACCACTTCCGCCATGCTTCTTTTATGACCCCAGGGCGTCTGGAGACGGGGCCCGCTCACTCCCCGACGACCTGTCGCCGTCCACCTCCAGGCTCACGAAGTCGTCGGTGGGCAGGCCCCTGCACTTCACCTGGCGCGGGTCTGCGCGCAGGCGCGCCTGCGGACTGGCGCGGGCGCCGCCGCGTCGGCCAGCCGCTCCGACCCCAGACCGCTTCGCGAGCGGGCGAGGTCTTGGCCCTGCATTCCCCATCCCCCCCCCCTTCTCGTCGATCTCCTCTCTCCGTTGTCTCCCTCTCGCCCTCCAGCTCCACCTTCGTCTCTGCTTTCTTCTCCTCTTCCTCTTTCCCCATGGGCTCCTTCTTCAGCCTCCCCATTCTCCATCTCGTCCCTTCTTTCTGGATCCCCTATCGCTCCTCCCCCCTCCACCCTTCTCCTCGCTCTTCCTTCCTCCCCTCCTTTCACCTCCGTCCTCCATCCTCCCCCCCCCCCCGCTCTTTCGCCCTCCTCCCTCTGTGCCTCGCCATATCCAGGAACGCGCCGCTTCTCGTCATCTGCCGACCACAAACCACGACGAGGGGCTGGCCGAGAGGCAAAGCTCGACGGGCATCCAGCTGCGGGACGCGGCGAGAGAGCGAGGCACTTTCCAAAACGGTCCTCCGAAAGAAGTCCTGTGGATGCGACCGAAATCAGAGCGTACAAACATGTTTGCCGTTGCCGCCGCCAAAATTAACAAATCCCAACGCGTTAAAAAACGGAATTCTATGTTTTAAAATCTTATCTAGGAAACACGAAGGAGCAGTGGCTATGGTCACGGTCGCGTTATCGAGAGAGGGAGTGCCAGAATTGGTGATCTCTGGAGGAACCCTTGGGGCTGAACCTGCCGCGTCCCCGCGATCGCCCGGAACCCTTCAGGGCACTTCCCAGGAAACGCCCGCGAATCACAGCGCTCCGGCCGAGCCCGCGCGGCGACTGAAAGCGCCGCCTCCTCTGGCCGAGCCCACGAGGCAAAGAAGAGCGGTGGACATGGCGACGCTGAGTTGTGCCAGCGGGCTTTGATACGTGGCACCCCTCTGCTCAGCCAACTACCTTGCACAGCTGCGTTCTAAAGCTCGGAACCCTTGAGTCTCGCGGTGCTGGTCGTCGTTCGGCGGCGACAGTAAGGGCAAATGGCCCCGGGGCGGGCATTATACGCATTCGAACGGGAGCCTTGTCGAAGACATAGATCATCGGTGCCCCTGGATACGTGTATTGCTCTCCCCTGGGCTGTTCGCCCCTGCCGTCGCCTCTGAGCCGTTCGCCCTCCGGCCCCGGAGCCTCTGTTTTCGCGGTGGTGGTGGTCGCCGTTCGCCCCATCCCCCCTGGCGTGCTCCTGGCCCTGGCCTTAGGGCCCCCTCGCCTCGCCCCCCCCCCCGGCCCCGGAGCGCTCACTCTTCAAGGTGGTCGTCGTTCGCCCCCGCCCCTCGCCATTGGCCTCCTGCCCGCTCCCCCTGGCCGCGGAGCGCTCACTCTTCGAGGTGGTCGTCGTTTCGTCCCCCCTCCCCTGGCCTGCCCCTGGCCCTGGCCCCATGCCCCCTCGCTCCCTGCCCCTGGGGACCTTTGTGTTTTCGTAGTGGTGGTCGTCGTTCGTTTCGCCTCCCTCGCCTACCCGTGGCCCTGGCCCCAGCCCCTTCGCGACCTGAGCGCGCAAGGGCCAAGGCACGCGCACCACTTGTCTTTCGGCCCGCCCCAAGGCGGCCCGAGGACCACACAAGACAGCCTCCTGAGGGATCCAGTACGGTCCCAAGGTTCGCCCATATAGCCCCAAAGTTCGGCCGTGGACAAACCTCCCTTTAGTAAACCTCCCTTTAGTGAAAACGGCCTGGGACCGAAACCGACGGACCTGGACCAACAAAAATGACGGCCGCGACGCCCTCTCGCGAACCGAAAACGGCCAATTCGCTAATCGACGTGCCAGGGTAGGAGGCCAATCCACCCCCGAAAAATGGTTCAATGGATCCGCATATCGCTCGCGGGGCGGCTCCGGGACGCCCAATAGGCCCCCGCGCGGCCCTCCAGAATCCCCCGAGAGGATCCCGAAAGGGACCCAAAGAGGTTCCCCAGAGGCCTCAGGTAGACTCCCAGAAGTCATTCAAGAAGCTTCTACGACCCCCCACCAAAAAGCAACGCAACACCCATGTAGCGTTACAGCCGCGACAAGCCACGGCGCTGCCTGCTCGGGAGAGCCCACCCGGTTGGATCGTCCTACTTGGATTCAGAAGCTGCGCCAGCACGCTGCCAAGGGCTGCCGCAAACATGGGCATGGCTGTCATTGTACCGATGGCATATGATGGAAGGGCGGATTGTCTTAGGATCTCATTTGTAAGCCGGATTATTGGGCGGTGCTGTGCGTTCACCTGTCTACTGCATGTGACAGCAGTGCGAGGTCGTACTTTTCAGCAATGCCCGACCAGAGTGACCTCGAGCCTGAAGGCTGAATTTCAGACGGGGGAAGCCTGCGTCGGCCCCGTGGGCCCATGTGACCCCCTGGGGCCCCATGGGCTGCGTGTTGGTGCCCGTGAAAAATCCGGCGGCCAAACTTTGGGTCCGCGCATGTTTCCGGCGCCCGGGAGACGCGCGCGTTCGCGCAGAACCGCTCGCAGCGATCGGGCCCGCTGCTCAGGCCCAAGTGGGCGCCGCAGTGGCACTGCGCACTCGCTCGAAGCCCGCGGCCCCTCTGCGCCGCGCAACTTCTTGCCCGGAACCCTCTGCCGCGGCGCGCGGCGCGCAGCCTGCGCAGCCGGGCCCCGCGCGCGCCCCTGACAAGCGGCGCTTCGGCTCGCTTCTTCTCGGGCGCCTTGGGCCCCGCCCTCGCCCCCGCGAACGCCGGGCTGCGCGCCGCCTTCGCGGCGTGCGCCAGCGGGCCCGCGCCCTCCAGCGCGACCCCCGTTGCTCCCGGTGCCCGTTGCTCCTGCAGTCGTCGCAGTGCGTCCGCGAGCTCGGCATCTCCTGCCGGGGCCGTGCTGCACTTCGCCAGCTCGCCCTTCACCTCCTCCTTGACCTTCGCCGAGAAGCGCCGTTTGGCCCGCGCCCCCGCGACGCGTTGGCCCCCCGCCCCCAGCGCGTCTATCGCCCCTTCGAGGTGGCCCCTCGCCCCCACCTCCACTGCGCTCCTCTTTGCCTCGAACATTTCGAGAAGGGCACGCTGCCATCCTCGCCCATTACCTTTCGCGCCGCGCTCGGGATCCACAGCGGTGGGCGGGCTTGCGAACGGCGCGTCTGGATTCGTTATGGTTGCCCTTGGCCTGAATGCTGCTGTCCGTCGCGGCCTTGCGCGCCAGATCGCCCGCCTTGTTGCGCCCCCCTCCGCCCGCTCCAGCGTCTCCGCCAGCTCCGACTCCGCCTGCGTCGCGCAGTCCACGTTGTTGGCCCTCGTGTCGGACCTCCCCTCGTTCTCCAGCTGCAACGTCAACTGCACGATGGTCTAGTTGATCTGCGGCTGCGTCTAGTCCCGCTTCTGCTACGCCCCCCCTGCCCCTTGCCTGCCCGCCGCCTGCCGCTTGCGCCCCCTAGCCCCCCCCGCTGACGCCGCCGTTGACGCCACCGCCTGCCCTGGGGCCCCGAACATCTTCTCCTCGCGGCGCCCCCGAGGTCGCCTGCGCCTCTTGGTCCTTAGCAGCGCTGCAAAATAATGCCATCGTGGACAGCTGGCCAGGAGGCCTCTTTCGGCTCGCCGGGGCCATCAGCCCTCGACCCGCTCTTCCGCCCCGAGATGGCCGGCCGCAAGTCCCGCCCCTCGAAGACTGTCCGCGCCCCCTCCCCCCCATCTACATCTCGATTCTTTGGGCCCGACTTGGCGCTCCCAGGCCGCGCTCCAGCATGCGGGTCCATTCTCCACCCCGCACTGCAGGCTCTGGCGCGCCCTCGCGCCCGCGGCTCCGCGACGCTGCCGTCCGCGCCCAGGTCGTGGAACGATCTCCGCTTCGACCTCCCCATCGCCCTTCCACGTCAACGCGCTATCGAGCGCCGCCCTCGGGCCCTCGCCTCGACGCGCTGGTCGGTGCGCCCCGCAGCCCATGGGGCTCCGGCTTGCGTCTCCTCCGCCATCTTAGCCTTCGGCGTCTTCTGGTCTCGCCCTCGTCGACCTCTGCGATCTCCTCCAATCAGCGGCGCCGCCAGGTCGGCCGTCGGCTGGTTCGCCCTATCGCCCCTCGTGCGCTCTGAGTCCTCAGGCCCGAGCCCGACGCGACCCAACAATATCATGCGCGCGAGCTCCCTCGGGTCGTGCTCGCAGGGGGATGCGCTCCAACTGCTTCAAGTGCATGGGCTGCCTCGGTGCTGAACTCTTTTTCCCAACCATCCTGTGGTGTTGGGTCCTCGTTTTGAAGAGACGGTGCCCCGCGTTCCTCTCCTCTCCTCTCCTCCTCTTCCCCCTCCTCCCTCCTCCCATCAGCATCATCATCATCATCATCATCATCATCATCATCATCATCATCATCATCATCATCATCATCATCATCATCATCATCATCATCGTCTTCATCATCATCATCATCATCATCATCATCATCATCATCATCATCATCATCATCATCATCATCATCGTCATCACCCACCATCATCGTCATCATCACCATCATCGTCACACCTCTCACACGTTTCGTGGCCCCATAGGGAGCTCCACCGAAGGCCCCAGTGCTGCCGCCCGCATGCGTCAGCCACACCCAATTCGGCACACCCCTCACACGTTTCGTGGCCCCATAGGGAGCTCCACCGAAGGCCCCAGTGCTGCCGCCCGCATGCGTCAGCCACACCCAATCGGCACACCCCTCACACGTTTCGTGGCCCCATAGGGAGCTCCACCGAAGGCCCCAGTGCTGCCGCCCGCATGCGTCAGCCACACCCAATTCGGCACACCCCTCACACGTTTCGTGGCCCCATAGGGAGCTCCACCGAAGGCCCCAGTGCTGCCGCCCGCATGCGTCAGCCACACCCAATTCGGCACACCCCTCACACGTTTCGTGGCCCCATAGGGAGCTCCACCGAAGGCCCCAGTGCTGCCGCCCGCATGCGTCAGCCACACCCAATTCGGCACACCCCTCACACGTTTCGTGGCCCCATAGGGAGCTCCACCGAAGGCCCCAGTGCTGCCGCCCGCATGCGTCACCACACCCAATTCGGCACACCCCTCACACGTTTCGTGGCCCCATAGGGAGCTCCACCGAAGGCCCCAGTGTTGCCGCCCGCATGCGTCAGCCACACCCATTCGGCACCCATAGGGAGCTCCACCGAAGGCCCCAGTTCAGCGGACGCTTCGTGGCCCCAGCTCCACCGAAGGCCAGTGCCGCCCCGCATGCGTCAGCCACACCCAATTCGGCACACCCCTCACACGCTTCGTGGCCCCATAGGGAGCTCCACCGAAGGCACCAGTGCCGCCGCCCGCATGCGTCAGTCACCCCTCACACGTTTCGTGGCCCCATAGGGAGCTCCACCGAAGGCCCCAGTGCCGCCGCCCGCATGCGTCAGCCACACCCAATTCGGCACACCCCTCACACGTTTCGTGGCCCCATAGGGAGCTCCACCGAAGGCCCCAGTGCTGCCGCCCGCATGCGTCAGCCACACCCAATTCGGCACACCCCTCACACGCTTTCGTGGCCCCATAGGGAGCTCCACCGAAGGCCGCAGTGCCGCCGCCCGCATGCGTCAGCCACATCCAATTCGGCACACCCCTCACACGTTTCGTGGCCCCAGCCCGCATGCGTCAGCCACACCCATTTCGGCACACCCCTCACACGTTTCGTGGCCCCATAGGGAGCTCCACCGAAGGCCCCAGTGCCACCGCTCGCATGCGTCCCGCACACCCATTTCGGCACCTCCACCAAACACAGCGTTTCGTGGCCACACAGGGACCTCCACCGAAGGCCCCAGTAGTGCCGCCCGCATGCGTCACCCCCACCCCAGCACAGCATTTCGTGGCCCCACAGGGAGCTCCACCGAAGGCCCCAGTGGTGCCGCCCGCATGCGCCACCCCCACCCAACACAGCGTTTCGTGGCCCCACAGGGAGCTCCACCGACGGCCCCAGTGGTCCCGCCCACATGCGTCAGCCACACCCAGTACAGCGTTTCGTGGCCCCACAGGGAGCTCCACCGAAGGCCCCAGTGGTGCCGCCCGCATGCGCCACCCCCACCCAGCACAGCGTTTCGTGGCCCCACAGGGAGCTCCACCGAAAGCGGCACCCGCAATGCGATATTCACAACTGCACATGGTTGTGCCCTTCGCCAGGATAATTTTAGTGGCGATTGCTCCTCCTCCTCCTGCTCCTCCTCCTCTTCCTCCTCCGAAACTAACCGTCCATCGTGGCGGTCTTCAGGCTCCTGCGGGAGTCATTGTTCAGCTCATGGGTAAGCGCGCTGATTGTCGTAAGAGTTTGCCTCGCACACTTGCCAACGCTCCAGTTGACGAATGTCCATCGCCCCCATCACCTGCGCCTGCGGCGCGTACGATGGTACGGAGGAAAACAACGACTGACGCAACTTGAGTTTCACATTGGTTGAGTCTACGAGACCTCCACACCTTTGCCGATTCCCTCGTACGTGCTGCCTTTGCTTTCGGAAGCCTCGCTGCCGCCCTGTAGTGCCAAGGAATGTAGCCTGCTTCTTCACCGCTATATGCAATGATGTCCATGAAGTTGAACATCGAGTCGTCTTTTCTTGGTCCTGGGTCTTAACTTTGCACTACCTGTGCCCGTGGCCAAAACTAGAATCTTCAACTGAAGCAGCGCTAGAAAGCACTGCCATGGCCTGCTCTGGCACTGGCCTGGACGTTCGCAGTGGCCGCTGGGACGTCGCGTTGAATCCCTGGGCGCTTGAGACAGCTACCCAAAAACCACTCTGTGCCATCTTGTCGCTCGGACTTACCGCCTGGGCATTGCAGTGGACTGCTTGAGCCCTCGAAAGGGCTGCTCGTGTCACCTGGGCTCAGTGTAGCTGGCCGGGATCAACTTCGCGCTATGTTGCATCCTCGGTTTGCACGATGTGGAAGCCGACGTATTTCCCTTAACCGCTAAGTGGTCCCGAGAGAACCGCCTGTAGCTGCCCACCCCAGTCAGCACCATCAGTGCGGAGGACGCGCAGAGCGACTAAATAATCGTCACGACCACTCGCCATGTCGATGCGCGCGAGGAGACGGTGACTTATTAGCGCAAGCTTGCCACTTATTCGGCGTGCGCGCCATGGTCTGCGAAGCCATCTTCACGGGTCACTGGACCAATGCCGGAAGGGTGGCGCGGCAGCTCTGGCGCGACCGCGATGGGGGCTCTTTGTGCAGGGCCTCGTTACATGCCTGTCCACCTTTTCTGATGTCCTGCTGGTCATGATCTGCATGGGCAACGCGTCGAGGTCCCAGGACATGTTGCTGTTATCCGAGTTAGCGGGCGTGTTCCCAAATGGCTACACTATGCTTTCGATCCGCTCGTTGCTGGCGCGCCGCGCTCCGAGGTGCTGCCCGGCGGCTGCCCCCGGGGCCACGGCTGGGAGAGCGGCCGGCAGGAGTCGGCCAGAGGAGGAGGGGGAGGAGGGAGGGGGAGGAGGATGAGGATGAGGAGGAGGAGGAGGAGGAGGAGGAGGAGGAGGGGGAGGAGGAGGAGAGAATATCGTCGGCGATCTGGGTGGCCCGACCGCCTCTTGACGTCCATCCGCGCTCTTCTCGCCGCCCATCGAGAGGGGGGCCGACGTGGGCACCCGGGGCCTGGTGCCCGCAGCTGCTGGGTGCACGGCGCGCTCGTTGCTGGTCGACCCGGCCGTCTTCTGCCGATCCTTGGGGCGCCCCGTGCCCGGCGGGCGTGCGCGGCAGGCCGGGAGGCGGCTACTGTGTGGCAGGCCGGCGCGCTGATCGTGCATGCTTGTGTCGCCCCTGCGACGCTCGCTCCCCAGAGAGAGGCGTGCAGCGATCCTCTCGCGCGGCTGTGCTCTCGCCGCGCGTCGCATTCCAGTCTTCCTCCAGCGCAGCTCGCACGGGGAAGGTCGCGTCCGCCACTGTCCTCCCATCTCCTGTGCGGCCCCTGGGCCTTCGGGAGGACGGCGCGCGGCCCTCTCGGAGACAACGGCGGCCTCGGCCGCAACGTTGCCTCGCAACCACGGTGCTCAGTACACATTCGCAAAAGTAGATTACGTGACGGAAGGTCTTCGTTCTCCAACTAAGCTTGCCCTATAGGAGTCCTAGCTCAAACCCTACTAATTGGTCCGTTGCCCCCCCCCCCCCCCCCCCCCCCCCTTCTATGCCCCCCTAATTCCTATGGCTGTGGTTATGCCTCCCCCCAACTCCTATGCCTACGCCCATGCCTGTGCCTGCTTGCTTGCTTGCAAGCTGGCTTGCGTGCTTGCTTGCTTGCGCGCTTGCTTGCGTGCGCGCTTGCTTGCACGCTTGCTGGCTTGCTGAGTTGCGGATTCCAAGCATGCTTGATCCCTCTGGTTCCTTGATTCGAGTCGTCTAATCTATTTGGAGTCAACGCTGGCTAATCTATAGTTGCCCCATCAGGGGGTCAAGTGCGCTATCTTCCTCATGCTGGCCCATGCCAGCTCGTTCGGCGCTGCAGAGCGAGGCCGCGAATACCTTCCACTAGTCTACATCGCACCGAGGTGTCGCGCCAATAATCCAAAATAGTATGCCGTCCTCAGGAGCGATGATACGTGTTGGGGCGAGCAGGCCTGATGCTTCACATCTGGAACGCAATTCGACCACATGTTATTGCCCAGCAACGCGCGTTCGATTCCCATGCGTTTCACATTCGGCTCGCACTTGATTCAGACCAGGGTACCCAAGCCGTGCTTACACTTATGGGGTTCTTACTTCTGTTCTGAGGAACTGGGCTGTGTGGCTGGTCTGGCGGCTATGCCGTCGCCGTCGCCGCCCCGTCGCCGCCCGTCGTCTGGGCCGTGTGGCCAGTCTGGCGGCCGCGTCGTCTGCACCACATATATTGCACGAAGAAGATCGCGCCTGCGGCTCGCTTCCCGATCGCTCATAACATAGGATGCAACACATACATTCATAGATTGCACACCATGAACTAATGTACCATATAGAATGCACACTATAGATGACACAACCACAAGTATTGCACAATACCGATTGCACAACATAGGTTGTACCACATAATTATACACAGCCACGTAGGTTACACAACATGCATGGCACACCATAAACTGCATCACATCGATTGCATCAACTAGGTAGCACTACATATATGCAGCACATATCTTGCCCTCCACATCTATTGCAACACATATATTGCACGCGTCTTAGTTCGCGCCTGCGGCGCGCTTTTTGACCGATTTCGATTGCACTGAATAGCTTGAGCCACATAGATCACACCACATGGATGAGTACGACAGCTCCTACCACATGGATTGCACCACATAGCTTACACCACGTAGCTCGCGCGACATACGCGAGTACTCCATTTCCTACCACATCCATTGCATCACGCAGCTGTCACCACACAACTCCCATCACATACATGAGTACATTAGTTCTTACCACGTGGATTGCACCACACAGCTTGCACCACGTAGCTCGCACCACATGCATGAGTACGCTAGCTCTTACCACTTAGGTGGCACCGCGGAACTCATACCACACAGCTCACACCACATACAAGAGTACGCTAGCTCCTATCACATCGACTGCACCACATAGCTTACGCCACGTGGCTCACACAACACACCACATAGGTGAGTACGTAAGCTCCTACACATACACACACGCGTACTTTGGCTGCTGACGTGGGGCTCGAGCGGGTCTTGAGCGGCCTTCACCTCCCGCTCCCGCGCGGCCAGAGCCGCTTGGAGGCGATGGCATCGAAACGGGGCGCGGCGAAAGCTGCTACAGCGAGGCCTGCTGCCAGCGGGCTCGCTGTTCGCGAAAGGAGCGCCAGCGGCTGCTACAGAGTACCTTTGTGCTACCCGCACAAGAGACAAGTCGATCGTGGGCAGGCTCTCTGCTCGGGCGGCCGGGCATCGCTTGCTCGCCAGGGTGGTGGATCGCGTCAGTGCTTCGCAGGAGTCTCTGGGCGACAGGGCGGCTAGCATCCTTCGTGCGGCCGGGTGCCAGATGCAAACAGAGATCGCTTGCGACCAGGCCGTCAACGCATGCGGATACACTACCACCGACGACGCCGCGTACCTCCGAAATGCTGCCCTCAGAAGCCGATGCGTGGATGAGCGCGCCGCTGCCCAATTACACCACGCTGGCCTGCGTCCGCCGCGGAAACATCGTGCTTGGCCAGCCTGGGTCTGCTACAAAGCAGAACACGCCAGCCGCGGCTCCTTGCTCTGCCAACCTACTGCTGCAGAGCTCGAAGATCGCGTCCTCGAAGCCGCTGACGTGAACGCGCTTTTGCGTGCTTGCGCACACTTGGCATCGAGCCCGCAAGCACAAGAAGACTGGCGGGGCGGGGCTATCGCCCTCGACCGCTTTCTGGAGGTGGCTTTGGATGCCTTTCTGGACAGCGCAGGGGGCGCGGCCAACCGCTCGCACCAGAAGGCGCGCGCGGGCGGCGAACACGCAGTCGTCCCAGCAGGCGGGGAGGCCTTGGGGTGGCGTGCGCGACTGTTACCGCGCGCGCTGCAGAGCGGCGCGCTCAAGAATCGGGGATCTTCTGCCCCGGCTCAATCCAGACCCAGGCCAGCAGGAAACCAAAAACCTGCAATGCAGGAAAACAAAAACTCCAAAGCAGGTCTTCGCAAACCCAGGTCAGCCAATATGCGCAGCCGCCTCGCGGCCACGAGCGGCTGGCTAACCCGGGTCAGCCAGAGGAGGTCTTCGCAAGATCCTGCAAAATCTGGTGCCCTAGCTGACCCCCGTTTGCATTGACCCCCGTCTCTTGAGCCCCGAAAGAAGACGCCGCGTCTTTCCAGGCGCTCTTCCAGGAGTTGCCTGGGCCGCTTCGCACTGCGCCCGCGAACGCGGCACGAGCTCGAGCAGAAGGCAGCGCTCTCGCCGCGCGGCGTTGCCTGCGAGGCGTGGGACTCTGCCGACGCGCTCGGCGCGCGGGGCCAACGTCGAATGCTCTGCGAGGGCCGCAGCCCGCCGTGCACCAAGGCAACGGAAGCTGCTGCAGCAGCAGCTCGGGCGCACGCGCGCGAGCGGCTGGCCGCCAAAGTGACCGCTGCCGCCCCGGCCACTGGCGCAAGCGCGCCTGCCACAGAGCAGCCGCCTCGCCCACGGAATCGGCTGCTCTCCGCGGCCACGGATGCTGCGGAGCAGAAGCTGTTCCTGGAGCATGGTGATGAACAACGCTCCATGGCGGCATTCCCGGCGCCTTTCCCGAAGTCAAGCGCATCGCTGCGCGCTGCTCTCGCGCGCGTGGCGCGCGCCGCAGGCGAGCGTGGCGCTCCGGAGTTGCACCGTGCCTCCGCGGCATGGGACGCGGCAGTGGCCGACGGCACAGTCGGCAGGCAGGCCAAGGGCAGAACACTCTGCGGGGAGCACGGGCCCACCACACACTTGACTACCTTCCAGACCACCCCAACCCAACCCGAAGACCCGAATTTCGGGTTGGGGGGGGTAAGGGTTCCACATGTGTTTTTTCGATGTTTCCCGACCCCCCCCACTGGAAATCGAGGGTAAATCTGAGCCTTCGCGTTGGGTTGGGGTGGTTTGGTGGGTGGTGAACACTCGGGCCATGGAAGAGGACGCCACCGCGGGCCCTTTGCACGAGCGCGGAAGGCTGCCACCGCGCAGGTCATGGCAGCGGGCAGTTCCCTGGCAAGGCATTGCCGGCCACAGGCAAGCGCCCAGCTCGGCGGCGGCGCCCAGCGACTGCGGCCCGCGCACGGCTGCGGACGTGAGAACCAGCTACGACCTGCTCCACCGCCGAGTGCCAGAACAGCCGACGGACGCAGCCCTTGCCAAGACTGTGCGCTGGCAAAGGGAGCTCCGCAACGACTTGTCCAAAAACCAGCCCAAGATGACCCTCTCGGCAAGGAAAACGTACCCTGAGAGATCTTCTTGGACCGGCGGTTCTTCACATACCCGGAAGTGGACACAACACTGGCACTTTCGTTCCGAAGCCACCACTGCGAGCGACGGACAGAACACAGCGCAATGGCAGTACAACGAGATCGACTGCACCACACACATTTATATATATATATATAGAGAGAGAGAGAGAGAGAGAGAGAGAGAGATTGCACAGTATAAGTTGCACAACGATTGGACACAACAGATGGCACAACATACATATCACAACACATGTTGCACAATAAGATGACACAACATATATTGCACCCTGCATATTGCACCACGTAGATTGCAATACACAGATGGGGCAACATATATTACTAGAAGCACATTGTCTGAGGTCCACGTTGGCTCGCATGCGTCACACTTCCTAAATATATTAGTAATTCGAGCAACGAAATACGCAATTGTGTCTCAATTCTGAATGAAACTGCACTCGCAAAGTCTCGCGTGCAATGGTCACCACGACATAGCACGACCGAGTCATCACGACACTTTGCCGTTCACATATGATCCGCAGACGGGCCGTCTCTATAGATTTAAATCGGATTGGCCAACTTATTTGATTCGCCAGGGCCCCGTTGGACCCACTTGGCATCTAGGAGTGATTCAACGCTTATCTTCGCAGTCAGGTAGGTTTCATTTGAACAATTTCCACCCAATGTCAATTTGCTGCTCTGATGGCCACCAAGCCATCACCGGGACACCAAAGGAGCATTCGGGATACTTTGCGATATTGAGTTGATTCACTATGCATTCAAAACCCTTGCTTGTCCAGCTCATCCCCCCTGCTCCTCCTGCTCCTCCTGCTGATCTTCTTCCTCCCAGGAAACCTCCTTTACCATTTTGGGAAGTCGTTCCATCCTGCATGATCCCTCCCTTTCCCTTCTTCAACATCAGTCATCCCTCCCCTGCCGAACGGGCACTGTTTCGCACGGCCTGTCGCTGGCGCGGACGCAGACCGACCTTGGCAGGGCGGATGCGCGTCCATCCAGGGAATGACACGCAGTCCTTGGTAACACGCGGCGCGGGGCAGGCATGGAACGGGGCACGTGCAGCGGGACGCAGTCATGACGGAGCGAGGAGGAACATAGCTGGGGCGGAAGGAGGCCGAGGTGGAGGACGAGAAGCCAGAGGAAATGGAAGGGAGGGGGGAGGATGTCGCAACGAGGGTGGGGAGCAGTGTGTGTAGATGTACACGTTCATATAAATCTATGGAGCGAGAGAAAGAGAGAGAGAGAGAGAGAGAGAGAAAAAAAGAGAGAGAGAGAGAGAGAAGAGAAATAGAGAGAGAAAGAGAGAGACAACACATCGAGAGAGAGAGACAGTGCGATACGGAGAGGGAAAGGAAAGAACACGAGCGAGAAAACAACACAAAGAAAGAGAGAGAGAGAGAGAGAGGGAGAGAGAAAGAGAGCGAGAGAGAGAAGGAAAAGCAGCAGGGCGAGAAAGTCAGAGGGGCGCGTGCGCGCGTCTGGGAACAACGCCAACTGCTCGCGTTTGCGAGCAGGCGGTGGCAAGCTGCGTGGATGAATCAAAACAAATTGCTGCCGAGGCCTATTTGCCTCTGGCATTCGCTCGTACTGTGAGGCGAAGTCGGACGAGGAGGAGGAACAGGAGCGAGCAAAAGGCCATCTACGAACGGAGGGTGGGGTCGAGCAAGGGCAACAGCAAAACAGAGCACACTGTATGGGGCACGTGACGGCGGCACGGCTCGAGAGAAAGATGGCAACGCGGGCGAACTGCAACAACATCAACAAAGCGGCAACAACGGCCGCAGGGAACCCTGAGAGGTCCAGCAAAAGTACCGAGCGACGGGGGAGGGGCGTCTGAAGCTTCTGCCAATGGCAACGGCCCGCCGCTCCGTGATGACTCTCATTGACAAGGTGATGGGACGGAAAAAGCCATGAGGCGCGACCGCACGAACAACACGCAGTATGTTTGCGTCAATAACGCGGGTGACGTGAGTTAGCAGGCGTATGCGGGAACGCACGAAACCTTTCTCCCCTCCTAGTTCCTCCTCCTCCTCCATCCTCGTGCCTCCTCCTTCCTTCTCCTGCCTGACCCTTCCTCATCATCCATCCTCCTGCCTCCTCCTCCTTCCCCCTCGTTCCTCATCCTCTCCTCCTGCGTCCTCCTTCCTAACACTACCTCTACATCTCTACGATGTCCTCATCCCTTTCCACACTCGCAACCCTCCGACATCCACCGGACACATATAAGAACATCCGTTGAACCGTGACCTCTCTCCCAATACATCCAAAGATGCGATCTGTTGGTAACATGTTCCCCCAAAAATCCGATCCACCCCAAGGATAATTGTTTTGCATCCCGGGCCGTTCTGGGCAGGCCTTGGGAGGCCGAATCTGAGGAACTGGTCGGTCGCCACGGGCGAAAGGAGACTGATATGGGCATTGGAGGAGAAGAAAAGGGACATGATAAGAGAGGGGGATGACGATGCCCCCAGAGGTCCGCACCAAAGGCTTGATTGGGCCAAGCTGGGCCAAGAACGTCCAAAAACCTCGATCCTCGATGACGGAGGCGATTGCAGAGGAGGAGGAAGGAGGTAGAGGAGGAGGAGGAGGAGGAGGAGGAGGAGGAGGAGGAGAAGGGGTGTTGAGGGGGAGCTGGGGAGGAGCTGCGGAACAGGAGGAGAAGGAGGAGTAAGAAAAGGAGGAGGGGGGGGGGAACATGAGGACCAATACGATGTTTGGGGGAGCTGAAGAGTAAGAGGAGGAAGGCGAGAAGGAGGAGGCGAGGGAAGAGGAGGAGCAAAGAGGAAGGAGGAGGAGAAGGAGGAGGAAGAGGAGGAGGAGGAGGAGGAGGAGGAGGACGAGGGAGGAGGAGGGGGGCGCTAAGGAGGATGGAGAGGCCATGTTGGGCAATTGTTCCGTTCGGCCCCCTGGCGCCCTGCCCGCGGGCCAAACCAAATTCCGTCGAAGCGCGGTCGCGCCGCGCCACCGTCGCCGAAGGGCGACCCCCAGCCCGCCTCCACGCGCGCCTGCGCCCAGCGCGCCGCGGCGGCGGGCGAGGCGAAGCCGTGGGGCGCGGCCGCCTGCCAGGCATCCGCCACGGCTGGCCGCAGCCCCCAGCGCGGCGGCCGCCCAGCCCCAACGGGGGCCCCAGCGCCGCCTGCCTCGCCAGCGCCTTCTCGGAGCACCGCCGCGAGCCGCGCCTGCTCCTCGGCCGTGGGCGCCTGCGGGGCGAAGAGCCGCGCCTTGCTCTTCGGCTCCTGGAGACGCATCAGGAGCCGCCTCGCCTCTGCCGCCCGCTCGCCAGGGGCACGTCGCCCCTTGCAGCTGCCCAGCAGGCCAGTCCCTGCAGGAGGGGGCCTCTTCCAGAAGCGGCAGCCACACTTCAGGCACCAGGCCATGGCCCCGTCGCCATTCTCCAGGCGAGAGACGACGATGCAGTGCCCTCGCACCTGCCGCGCCACGCCTGCTCCTGCCACAACTGCCTGCAGCTCGGGGGCGGCTGCCGCAGCGTCCTCGAGCTCGACGGCGGCGGCCTCGGCGGCGGCGTCGGGTGGCTGGCCGAGCTCCGCGCCAGCAGCAGCCGCAGCACCAGCAGCAGGAGCCTGGCCTTGCACGAGCTCGGCCTCGAGCGCCGCCGCCGCCACCTCCACGTCGGCCTGCTCCGCCGCGTCCAGCGCCTCCTGCGGGATGTCGTAGACGAGGTCGGCCGTGCCTACCACCCCGTCGGGGTCCAGCTTCTCGTGGCCCACCATGGCGGCGGCCAGCTCGCCGATCCAGCGCCCGAGCTCCTCCGCGCGCCAGGCGCACGCCTGGAGGAACCAGACCAGCTCCTCGTCGATCGGCCACAGGGCGGCGCCCCTCTTGGCCCACAGGTCGGCTGCCCTGTTGCCCTTGATCATGAGCTCCTCCTCCCAGCTGGACGCCGCGGCGAGCGCCTTGTGCGCCTTGACCTTGCGCACTGTGGCCGTCAGGCCAGGCCCCGCCCACCACTCCTGCCACAGGTGGCGGCGCGCCTGCAGCGGCGCGAGGGCCTTGCCCCGCAAGAGCGCCAGGCCGACCGTGCCAGCACAGTCGCAGAAGACCTCGAGGCCCGCGCCGTCGCCCGACGCCTGCCAGTACTGGGCCAGCATGTGGAACGCGTAGTCCTCGCCGTCCCTGGCCTCCTGCTCGGGCCCGTACCTCCACGGGGCGATGCCGTGCATCCCGCCGACGACTCCCCCGCCGAGGCCGATCTGCACCACGGCCCAGCCAGCGCGGCGTGCCCCTCGCAGCGCGGGGAACCTGGCGCTGCCATCCACGAAGACCCTGCCCGCGAACTTCGAGCCAGGCGGCGCGCCCCACCAGCGCGGGGCCGCGAGCGCAGCGTCTGCCGCCGCGGGGAAGGCAAGGGCAGGGTCGGGGCAGAGCGCACGCGCGAAGAGCTCCGCCGCGGCATCCCCGCGCTGCGCCACCAGCCTTGCCCCCTTCCAGCAGCCCGGGCGAGCGCGCGTCCCTCCGCAGCTGCCAGGCGTCGCACTCGAAGGCCCTGTGCCACAGCGTGCCTCTGCCTCCACACAGGCGGCAGCGGCCGTCGAGCGCCTTGCCCTCCTTCCAGAGCCGCTCCTGCGGCCAGTGGGAGCCGCCGAGGACCGCCACGAGCGCACGCCTGTGACAGGCCTGCCAGAGCGGCGGCGGCCGCGCGGGCCCCTGGCGGCGGCCATGCCCAGGCGCCAGGCCCGCGCAACCGCTGCAGCGCGAGCGCACCCGAGGCCAGCAGCGCCGACGTGCGCACCACCTGCACCAGCATGCCTGGCGAGAAGTACTCCAGCGAGAAGACCCGCGCCCGCCAATCGATGACGGCATTGAAGGCCACCATCTCGCAGCCGACCCGCCTCAGCGCCAGTGCACACGCCTGTGCAGGGTCACGGCGCTGCCCCCAGGGGCGGCGCAGCACCAGCAGGCCTTGCGCCCCGCGCCAGCACTCCTGCACCACCGCGGCACTGGGCAGGCCCGTCTCCAGCGTCATGCCCCAGGAGCGTGCCACCTCCACCGCGTGCACCACGAAGGGGTCTCGGTAGGCGGCGCCTTGCTGCGCCCGCAGCCGCAGGCCAACGCTGGAGCCCATGGGCAGCTTGCCCTCCGCGCGCATGGCGGCGACCCGCAGGCCGCGCAGCTTCCCGCAGGCGAGGCCCGTCACGGCGGAGCCCCAGACAGCGGTGGCAGTGGGGCTCCCCCTCTGGATGTGGCCCACCCGCGCACCAGCACCGCGCGCCCGCGCACTGACCGCCGCCGCGCGGCCAAGCCGCGCGTCCTGCTCGCCCGCGCGCCTCCAGCGCCCGTCGGTGGCGTCACCTCCCAGGCAGCGGGCACCTGCCCAGCGGGCCAGCGGCCCGTGCGCCCAGCAGCCGTCCAGCGCGTCGCCCAGGTCCTCGCTGTTCACCCGGTAGCCCGTCTTCGCCTCCGAGATGACCAGCCCCTTGGCGACCAGGCCCTCGATGAGGGCAGCCATGGCCCTGGGTAGCTGCTGCACCACCTGAGCCTCGCCGCCGACCGCCTGCAGCAGCACGTCGTCCACGACGTTCTGCAGGCGAACCACCGGGTTCTCACGCATGATCTTCACGAAGAGGGTATGCACCAGCAGCTTGGCCAGTCCGACCGCCCCACTGCATCCCGCCACAATGGTGCCGTTCGCCTCGAACGGCTTGGAGACTGAGCCGCACCACGACACGCACCGCTGCGTACAGTACGACACGCAGTAGCACCGCAGCAGCGCGAGCGGGAAGCCCGTGGCGACCGCCTGCACGCGCAGCTCCTCGTGACTGACATGCCCGTAGAACTTCGCCAGGTCGGTGACTCCCGTTGCCGCCGAGAGGCCCCTGCTGCGAGCGAAGGCCGCCAGGAGGTTGTGCACCACTCCTGCGCGCTCGCACGGGCACTCCGACTTGCCCCAGAAGGCGGGGTTCTGCAGCGAGGCCTCCCAGCGGGCCACCAGCGGCTGTCGCATCCTGCTCCACGCCCTCAGCCAGATGGCCGTGAGGCCGATCGGCCGCTGGCCTCCAGTCGCCTTGGGGATGAACACCACAACCAGCTGCCACAGCGCCTCCCGCGTGGGCCTCCGCTCATAGGCCTGGAGGAGCTCCAGGAAGCGCTTCCTGTAGGACCGCGGGAGGCGCAGCAACTGCTTCGGGTGGAGCCTATCCCAGCCGAGGCCGCACCCCTCGCGGTAGGTGCCCAGGGCCCGCTCCAGATCCTCGAGCTCCAGCGGCGGCAGCACCGACTCCTGGATGTCCCAGTCCTCGGGCGCCACCTCACCAGCGCGCGACGGCTTGATCCAGAGGGGGCTGCCACGCCTTCAGCAGTGCAGCCACCGCGGCCTCGCCTGCTACGGGCATGCGCGGGCCATCGTCGCCGTCTGCGCCCTCGTGCACCACCGTGGGCAGCACCGTGACCTGCTTGATGAAGCGGTAGGCCGCCGAGCCGCCCCTCTCGGTGGCAGCGGCCTGGGCCCAGGCGCGCCACTCAGCAGCCCTCCGCTGCTTGTCCTGCATCCAGCGCCGCCTCGCCTCCTCCTGGACGAACTGCACCGTCAGCTTGCACGATGAGGTGCTGAGCAGGCCGACAACGCGGGCGACCGACAGCCCTGCGAGCGGGCCGTCCTCAGGCCACTCGAGCTCGAACGCCTCCAGCACCTGGCGCTGCTTGCGCAGCGGCGCCGCGCGGCGACCTCCTGGCGCCGCCCCCTGCAGCGCGCGCCAGCGGGCGCACGCCGCCGCAAACGACATCCAGCGTCTGCACGCCGCGCCAACACTCCTCTTGAGGTCCTGCTTCCAGGCCGCCTCCATCTTGACCTTCTGCGTGCGCAGCCCGTCAGCCCGCCGTTTCCAACGGCTGGGCGGCACGATCTCGTGGAGGTCGATCAGGTAGGCCTCCACCGCCTCAAACCGCTCCTGGCAGCCGACCTTGAGCGGCTGCTCACCTCCTGGGCTCCAGGCCGAGAACCCACGCCCACGCGGCGCTGGCCTCGCTGGCGGCGGAAGCGGCAGCGGGAAGGCGGCAGGGAACAGCGGCCGCTGCACCCTCGCCGCTGGCCCTACGCCGCGGAGCACCACCTTCAACGGCACGTGGTCCTTCGTCGGCGCCTGCAGCAGCGCCTCCACCGTCTCCACGAAGCCCGTGAGGACCTTGCTGACGACAGCGAAGTCGAAGACCTTCGAGCCGCAGGTCGGCTCCCCTGGGACGACAAGGGCAGCGCCCGCGCTGCGTGCCCACTCACGGACGTCCTCGGGCTCCATGTTCCAGTCGCCCATCACCAGCCACGGCGACTCCAGCTGCCCGACGTGCTCGTGCAGCGCCGCCATGAGCCCGATGTTCTCCTTCGCCCTGCCTATCTTCGTGACGAAGTAGGACGAGATGATACAGCGCGGCTCCCTGAATCCTAGGTTCACCTCGCGCACCTGGAACCGATGGGCTGGGGGCCCTGGCGTCGCGACTGCCGCGGACGGCCGCAGCGTGGCCACAGCCGCGCCTCCTGAGCTCTCCAGCGGCCCAGGGCCCGTCGCCATCGCGGCCTGGCCGTGCCAGCTGAAACCACGCGCCTGCATCCAGTCGCAGCGCGGGCCACCGCCTGCTTGCCCTTGAGGCGGTGCTCCTGGAGGCAGAGCACCTCGGGCAGCCGCCCCACGCCGTCGTGCAGCCACTCGACCAGCGATTGCGCGGAGCCCCACGCGGTGGCGTTGGCCGACGCCAGCTCCACCACGTCCACCGCCTGCGGGCGGCCACCCAGAGGCTGGGCCTGCCGCTCGCTGGCGCTTGGCCAGCGCTGCGCGCCAGGCCTCCCGCTGCTGCTCGTCCCCCATGCCGACCTCGTCGAACAAGGCATCGAGCCCGTCGAGCTCTGGGCCCGGGCCGAGGTCACCGACGCGCTTGCGGTCTCCAGGAGGACCAGCAGCGCCATCCACCTCGCCAGCGGCCGCGGGGGCGGCCTCCTGCGCGGCGGCGGCCCGCTCGGCGGCAGCAGCAGCTGCGCGGGCTCGCTCGGCCGCCGCTGCCTCGCGGGCGCGGCGTCGGCGGCAGCAAGCTTCTCCACGAGGCAGCGGGCCTCCGCGGCCATCGCGAGCAGGGCGTCCCCGTCCTCCCCGAGCTGCAGCACCCGCTCCCGCTCCGCCTCGAGGCCCTCGAGGCTCCTGAGCAGCGCCTTGCCCAGGTCGCCCGTCTCCTCGGGCTCGCCCACCTCCATGGGCGACGGGCCTGTGTGCTGCGCCAGGTCGGCGCGCTTCCTGGCGCGCACCGCCTCGGCCACCTCCTCCAGCTGGTCGCGGCGCTTCTGGAGGGCGCCCTCCTGCTCCGCCACGCGCGCCGCGGCGGTCTCCTGCTCCTCCTTGGCCGCCGCCAGCATGGCCTCGGCGCGGCCGACCTGGCCCTTGACCTTCGCCTCCCTGGCCAGGAGGGCCTGGAGAGACAGCTCGGCCAAGGGCTTCGCAGGCGGCGGCGCGTCGGCCTCGGGCACCAGGGCCCCGAAGTCCTGGACCAGGGCCGCCGACCAGCCCTCCCTGGGGCCAAAGTGACGGAGGAGGGCCAGGCGGACCTCCTCGTCCTTGCCGCCGCCGCTGCAGGGCTTCTCCACGGCCGCCTGCTTGGCCGCGCCCTGCGCCCACGGCGCCGGCGCGGCCGCGGCGGCGGACGGGCCAGGCCCATCCGAGGCGAACCGCGCCCGCTTCGCCACGGCCTTCGCCTTCCCCTTGGCCTTGACCTTCTTGGCCTTGTCGATGGCGTCGCCGAAAGTGCCAGCACCTCTCGGCGGCCGCGCCGCCTGGCAGAGCCTGCGCACCGCGCGCCACGCCATGTTGCTGTAGCCAGCTGCGCACGCGTTGCACGTCCAGGGGTCGCCACCCTGGCTGGCGCCGCGCGCGCCTCCAGCAGCGCCATTCGCCATCGGCCCGCGGGGGCGCGCCGCTTCGAAATATGCGCCCGCACGAGCGAGCCTCGTGCTCGCCCCGAAACGGCTAGGCGGATGGAGAGGAGGGGGAGGAGGACACGGAGGAGGGGAGCTGAAAAGGATTGGGAGGAATATGAGGGCGGGCAGGAGGAGGAGGAGGAGGAGGAGGAGGAGGAGAAGGAGAAGGAATCTATTCAAACCTCGCCCCCTCGATCGAGGGGGCTAAGGATGAAGGGGGAGGGGGGTGAAGCGTCCCTGCGGCAGAAAGAGAACGAACACGAGGAGGTTGAGGAGGAGGAGGAGGGGTGACGATCAGGATGAGGATGAGTAGGAGGAGGAAAGGGGCGAGGATGAGGATGGGGAGGATGAGGAGACGAAGAAAGGGGAAGGAGGAGGAAGGAGGAGGAGGAGCCATATGAGGAGGAGGAGGAATATGAGGAGAACGAGGAAGAGGAGGAGAAGGCGGCGGATTCCGACGATGAGGATGGTGATGGGGATGAACATGATAATGATAATGAGCCTGGTTTTGACTCTTGGTATGCGTATGAATACGCGTATGATGACGGCGACGATGATGCTGATGATGACGATGCCGATGAGGATGCTGCTGTTGCTGATGCTGCGGATGCTCATGATGATGGAGCTGATGACGATGCCGATGTTGACGGTGGTGGTGGTGATGATGCTGCGGATGGCGATGCGGATGATGCTGATGATGACGACGATGATGGTGCTGCTGCTGCCGATGATTATGAAACTGACGCTGATGATTCTGGTGCTGTTGCTGATGATGGTGATGCAGAATCTGCTGATATTACTGCTGCTGGTGATGATCGGTACGGTGCTGATGCTGCTGCTGCTGATGGTTATGCATCTGATGATAATGGTGGCGATGATGCTGATGTTGGTGACGATGATGCTGATGATGATGATGCTGCTGCTGATAATGCTGATACGATAGGGTCGCTGCGGACGGCGATGCTGATGACGACGATGCGGAGGAGGAGGAGCTGGAGGAGGAGGAGGAGAAGGACGAGGAGGAGGAGGAGGAGGAGGAGGAAGAGGAGGATGAGGAGGAGGAGGAGGAGGAGGAAGGGGAGGGGCAATTAGGAGGAGAAGGAGGAGAAGATGGAGGAAGAGGAACACGACTCTCATAACACCCTTCCCCCTCGATCAAAAGGGCTGGCTATGATGGGGGAGGAGATTGAAACGCCCCTGGATAGAAGCCTCCTAGATGGGGTCGGAGTAGATGGGGTCAGGGGGTCCCGCCGCATCGCCAATGCATCGGCAATGCATCGCCAATGCATCGGCGGTGCATCGCCGATGCATCGGCGGCGTCGGCGACGTCGGCGCGGAGAAAACGGGGCCCCACATCGAGCCACATAGCTGATGTATCGCCGATGCATCGGCGATGCGGCGCGATCCTCCGACCCCATCTACTCCGACCCCATCTAGGGGGGCCTAGACTAGAGGAGGAGGAGGTGGGGGAGGGGGAGGAGGAGGAGGAGGAGGAGGAGACCAGCACGAGGATGAGGAGGAGGAGAAGGTAGAGTAAGAAGAAGGGAAGGAGGATAAGGCAGGTGAAGGACGATGAGGAGGAGGAGGAGGAGGAAAAGGATGAGGAGGAGGAGGAGAAGAAGGGAGTTGGACGGGGATGGGGATGGGGAGGAGGAGGAGGAGGAGGACGTGGAGGAGGAGGAAGAGGAGGAGGAATTGGGGCGAATGAGGAGGTGGAAAAGGGGACTTAGATGATGATGATGAGGAGGAGGAGAGGAGGGGAGGATGGAGGGGGGGGGGGGGGGGGGGGGGGGAGGAGGAGGGGACAGATGAGGATAAGGATGTTGAAGGAAAAGGAGACGCAGATGCTGAGGATGAATAGAGAAAACGATGAGGAAGAGAATGGCGATGATGCTGATGAGGAGGAATAAGAAAAACAAAGAGGAGGGGGAGGAGGACGACGGCTTTCACATCTCCGTCCCTTGGCCGAGGGGGCTGAGGATGAGGGAGGGGGGGGAAACGGAAGAGGAGGAGCAGGGGAAGGAGGAGGAAGAGGAACACGAGGACGATACCAATCCCTCCCTCACTATGCCAGACAACCATGCAGCGGCGCTCTTCCTTTTCATCCAGGCGACACAGCATTCAACACAGGCTTCTCGAATGGCTTTGGCGCCCTCTCCCTGAGAGCGAAGTGAACGGATGTCAGCTCCTCAACAGGGGGCTGGGCGGAAGACCGAGGTCAGAAACTTCGGGATAATATAAGCGAAAAGAAAATGCAGACTAGTAGGAAAGCTTGAATGTTGGCATTCAAGATAGAGCTCAGCATCTTAACTTGTGGGCATCTGAGCAGAATCAAAAGGGTGGCCCGTGGGTAGGGACCAAGACGCTGCGGAGATGCGGCGGCGCGGAGACAGGGATACATATCTCAGATGGGACAATCCCTCCCTCACTATGCCAGACAACCATGCAGCGGCGCTCTTCTTTTTTTTCCATCCAGGCGACGCAACATTCAGGAAAGGCTTCTCGAAGGGCTTTGGCGCCCTCTCGCTGGGAGCGAAGTGAGCGGATGTCAGTCCCATATGCACCGAACAGGAGTCTGGCCGCAGGCCGCCTTATCAAGACACGAGACGATTCTGCACGCATCAGCGTTTGAAAAGCAGGCGGCAAAAGCGGAACACATTTTGGGGGGATACGGTTCGGCCGTGGAGGTGAGGAACACACCGCGGCTGTCTTTCCCGACGAGATCGACGTGCTTATGCTTTGAAAACTCGCAGATACCATGCTTGGACGCACACAGTCGGCCACAGCATGTGAGGTCAACATACCATTGCCGAAAACACGCGCGTTTGCGCCATGGCGTGCCAGAAGCACAAAAGTCCAGAATGGTTTCCCGCACCTGGGGGTGGCCACGGAGCTGCGCTATTGGCGGCGCCATCCACAGCCTTGAGGTGCGAGGATTCTCGAGCGAGCCGGGAAGCTGCAGCTGCGAATCATGTTGGCTGATGCTCTCATGAGCGTGTTGCCTACTAGGATATTATCCCTGTCTTTTGGGGTCGCACTGGACATGTGAGAAGTCCCCAGGATATCATTGTTGCTACGTAAGGCAGGTGGACCACTCGGGCGATCACGAGCCCGACTCCAGCTGCCGCAGGGGGTCCCGAGGTGCAGGCCGTGCAAAAATCCTGCGGTGATCCACCCAGCGATCAACTGGACATTCGCACGCTTGGTAAGTGTGAGTTTCTCGCCATGCTTCAGACCCCACTCTAGACGCAGCCGCCCTCGACGTCCAAGGGCACGCGCAAGGTGCCCGCCCCCCGAGAAGATCTCGAGAAAGACAGCTGGCGGTCGCGGGCGCAGCGGAACAGCTGCAGCACTGGCAAGGGCCTGGAGCGCCCGAGGAGGATCTCGCCGCACATGAGGTGGCAGGCGCGGCAGTGGGCCTGTAGGCCCGCGGGGAGGCGAAGCAGCTGCTCTCGAAGTCGCCCTCCTTTCTCGTACCGTCTCACGGACGAGTCCGAGAGCCACCTTCCTCTCTTCTTGATTTCCACCAGCATCCTCTGGCCGCTCGCCCGGTCGCCCGACGCGCCGGCGCGCCGCAACTGGTGCGGCGCAGGCGGCCCGAGGATGTTCAGGCGCAGCTCGTTAACCACCTCGCCGAACAGCTTTGCGCAGTGGAGCTGCCCCATCCGGATGGGTGGCTCGTCTGGGTGTGCTGTCCGCTTGAGCTGGGCGAGGAACCTGTGCAGCGCGGCGTGCCTCGGGTCGTCGAGCGCGATCGAGCCGTCGAAGCGCCCCGTCTTGGACGGCTCCCCCTCCTCGAACCTGTTCAGCTGGAGCACCCGGTGGACGCGGCCCTCGCCCGCGAAAGCCCCCGGCGGGAGCAGGTCCGCAAGCCTCGCGGCGGCCAGCTCCCCGGGCCGCAGGTAGCAGGTGGTCGCCAGCAGCGCCCCTGCAGCGGCTCTCCGCTCCCCGCGGGCACACATGGCGACCGCGATGGCGGTCGCCACCTCCACTGGGATGGGCAGCCTGGCCCGGAGAGGCGACAGCCTTAGCCGCCCCTGCGCCGCCAGCCGCGCGCGCGGCAGCCTGGCTGGCCCGTGGCGCGAGACCTCCGGCGCGAAGAAGCCCGCCGCAGCGATCACCTTCGTCCCCATCCCCGCGTCGCGGCCCTCGAAGTACAGGTGCTCCAGGTACTCGGCTAGCGTCGCGTCGAGGGCGCTGGGCGGGCTGAGCGGCAGCATGTGGTACTCCGCCCAGTCCTGGAGGCCCCCCCACATCTTGGAGTACTGAAGCCTGGAGTTGGGCGCCGCGGCGTGCATCTCCAGGACCGCCCTGTGGGCCCCTCTCTCGCCTCCGCGGGCCGCCAGGCGCAGCGCGGCTGCGCGGCCCATCCTCGCGATGGGGCGCCTTCGCCCCGCGCCCCGCCTGGCGCCCTTCAAGGCGCTCGTAGCTCGGGGCAGCTGGTCCCCGCACACGGGCGCGGACGCTGTGCTTCTCCTGGCGGGCCGCCAAGCGCGCGGGCCCCCCTGGTCGGAGCCGCGGCCGAGGCCCGCAGTCGTCCGCCCAGGCAGAGCACCAACGCGCGACCACTTCCTGTCCAGCCCCCTCGACTCTTTCAGGAAGGCCGCCCTCGCCATCGTCGCGGCGGTCAGCGTAGGCCAGCCGTGGCGGTGCGTCCGCTGGGTTCCGCTCAGACGGGCACCAGCGGAAGGCGGGGGCCACCCCGCTCGCCAGACATAGCGCGGCCCACTGTCGGCAGACCGAACACAATCCTGGCGAGCTGCTCCGCCCCTTGCACAAAGCCAAAATGGCCGCCATCGAGTCGGCGATGAAGAGAAGACGGGCATGGAACGACCTCGTGTTCCGCAGACGGTGCCTGAGGGCCCACACGAGGGCCCTACCCTCCAAGACGGTAATGTGCCCCTTCCTCCCCCACCCCCCCGCACCAACGATGTCCCAAGGAAGCCCCAGAAGATGTCCATCATCAAGAGGAAGGAGAAGGAACTCAGATCCAGGAGCGCGCTTATCTCCGGGAAAACGAGCCTTCGACTGGCCCTCGGGCCCCTGCATGTCGCTCTCGGCGAATAGCTCGGGGA
The DNA here is from genome assembly GCA_963575745.1 of Prorocentrum cordatum. Taxonomy (NCBI): domain Eukaryota; class Dinophyceae; order Prorocentrales; family Prorocentraceae; genus Prorocentrum; species Prorocentrum cordatum. The sequence continues at coordinate 109,431 of CAUYUJ010019924.1, read as the reverse complement.
ACTCAGGGATCTCCGGGAGGTCCAGCTTGGAGCCCGTGGGGGTCGTAGGTGAGGTCGGGGAACGAGGGGGCGAAGGCGGGGGCTCCGCGCCCTGCAACGGAGGGAGCGCTTCGCATTTCTCCTGCTCTGGCGGCGAGGCATCTGGACGAGCAAAACCTGCTGCTACACGAGCGCTGACCCGCTCGCCTCCGTTCTTGAACCTCCATCTCTCATTCCACTCACCGTGCTCCCTGACGACAGAGGCGGGGAAGTGGGCCTCGACCACTCCTCGCCCTAGCTCCTAGCTCGGAGGCGTCGGTGCAAGCGACGCAGCTCGACCATTCGCGGCGCCAGGGCCTGACCTGCAGTGCCAGAAGATCCCGTGCCCATCGCAGCTCCCGGCGCACCGACGGCCGCACTTTGTGGAACTCAGTTGGGAACTTCTGAGAAAAGGAATAGACGGCATTCATGCAAGAGATGGTCGGCCGCTGCACCAGCGCACAAAAAGTAAAATGGCCTACGAGCTGCCGAAGCTCATGGCACGAGAGCTTGTTTCGCGTCAGGGCGTGCTCCAGCGCCAGCCGCAGGCGCCGGCGGCGGCGGTCTGTGGCCTGAGCGCCAGCCTGCTTGCCTCCACGCAGCTGCCAGCCGAGCAACTCCAGCTCCTGGGTAGCGGCGACCTCCTCGTGAGGCTGCAGCCCTGCCGCGCGGAAGGCACCTGCTGCCCGGGCCACCAGCAGGTTGGCGGCCTCGGCAGAGTGGCCCACCGCCACACAGTTGTCGACGTGCAGGCCGATGACCCCCTTCTCTATCGACGGCAGCACCCTGTTGTCGGTCAAGAAGCCCTCCACCTCCCAGTCCGGGAAGGCCCGCGTCAGGATGCGACAGTGGGCGAGCTGCGCCCAGTAGGGCGCGTGCGTCCACCCCATCGGCATCGCGGCGAACCTCGGCTGGAGGAACCCGTCCACGGCCAGGCTGAGCACGTCCGTCGGAAGGTTGAGCTTCTTCACGGACACCTTCGGCAGGCCCAAGTAGCAGCGCAGCTGCAGGGGGAGCTCGATGTAGTAGAAGGCATCCTTCAGGTCCAACGCGGCGAACCACGCCTCGGCCTCGCCCTCGAGGTCGATCTCCGAGGAGGCGGCCCCCGTGGGCAGAGGCGTCTCCTTCGAGTGTCCGAGGTGGGCGTTCGAGAGGCGGGCGTCAATCACCATCCACTGCTTCCCCGACTTCTTCCATACTCCAAAACCTCCACACTCACAACGCACGTCTGTGCGAAAGTCGATGAGCCCGCGCTTGAACAAAGCCTCCGCGAGGTTGGCGTAGAGGCGCGGTCGGTGCGCGAGCCCGCGGTCCATGTGGGGCCGCCTCAAGTTAAGCGAAGCCTTGATCTCGGCCGCAACTTCACTTGGCCAGACAAGCTCCTTACAAAAACGCTCGATCTCCAGCGCGCCCCCATTCCCCAAGAGTTCAGCCAGTGGGACAGGCCGATGACCCTCCGGAGGAAGAGACAGGAGGCAAAGATCGATAGCAGCAACGTCCACGCGCTCACCGTGGTAGTCGGCGGACTTCACCACCTCGTTGAAGGCGGCGGAAGAAGAGAGGCCCTTCGGCGGCTCACCCATGTCAATCACCCTGTTGGCCACGAGCTCGCTGGAGATGAGGGTGGCGCCCCCTGGGGCGGCGCCATCCGAAAAGAAAAATGCGCGATCCCCACCTCCAGCGAGCTCTCCCAGTGCGCGGCAAACCTGACGATATCGGCGTCCAGCTCCAGCGCTCGGTAGCCGAGCATCCAGAGCGGAGGCGGCGGCGAGAGGGAAAACGCCCCTCTGTCTCCGCCTACCGCCAGGGCTGATGACCGGTACAGCTGCACGGGGGTGGTCAGGCCCCGCGCGCCCAGCGCCGCGCCCAGTCGCCGACTGCCGGGCTCCCAGCGGCGACCGTGGCTCAGTCATTGCTTCTTGGGGCGCGCCAGCTCCCGCTCCTCGCGGGCCTTGCGCGCCTGCTTCGCGATGGCGGCCCCCCTCTCCAGCTCCCTGGACACGTGCTCTATGAGGGGTGGGCGCGCATGACTGCCCCCCCCCCCCGCGGCCCTCGCCCATGAACATCCCCTGCTCGTCGAAGGGCAGCGCGTTCTTGCCGAGGGCGTTGCGGTCCGCGCCCCTGATCTTCTCGCGGTAATAGTACTCGATGAGCTGGGCGCGCCTGCGCAGGTGTTCGATGCAGGCGAGGTTGGCGAGGTCGAGCTGGTCATGCGACCCTGCGTGGGTCAGCGCTTTCATGACCGACTCGTGCTCTGCGACCCCCCAGTCGCCGGCGTTCAGCTTTGCAGCGTGACGCCACCACCTGTGGTGGTCTAGGGGGGTGCCGCCGTGCGCACCACGTCCGAGGAACGCCGCGCACCAGCTGCTCGTCCGAGGCCCGTCGATCGGCAGGTCGACCAGCGGCACCTCTGAGATGCCGTCCTGGACCTCCTTCCAGTCTCGGTGCCGTTTGCCCGAGCCTCCAGCGTACTTCGCCCGCGCGACCCTAGCGTCCGTCTCGGTGTCGATCATGCTCATCTCCTTCGTCGTGTGTTCCTTTCTGAACTCCTCCTCACGGCCGATCTCGACGCGCGCGATGGCGATCGAGGCACCTGGCTCCAGCTCCAGCGCCCCTCTGTCACCCGGGGCCACGGCCGTGTCGTTGAGAGCGGCACGTCCACCCTTCTCGCGGCCGTAGGCGGACTCCGCGAAGACCCAAACGGCGCCGGGCGGCGTCGAAAGCCTGGGCCCTGGCGGGGCCCCCAGGTCGAGCAGAGGCGTGGCGGTGCCACCTGCGGGCGCCGCCAGTGCCCCCGTCGGCGGGGGCGGCAGCGGCGGCAAGCCCAGCAGCCCGCGCTCGCTGTCCACCAAAGGCTCCGTCTCGGACACCAGCCCATCGAGGTCCGCCTCGACCAGCGGGGGGGGTCGAAGCCGTACATCTTGCTAAGGTGCACTCCAATCGGGGTCGCACCGCCAGCAGCGCACACGCGCACCGCGCGGATGTCCCCATCATCAAACGCCTCCAGGCGCTCGACGTACAAGTCTTCGTCCGGGGTTAGGATGAACCACCACTTCGTCTCCGAGTCCACCTCCCGTATCAACAGCCTCGCGCGCCACGTCGTGTCCCCCGCGTACTTCAGCAGCACGAAGGACCCCGGGCGGATGCCACCTCGGCACCAGGCTGGTGGCTCGACGCCAAACTTCTCCATAGTTGACACGGCCGACGGCGCAGCCCGCGCAGCAACTGCAGCGCCCCACGAGGAACAGGAGTGGCACCACGATCAGCCCAAGACGTGCTCCCAGGGATGCCGATGCGCGGCAGCTGTCTACTGCCACGTCGAACCTCTTCTCGCAACCCTCGGCCGCCGCACGCCAGCCCTCGCACGCTGCTGACGCCAGCGTGTCGCTCGGCAGCGCTGGGCCGCCGTGCCACTGGAGGAGTCCCACGGCAGCCCCGCGGGCTATCTCGGCGGGGAGGACCTGGACTGTGAAATCTCGCGCGTATCCGAGGCGCGCCTCCAAGAGAAACTGGCCCATGCAGTGGGCTGGCCACTCCTCTTGGCTCGACCGAGAAACTGCGGATATGCGGCGGCGCGGAGACAGGGACACATATCTCATATGGGACAATGTTGATGATGATGTTGGGGAGGAGGAGGAGACAGGGGGCGTGGGGGCAGGAGGGTGAGGACGCGGATGAGAAGGGCGGAGAGGAGGAGAAGGAGGACAATGATAAAGAGAAGGAGGGAAACTAAGGCGAATAAGATGAGCGGGGACGTTCGGTAAATGATGATGGTGGTGATGACGATGGCGACGAGGGCGCTGCTGATGACGAGCATGATCATCATCATGATGCCCAGGAGGGGAAGGAGGCGGATAATAAGAAAGAACAGGATGAGCAGAGGCAGAGGTGGGAGAGGGAAGGACGGGCGCGGCCGGGGAAAAGTAGGGAAGAAACATACGGAAAGGGAGGAGCACGCGGAAAGGGAGGAGGACGACGAGGATGGGGGGGGGGGAAAGGACGAGGGAGGAGGAGGCGGAGGTGGGGGAGGGGAGGATGGACGCGAAGGAGGAAAGCGATGGAGGAAGGAGGGTTCTGCTGGATTCTGCTGGTCTGACCTCCGTATCGTCGAATCACAACGAATGGCGGCGAAGAAAGCCCCCCCCGAACCCCCGCGCAATCCAGTTTCCCCACCCCGCGGCGGCGGCGGGCGGCGGCCCAATCGTGGCGACGAGGAACGACGACGGGGGGATGGGCACTCTATGTGGTTGGCCTATCTGTCGAGCCACGTCCTTCGGCAGCATAGCCCTCTGCGGCGGCCTGCTGAGAGCCCCGGCGCACGCCGGCGCCTGCTGCCTTCAATGGGGCAACGTGCCACTTCGCACGAGCTGGTCCTAGCGTTGGAGCTGATGACGTTTGCGCGAGCGCTTGCTTCTGCGCGCGCTGCCAGCCTCGCTGCCAGTGCTTGCTCTTCTCGCCTTGCCAACGCTCGCTGCCACTTCCTGTCCTTCTCGCACGAGCTGACCCCACCTTGTAACGCATGAAATGCTTTTGCTGCGCTGGTGGGGCACCGAAAACCGCAGCTGCCACTGCCTGCCTTCACGCGCCCACAGACACTGGTGCCACTGCCTGCCTTCTCGCACTGCGCTCTCGCACGAGTTGGCCCCGGCCGCTTTGTACCTGATGAGGTTTCTTGCCTCACCATTTGGCACCGACGTCTGCTGCTGCCGCTGCTGGCCTTCTTGCAAAAACCGCCGCTGCAGCCACTGCCCGCATTCTCGCGCCACCTCGCCCTGCTGCCAACGCGTGCCTTTTCGCGCGAGCTGGCCCCCGCTGCAATGTAGCTGACGATGTTGCTCCTAGTGGCCATGTGGAACCGGTCACGGTTGCTGCCACTGCCCGCCTTCGCGCACCGCCAGACCGCGCTGCCGCTTTCTGCTGCCTTCTCGCGGGGACTGACCCCCGCTGCAATATAGCTGAACATGTCGCTTCTGCTGGCCACTTGGCACCGACATCCGCTGCTGCCTCTGCCTGTCTTCTCGCATCGACTGACTCTGCTGTCAACGCGTGCCCCTTCGCACGGGTTGACCCCCGCTGCAATGTAGCTGGAAAAGTTGTTCCTGCTTGCCATTTGGCACCGACGACCGCTGCTGCCACTGCCCGCCTTCTCGCACCGCCAGACCATGCTGCCACTGCTTGCCCGCTCGCGCGAGCTGCCCCCCGCTGCTGCGCGGCTGAAGCTGTTGTTTCTGCCTGGCTGCTTTCTCGCAGTATCGCGTTGGAAGTCCTTGCTGCTCCTTTGTTTGGCGTTTTCCGCACGAAGTGGCCCCGACATTGTAGATGATGCCAACCGCCCCCAGCACTGTAGCTGGCGACGCTGCTAATTTTGGCTGACCCCTGCTCGCCTGCTATCGCACGCACCACGCCCAACGTCAGATCTGTTGACGTGCTGCCCCAGCTTCCGTTCCCCCATACACGCCTGCACTTTGGCAGCGAAACAACAACTGGCGCCGGTGCTCGCCGAAAAGTCGGGGGCGGGAGGAGGGGGGAAGGGGGGGGGAACGAGCGCGCCACGCCCCCTGGCTGGTGCGCACTCGCCTGCTTTCAACTTTGTAGTTGGTGACGTGCGGCACCGCGCTTCGTGCTGCAGGCTCTCGCGGTCAAGGCCACTTCGAAGTTTGCCCGCGAAGCGCCCTTGCGCGCCCCGCGCAGGGGGGGGGGGGCGCTCGGGAGCGAAATGGCTTGGGAGGAGGCGGAGGAGGAGGAGGGGGGGGGGGGGGGGGGGGATTAGGAGGAGGAGGAGGAGGAGGAGGAGGAAGAGGAAAAGGAGGAGGAGGAGGAGGAGGAGGAGGAAGAGGAGGAGGAGGAGGAGAAAGAGGAGGAGGAGGAGGAGGAGGAAAAAGGACACGGACAAGGAGGAGGGGGAGGAGGAGGGAGAGGAGGAAGAGAAGGAAGAGGAAGAGGAGAAGGAGGAGGAGGAGGAGGAGGAGGAGAAGGAGCATGCTGGATCATGCTGCGAAGCCACTCAGCCGATCACTCAGCCGCGGAGGAGCACGAGCCTCCGCGGTCGCACAGGAAGCGCAGCGCAGGAGGAACACGAGCCTCCGCGAGCGCGAAAACCCGGCGGCGGAGGAAAACGAGCCTCCGCTCGCCAAGCCAAAACCTCAGCCGCGGAGGAACGCGAGCCTCCGTGGCCGCTCGGGCGCCGCGCAAAAGGAGCACGAGCCTCCGCGGGCGCAAGACGCATGAGGAACACGAGCCTCCGCGTCATGCAGCGGGAGTGCCGCAGGAGGGCACGGGCCTCCGCGGCACCCACGTCAATTCTGTCTTCACGGGAAGGAAGCCGAGCTCCAGCGCAAGAGTCGACGGCACCTTCTCCTCCAGACGGGAAAGAGCCGTGGATACTTCCTCGGCTGCCTCGTCGAAGGTGGCCTCCGCCTGCAGCAAAGCGGCCTTGGCAATCTCGAGGTCGGTGGCCGCCTGCGTCAGCGCAGCAGCCTTCTTGACGACCTGGGCCTTGAAGGGCTCCTCCTTGTCACCCGAGGTCCTCAACTCCCTGTCCTCCTCATCGGCAACCTCCGCGCACGCCCGTGAGCGCATATCCCTTGCCAGCCTTGCCGAAGTGGGGCTTCTCAAGGTCAGCCTCGGTCTCCAGCCCGTAGAAACGAGTATCCTCCAGGACCTCAGAGGTCGGCCCCATCTCCGTCGGCACATCGGAGTCCGTGCAGGTAGGGCCGACAACGAAGCAATGCTCCACAGACGCCCCATCCTGCTGCACCACCCTCTTCTAGGAGACCTGCTCCTCCAGCCCCCTTCTTCTGAGCCGCCAGGGACTTCCTCGCCTCCTTCTCGTCCTCGGAGTCCGTCGCGCACTCCTTGGGCACCTCAGAGTACGACCAAGCAGAGGACGAGTCGCTCCTCGTCGTTGTTGCCGTGCGCGCCCTCGACCAAGACCTCGCGGTCGTGCCCAACTCCGCGGAGACCTCGGAGAGCAGGCAGGAGCCCGGATGGGCTGCCCAGCGCCGGCCCGCTCGAAACGCCGACCATCGCTTCGCCAAGGCGGGCTGCTCCTGGGCCAGAGCGCGCCGCACCTCCTCAGAAGTGGCCTTGCGGCCCAGGGCGAAGGGGCGCCCTGCGCCGCGCAGGGGCTGCCCGCAGGTCTCGACGGCGAAATCCTTCTCGCCGCCGCCGTCCGCCAGCAACAGCATCAGCTCCGCGGCTTCGGCCACCGAGCCGCAGTGGGCGACGCGCAACCCATGGCGCACCAGCGGGCCACGCGCGCGCGCCCGCGCCATCGCGGCCCCCGCGCCGCCCGCGCACAGGAGGGGGGGCCAGCCGTAGCCTGAGCCAAAAATGGCTACGGAGGAAGAGGAGGAGGAGGAGGAGGAGGAGGAGGTGGAGGAGGAGGAGGAGGAGGGGGAGGAGGAGGAGGAGGAGGAGGAGGAGGAGGAGGAGGCGGAGGCGGAGCGTCCTCTGGAATGTCTGAACTCCTTACCTAGCCACCCGACGGGCCCTTCGGGCCGAATTGCCTCCAGAAGGGAGGTCCACAGCTTGACGCGCAGCCCTGGCGATCGAACGTGCGACCGCGGCAGGAACCGCTCCGCTGGTGCCCTCGCGCTTCTCAAGATGGAGAAGACGGTGCAAGTGGAACATCAACGCCACTCCTCGAGTCGAATCCAGCGCGGGGACGACGAGGGCAAGGGCAGAGAGCGGGTCACTGGGCAACGGACGACCAAGGGCCACCCGCACCAGCTCACGAAAGTGTTGAAACCAGAAATAGTGCTTCAGGCTATCTGGGGCATCACAACCCAGACAGCATCTACGGTCCCGGTTCTGGAGACGGGTGTCAGTGACCCATCCCCCGAGCCAAGTCTTGATGCATGCGCACCTCCAACTCGGGGGCGCACGCATCAGGACCTGCCCCACGTCGTGCCACACTGCAGCCGCAGCCTCCAGGGGGGGCACTCCGAACCATTTGGGGAGCCTCTCCGAAATGAGGCCCCTCAGATCCCCATCCCTGGAGGCCCGCAGGCCCACTAAAAGTTCACGCTGCAGACGCCTCCTCCGCCCGTCCCCCCACCGCCCCGCCCCACCTTGGCTAGAGGAAAGGAGAGGTGGAGCGCCGCTCTTTTCGAGCAGCTCGCGCCCCGCCACCTCCGCACGCGCCAGCGTGACGGCGGGGGCAGGCGACTCCCACCAGGATGGCCAGGGCTGGCCTGTCGCGCACCGCACCAGCGGCAGCCTGCGCGAGGCCACCTCACTCAGGCGCGCAGCAGCCCTCCGCCAGGTCTCGAGCATCGAGAGGGCCGAGCGCATGAGGGGCGCCGCCAGGAGGTCAGACGTTGGCACGCATCTTGGCCCCCCCAGCGCCTGAAGGTCGAAGAACGCGTTCTTCTTGTTCTTCTTGAACAGGCTTCCCGAGCATCTGGCCAGCCGGCACAGCAGGAAGCGCTCATCATCAATCAACTCGGACGGCATCGGCCAGAGCTGCGCCTTGTGGGCCAGGACGGGCCGGCACCGTCGACTGTGCTCAAAGAAGACAGCCGTCATGTCCAGCGGCGAGGCCGCGAGCGCCAGGACCCTCTCGCGCAGGCGCGCAAGTGGCGCAGCCCACTGGGCCGCAAGCGATGCACCAGGGCCCACAAGGCACCCCGGCAGCTCCACCGACGAGGCCACGGCGAAGGAGCCCCACCCGCAGGCCTCCTCCAGACACTTCCTCATCGCGTCCTCCACCTCCGCCGAGAACGGGGCCCAGAGCGGGACAGCCGCGCACTTCTTGGGCTGGAGCTGGAGGCCAGCGAGGCGCTCTGCGAGGCGGAAGATCCTCGCCAGGGTGCGGAGCCCCCGCCTGCAGTGGATCAGGGCCTGGATGTCATCGGCGCACCAGCGGGTCATGCCAAGAGCCTTGGCCTCCAGCTGCTGCAAGTGCGCCTCCACGAACGGCTGCGCGCCGATCACGAACATCGTCCCAGAGAGCGGGCCCCGCTGCAAGATCCCGCACAGGATGACAAAGAGGACCCAGTGGCAGGGCCCCGCCTCCACAACCTCGACGTTGGCGTAGGACTCCTTCAGCAGGTGCTCCAGGCCGAGCGGCGCCGCCCACGCCTCCAGCACCCGCCGCGTCCAGTCGTGGAGGAGCGACGGGAAGGCGTGGGCGAAGTCGAAGCTCAGGAGGGTCGGCTCCTCCCAGCCACGAGCCTTCTCCAGCGCGCGCATGGAGGCGACGCGGGACATCGCGTCCAGCTCCACCAGGTTCTCCAGGAAGTTCCGCCCCGTGATGAAGCCACGCTGCGCCTTTGATGCGCCGCGGTCAATCATGCTCTTCAGCCTGAAGTTCACCGCGGAGGCGATGGCCTTGGGGCCCGTGGAGCGCAGCATGAGCGGGCGGGTCTCATTCGGCTTCCTGATAACCTCCATACCATCACCATCCAGCACCTTCTTCGGCGGGAAGATGGCGATGCTCATGTCGAACTCCCTACGCATGGGGCGGCCCAGTGTCATCCACCTCATGGCCGCGAGGAGCACCTCAGAGCCCACCGAGTGCATCAGCCACGCCCGCGCAGGCAGGCCATCAACCCCAGGTGCAGCAGGCCGCGCACGTCGCAAGGCCTCCTCGATGTGCATGGCCGAGGGGGGCGCCAGGGAGCGCCAGTCAACCTCCTTCATGCCGTGCTCCGCGATGAAGACCTTGGAGCCCCGCTCACGACAGCGGCGCTCCGAGGAGATGCCCTCGGCAGCCAGGCGCGCGGCGCGTGCAGGGGGGCAGAAGACCCCGCCCCAGTGGTTCGCCAGCGCCTCATGGATCTCGGCGGGCGAGGTGAGCAGCCCGCCGCCAGGTGCTTCCACAGCCGCGAGATGCCGCCGCGGGATGACCGACCGCAGAGCGGCACGGCGTTCCAGTGCACGGCGCTGACCAAGGAGGCGACGGCGATCAGAAACACGTAGCTGCTCTTCATCAGCATCAAGCTCCGCCTACATCTCGGCACGCCTGGCCCTGGCCACGCGCCGCTGCGCCAGGACAATGCGTCTGAGGAACTCCGCACGGTTCTTCAGCATGACCACGCCCTTCACCACATCTACTGTCATCAGCTCCTCCAGCCACGTGTGCCGCGCGAGGAGCTTCTCCGCCAACGATGCGTGTTGGCGCGCCACCACCCTTGCCACTTGCCTGAAGATCAGCGCCGTGCACCGATTCGACCATGCCATGCCCTGCAGCTGCGCGTCCCGAGTCTCGGCCGCGGCCGCCTGCATGGCTCTCACGCACACCTGGCGCATGTCGGGCGGGGCGCGCATCGACGGGTCCAGCGCCTCCACATACTGGGCCAGCTTCTCCTTGAACATGGGGGAGTTCACGATGTCCCGGGGGGTCGGGGCAGGCCTGAGCGGGTCACGAGGGCGCAGGGGGCGCCACATCCACGTGATCAAGACAGGCGCGTGGTCGCTGATGTCCCTCCTGTGCAGCTCCTCTGGCTCACCAAGCACCTCGCGCTGCTGGTGGCGCTGGGCCACCAGCCAGGAAGGGGCGCCCAGGAAGACCCGATCGATCCGAGTCTCGAGCTGGAGGTCAGGATGCCAGTGGGTCGCACGCGGCGCCACCATCTCCGCAGCATCACTCAAGCAGCGCTGCCATCTCTGCTCCTGCGGGCGCCAAGCAGCAGCGACAGAGCGTGGAGGAGCGTCATCGCCAGAATGGCAGTGCTCCAGCCTGTCGCCGAAGATGAAGTCACCCACCACAAGTACCGCCGCCTTGACGGGGTCCAGCTTGGCCTCGAGGAGGTCGGCCGAGATCTTTGCCTGGATCCGTCGTTGCAATCCGCAGTCCAGACCATGGTCGTGAATGTTCCAGTGTGTAAGCGTGCATGGCCTCCCCCTGCCATCACTGAACTTAGCGCAGATACGCATAACTCTGCCAGGCACCAGTATAGACGATTCCCACACCACGCTCTCATCATCATCAGCCCTACGCATAGGGAACAGAGTGGCCAGCCCTCCAAAATCTTCACGTTCCCCCTCACAGAACGAAGTAAATACTCGGGCTCGAATACCCGCATGTTTGAGCAGCTCAGTCAAGCGGATGTGCGAGCCATGCGCCTCCTGCAGTCCCAAGATGACCGAGTCGCGCTTCCAAAACTTGGCAGGGAACTTCGCCCTCCCTTTCGCCGTAGCAGGCTTGAAGTGGCACAGCGCCCGAGCATTCCACGCGGCAGTGGTGGGCGCGAAGTCAGCCGCAGCAGCGCGTGGACCGACAGGGGCATCACGTCGATGCCCCACGCCAGCTCCCTCTTGACCCCCATCTCCGTCTCGCCGAAGTCCCCCCCCCCCAGCCTCCGCAGCGCCCTCGTCCCTCCGCCGCCGACCCCAGCGAGCCGCAGCCTTGTCAAAGGCACCACTCCGCCGTCGACGGTGCCAGGATGGGCGCCGCAATCTGCTCCAGCTGCTCACGAGGAAGTTGGTGTTGGCGCAGGACAGCAGCGTTCCACTGGGCAACCGGTGGGGGGCCAGGGCCCTCGATCGCAATCTTGACCAGGGGCTGCCACGCCATGGAAAGGGCCCCCTCCAGCTGGTCGGGGCCGACAGGGTCGACGAAGATGCGCTTCGAGATACCCTCCTCGAGCACCCTCCGCATCTTCTTGAGCGTGATCTCGTAGGACACTTGCCGCGAGTTCTTATCCTTGCTGAGGGACAACGGCGTCGAATGGCCAGTCGGTGTCGAGGCAGCAATCTGACGCCAAGTGCCTCCAGGCCCTCCGCCTCGAAGCGTGGGCACCAGTTTGCGCACCCTACGCTCGGCCAGTCCCACATCCCCCTCCATCCTGACCGCGAAGCGCTGGCCCAAGTCATCGCCCTCGACCTTCGCGACCTCTGTGAACTGCGCGTCCGCCAACACAGGTGCCATGGCGCGCTCCACCGCCGCGCGCATGAGCGGGGCCTTGGAGGTGACGACCATGACCGCGCGGTCGATCGCCCTGCTCCAGGCAGGCCCAGCCTCAGGCGGGGGTGGAACACCCGCAGCAACCACTCCGAGCTCACGTTGAAGCTGCGCCAAGTCCGCCGTGTGCTTCGCCATGATTCTGTCCGTCTCCTTCTGCCTCCTACGCATCTCGTCCTCGAGTCGCCTGATGTCCTCCTCTTGCTGCTGTTGGACGCGCTCGACCTTCCCCTGTCTGCTCTCGAGGAGGGCCGTGCGGCGCTCAAGAGCGCGCTGGATGCCGTCGAGACTCTTGTCCATGTTCTGCAAGAGGCGCGCCTGGCTGGAGCGCACCTCAGCGAAGCGCGACTCCCGCAGGAGGGCGATGGCCGCCGCAGCCTCGGGCGGCGCGCCATCCAGCCCAGCGGTGTCCTCCCCCAGGACGGGCGTGGCCATGCCGCCCACAGGAGTGCAGGGGGCCATCCGCTGCGCGCCGTGCCCCGCAATGGCAGCACCAAGGCCAGCAACAGCCGCCGCCCACGGGTCGTGCGGGGCCGCCGCCGTCTGCGAGGGCAGCGTGGGGCAGGCCGCCTCCGCCTCCAGGAAGGCCGCCTCCTCAGCCTTGAGCGCAGCCAGGGCCGCCCTCTTGGCCTCCTCTCGCTCGGCCTCCACGTCTCGGGCACGGTCGCGGGACTGGCGCCCGTTGCGCCTGCGGCGGCGCCTCCCCCCGCTCCTGGACTTCTCACGGGAAGACGAAGAGGAGCCGCCAAAGGAGGGCGCACGGCCAGCAGCACCAGGAGCGCCGCCATCACCCACATGCGCACCATCCCTCGCAGGACCCATGGCTTCGCAGCTGGAAGCGTTCGGGCCGACAGGAACGGGAAAGGCCTCCGTTTACCCACCGACCTGAGCGCTGGTGAGGCGGGCCCAAGATGACGCCAGACTTCAGGAAATCTTGCCAGCCGCGGGCTACCGGCATCCGCTTGGTTCCCTGGGGAAACCTGCATCTTGAGCCAAAATGGCTACGGAGGAGGAGGAGGCGGAGGAGGAGGAGGAGGCGGAGGGGGGAAATGGACTAGGGGAGGATGGGGGAGGGGAAAGGAGGGGCGAGGAAAAAGAGGGCGAGGAGGAGGAGGAGGAGGAGGAGGATCAGGAGGAGGAGGAGGAGGAGGAGGAGGAGGAACAGGAGGAGGAGGAAAAGCAGGGGAAGGCCGGCGGCCCCTTGGCACGGCCACCGCCAGTTGAACCACCGCAGGCGCGGCAACCGCCACGACCGCCACCAGCGCCGCGACCACAACCGCCACCAGCACGACAACCACCGCCGCCACCACCAGCACCACGACGACGACTCTAAGCACGACAATCGCCACGACCGCCAACACCACGACCACGACCAGCGCCGGCACGACAATCACCGCGGACACCGCCGGCTAGCACCGCGACCGCGACCACGACCACCACCAGCACGACTGCGCCCCGACCACGACCACCACCGCCACGGACCCGACCGCCCCCGCCCCCGGCCGCACCTCTCCTTTCCTCTCCCCGCCTCTGCCACGCCGCCCCTGCTGACGCGCGCGCCTTGTGCCTCCCCCCTTTCCTTACTCGCCGCCCTAGGTGTAACTCGTGCTCTTTAATTCAAAACCCCCTCTGCGTCCCCACGGGTCCCCTTGGCGAAAGGGGGGGGGCCAACTCTGGCGCCCGTGGGTCTTCTCGCTGGATGAGGATCAGGAAAGGGAGGAGGAAGAGGAGGAGGAGGGGGAGGGTCAGGAGGAGGAGGAAGAGGATCAGGAGGACGAGGAGGAAGAGGAAGAGGAGAGGGTGGAGGAGGAAGATGAGGGGTAGGAGGAAAAGGTTAAGGATGAATGGGGGGGGGGGGGGGGGGCGGAGGAGGAGGAGGAGGAGGAGGAGGAGGAGGTTGGAGAGGGAAAGGGGGGAGGGGCAAAAGGGAGGGGCGGAGGCGGAGGAGTAGACAAGACGAGGCACGAAACCCTTGGATCCATAGAGTTTCAACCCGGCGTAACATTCAATATCGGAGATACTGGCCGCATGCACGCGAGATCAGACGCCTGGATGCGGGCGACCGTGAACAGGCGGCATGATTATATGCTGTGCAGGTAGGGGGCGCGCGGGGGGGCGGCGCAGCGTTTCATCCTGCAGGAGAGATGTGCGATTTCAGAAGTTCGATGTTTGGTGGCAGCCGCCAGGCCAAGCCGCGATCATACAATTACTCCAATGAGGAAGACGAGGCGGGGAGTGGGGAGGCAGCCGTTCAGGAGCGGCCCTCACTACTGCCTCTGGCTCGGCCAGATGGTTTCGCCTGGGGCTGCGCTGCGAAAGTTGCACCCACATCCTCACGCGCCCGCCGGAGCCCCAAACCCCTCGGACAGCCCGAGGGAGAGAAGGCCCGAGGCCCTCCGCTGCTGGCCCGCGATTCAGCGGTCTCCAGAAACCCAGCGGCCTGCAGCTTCTGAGAACGCTTGCCTTCTCCAAACCCCTCGGGCAAGTCGAGGGAGAGAAGGCGCGAGGCCCTTCGCTGCTAGCCCGCGATTCAGCGGTCTCCAGAAACCCACCGGCCTGCAGCTTCTGAGAACGCTTGCCTTCTACGCGCGCCGGCGACACAATGGCGCTAGCCTTCCTGTCGGAAGTCCTCGCCCCTCGGCCTCGCGCATTCCGCCGCGCGGCTAGCAGGGGCGCTTGCTTCTGGAATCGCCCGATCAGGCGGGCAGCGCCTCTCTCGGGCGAGTCTGCGGGCGCAGCCTCAGGTCTGCGGAGCCGCCCGCTCGCTTCGGGATGTTTCTCGATCGCGACTTCGAGCCCCCAGCGCCGACTGTCGATCGCGAAGATGACTCTGGACAGCTCGGGCTTGTTCTCGCCGATCCCGGCGGGGCACACTCGGCGCGCTCGCGCCTCGTTCGCTAACTCGATCCCGAGCTTTCTCCTGATCACCTGCGCCCCGTGCTCCTCCATCTTGGCTTCCACATGTGGCGGGCCATTGGGGCCCTTGCCCAGGCCGTGGATCCGCGCGCTCGCGCGCAGAAGCGGCAGGCGTAGGTCGCACTTCTGGCCCGACCCAGTCATCCTCTGCACTCTGGCGCGGCGCGCCGCTCCTACTTCCTTGGCCGTTTCGACCCGCGAAGCTGGTAATGCAGATCAGCCAAGTCTGGGGCGCGACTCCGCGGGCTTCCCGCAGCTCCGCTGCGCTGTTCAATGCGAGCCCGGTCAAAATGAATATCAATTGTCTGAAGATGCGCGTTTGCCACCGCCTCCAACTGCTTCGAAGGGGCCCCCGCTAGCCCTTCCTCCAGCAACGCTGCGCGCCCTTGCCGTCGCCCCCCCCCTCCCCCCCCCCCCCCCCCCCCCCCCCCCCCTCGAGCGCCTCCATTGCGAGGCGGCGCTTCTGGTAGCGTCTCAAGGCGCGCGCATTTGCCACGAATGCGAAAATCATCCTGCAACGAGCGGGCGCAGTGGGAATGGTGGCGGCGACGGCCCCCGCGTCTCAGCTGGACTTGTTGTACCGCCCGGTGCACGGGCTTTCCGCGTGAGACTCTGCGATGCATGTGTAAGCGAGTCGCGCGATGCGCAAACAGAAACTAGCCTGCGAACGCAGCGCTGGTGTGAAACCGATAGAAAACATGCGGAGGCCCTGGGCGCCCGCGATGCGCTGCGTTGCGCGCGCGACCGCGCGTGCGTCGCCCGCTCGTCTTGGCGCGTCCGCCAGCGCGCCTCCCCGCAGGCATCTGGCAACTCACTGCGAACCGTTCCTCCGCCGAATCATCGGGCGCAACTCCCGAAACCTCGTTCCCCTCGAGAGAATCGATCGGCATAATCTCGACTGCTGATGCGATTGGACGAGGATCGACGCGCCAAAACTTGTCGCGAAACTCTGGGACAAAAGAAGCCGGGCGCGCCCCGCCCCCCAGAGCGTCCAGGAACGAGGCCCCATCATCTAGACCAGCCAGTGCTAGGGAATCATTATGCAGCTGTTTTGCGCGCGGAGATGCGAGCGACGCAAGTCGACCGTCCGCCGCCATAACAGGCGGAGCGCAGCCAACGCTTCCAAAAAGTGATATGAGAACGCGTTGTTTCGCCTGCGGCGCGCGAAACGAAGATTGCCAATGGCGCGAGCGACGGGCGGCGAGCTCCGCACCCAGCAGAAAGGTGGCCGCCAACGGAGAACATAACAGCGGCCGCCGTGGGCTGTGGGTGCACGGGGGCCGCCCAATCACGCGCCGCCCCGCCCATTGCCCATCTCGCAGATTCCGCCGCCGCGCGAGTCGACAAAGCCATGCCAGCTTCGCCGGGTGCGACGCCCCTCATTGCCGGACAGAGCAGCATCGTATTTTTGAAGATTCAAAACACAGCGGGGGCGCTGCCAACACCTCGGATAGAACGCCGCGCGCGATGCGCAGCCTCCCCCGCGGAATTCAGATCGGGCCCGGACTTGGTCGCAGTCGAGAGCGCGATGAAACCGAACCTCTCAATGTCCAGACCAGCCCTTCCAGAGGGCGGGATCAGCCCGCCACGGCCCCCCGGAGATCTCGCGCCGGCCGAAGACCTTGGATAGGAGACGCGCGTCGTGCTTACAAGATTTTGCCTCGACCCGCAGGGCTCCAACGCAGCGTTCAGCCCCTGGCTCATTTCGCCGACTAGCTTTTCGGCGAGACCGCGCAACTGTTCCCGCGGTCCTCTTGCTAAAGTCGTCGGCGCATGTAGTATAGCCCATGAAAGATCCACTGGCTGGCTGATTGACGGAAACGGCAGCCCGCGGATTCGCGCTGGGAGCTGGCCCCGCGGGCGCTGCGCATCGCGCCGCTGCGGCGCTGGTGGCCAACGTGTCCGCGCGGGCGCGTTGGCGGCGCAACGAGCTCCCATCTGGCCGCCGTGGCCTCGCTCCAGGACAACATCCACATCGTTCCGATGTAAAGAATCCCCGCGCGCCCCATCTCCCGCGCCCGTGCCCCCTGGCGCACCCGCGAAACAAACGCATGAACATCTCTGTGCTTGCATATACATCTACATGTACACATCTACACGCGAACGCGAACGTTCGCGCGCACGCGCTGAAGATCACTGGGCGCGGAAACGCTGGCCGAACCGCGCGCGTTCGCAGCGCGCGATCGCCCCGTCGCTCAAATCACCGCCCCGTCGCATTCTGATAGATGGCGCCCCCCGCCGCGCAGTCGAAATAGGAAGCGGCCTCGATCCTCGGGCGACCCCTCCGGGGCAGCCTGTCTGCCGCGTCGGCGCTGCAGCCCGCGACTTGCCGAGAGGATCCCGCGGGCGAATCCACCCAGACATTCCGCCTGATCTAGGGGGCGGGGGCGCCTCGTCTCAGGCGCCGCCGCAGCGGCGCAAAATGACCGCACGGTGCCAGTCATAAACCCCCTAGGAAAAGCCTTTGACCAAGGCTCATATCAGGCGCCTCAGTCGACGCCCCCCCCCCCTCCCCTCCCCCCCCCTTCGCCGCGCGCGAGACATGGCCGGGGGGCAGCGGGGGCCGCCGAAGTTCCAGTGGGGGGCGCCACTGGGGGCTCGTAAGTAAATCTTTTGCAGCTCCATGGGCCGTGGCCCTCGAAATTCCCCGGACTGCGCCCCCCCCCCCCCCCCCCCCCCCCCCTCCGCGTCTGAAAGAACCGCTTCTGAAAGAACTGATAGGCAGGGGTAGCCGCGTCGTCGATCGCCCGGGCGTCTCCCATCCTCGGCCTCCGTCGAGGCGCCGAGGCCCCCCTGGATCAACGAGAAGCCCCAGCCAGTCTCCGAGCCCCCGACTGTTCCTGAACTCCCGGCGGAAGCCCCAGCTGCTGCCGTCGCCCCCGCCGGCGCTGCCGTCGATCAGCGCTGGGCAGCAATATTGGCGCCATGCCCGCGGCCCCCTCCCCCGCTGCCTCCAGCTGCCGCGGGAGCGGGAGACGTTCGGCTAGAGGGTGCCCGTGAGCGCCGCGCGGCCGCTGGCGAGCCGCCACTCGCGACTTGCGCGCGCCACTGTGTATGGCGACCCACGTCGCCGAGCATCTCGCGCGCGCGATGAAGGAAATCGCCTGCTCTTGCTCTGGCAAAGGCTCGCTCGGACCGATCGCTGTCGCGCTGACGCGCGCCCCTGCGACCGACGCATAATCGCGTCGAGGGCCCGCGCTCGTCTTCGCTGCTTATCGGGCGCCTGCCCGCCGCGGCCAACGGCGCGAGGGGGGGCTGCCGAAGCGGCGAGATGACCGCAAGGTCGAGCTCGCGGCTCAACCCGTTCAGCCAGCCCAGCCAACCGCCGAGGTGCTTGCGGCCCTTTTCCACGAACGGGCCCAGCCCGCCCCGTGCCCGGCACCGTTTTCTACGAGGCGGGCGGCGCCCGCCAGGGCGCGGCGAATCCGTCGGGCGCCCTGCCCTGTCCTCCCCGCCGACGCCCATCTGCGCCGGGCGCCCCTCCGTCCACCTCTTTTCCGCGACCCGGAGGGCGCCCTGCAATCGCAGGTCGACTCCGCTCTCCGAGCGGCAGGATAGAGCGGCGCCGCGCTAATCGCGTCCTCTACGCGGTGCCTGAAGGGCCGCGCGACCCACTCTGTCGCGTCGGCCGCGTCGATGCCCAGAAACTTCGCGGCGGCCTCCGGGGCGCCCAGGGCTGATTCCAACCTGGCAATCCGGGAGTCGCCGGCCATCGCGCCGCCCGTCGCCCCGGGCGACCCCCCCCCCCCCCCCCCCCGAGGCGCAAAACCGCCACCCCCCCCGAGCGCGAGGCCGCGGGAGGGGCGCGCGCGCGGCCGCGCGCCTAGTCGCGTGCAACGAGGGGCAGGACGAGGAGGAGGCGAGGGAGGAGAACGAGGACGTATCAAACTGAGACATCAACGGAGTAACAAACAACTAGGGCAAATAAAATGAGCGCCAACGCATAAGCGTGCGAAGGGCGATATAAACCCAGATAACCAAAACAAAAAAACGAATGGCGCTTCAAAATGAACCGCTGAGATCGCCCGCCACCGCGCCCGAGAGGCGCGAGTGGGGGCGCCCTCGGGCTTCGCGCTCGATCCGCCGGGGCCTCGGCCGCCAATCCCGAATATTCTTCAAGCGGGCGACATTTCAAAATGGCCAAATCTTCCGGGGCGGCGCGCGGCTTGACGCGTGGTTTTCGTGCCAACAAGGCCTTGCGGCGAACGCGGGGGCGCCGAGAAGCCGCCCACTCGGTCCAGGCGGGCCCGGCGTCGCCGAGCGATCGGTCCCAGGCGCCCAAGATGGCTGCGAGAAGCCCCGGGGGGGCCCCGAGAGCCTTCCCGCGAGGGCGACGAAGAGCCAACATTGGCAATTTGCATTTGGCTCTTCAATGTTTTGGGGGTCCTCTCGGACTTCCGACGCTGCGAGACGGCCTGGCGAGCCCCCGCGGCCGCCCAGGGGCGACCCGAGTGGCCCCCGAAAGGGCCCCGAGGCGGCCGAAGAGGGCTTCGAGGCGGCGCTGCGGGCGCCCGAGATGGCCCGAGAGGGCCCAAAGACAGCCCAAAGAACGACGCAAGAGGGGCCCTGGACCGACGAACCGAATCCCCCGCCCGAAGGGGCGCCCAGGACCCCCCCGAATGCCCCATAGAAGCTTCCAAGAAGTCCCCGAGAGGCCGCCGCGACGCTCCAAGAAGCCCCAAGACGGCCCGAAGGGGCACCCGAAAGGCCTCCGACGACCCCCCAACGGCCCATGGCCCGCGACCTAGGAGCGGCGGCGGGATGGGCCGAAGGCCACTCCATAATCATACTTGGTATCGCGCTGCATGCCAGTCGCGCCGCGCACGGCGCCGATGGCCCCCGCCCGCAACGCGGCTCCTCTGACAAATCGACGCGCTCGCCAAGATGCCCGCGCCAAGGGCGAACTGCGCCGCGCAGCCCTGCGCGCGGGCCCGGGCGCGCTGGAGGGCGCGAGGGCGAGGGCGGGGAGCGGGCGAGGGTGTGTGTGTGTGGCGGGAAACAGAAAGGACGCAGTCTCAGTGACGCGGGCGAAGGAACGCGCGCCGGCCCGGGCGGCGCAATCGCGGCGCCTTCGCCGCGGGGCGAGACTCGAGGCGCAGACAAGGGCGGGAGCGGGTCAGCCGCGGGGCGGGGCAGGGGCGGACGAGGAGGGCGAGGGGGGGGGGGGATCAGCGCGTGGTTGGAGAGTGCTGCGGGTCAGCCCCGCTCAAGCCCATTGTCACGCTGTGGGGGTTGGGCTCCTGCGCGGCGAGCGCCCGCGTCTCTCTCTCTCTCTCTCTCTCTCTCTCTCTCTCTCTCTCTCTCTCTCTCTCTCTCTCCCTGCCTCTGTCTCTGTCTCTGTCTCTGTCTCTGTCTCTGTCTCTGTCTCTGTCTCTGTCTCTGTCTCTCTGTCTCTCTGTCTCTGTCTCTCTGTCTCTCTGTCTCTCTGTCTCTCTGTCTCTCTGTCTCTCTGTCTCTCTGTCTCTCTGTCTCTCTGTCTCTCTGTCTCTCTGTCTCTCTGTCTCTCTGTCTCTCTGTCTCTCTGTCTCTCTGTCTCTCTGTCTCTCTGGTCTCTCTGTGTCTCTGTTGTCTCTGTGTCTGTCTCTGTCTCTGTCTCTGTTCTCTGTCTCTGTCTCTGTCTCTTCTCTGTCCCGTCCGGTCTGTCTGGTCTGTCTGTCTGTCTGTCTGTCTGTCTGTTCTCTGTCTGTCTGTCGTCTGTCTGTCTGTCGTCTGTCTGTCTGTCTGTCTGTCCTGTCTGTCTGTCGTCTGTCTGTCTGTCGTCTGTCTGTCTGTCTCTCTCTCTCTCTCTCTCTCTCTCTCTCTCTCTCTCTCTCTCTCTCTCTCTCTCTCTCTCTCTCTCTCTCTCTCTCTTCTCTCTCTCTCTTTCTCTCTCTCTAGTCTCGGCTCGAGAGTGCCCTGCACTCAGACCGCAGCCGCGACGCGAAGCGCCCCGCCTCGGAGTCAGACTCCCAGGCCTCGCGAGACCGGAGGGGTCCCAGCAGGACCCTACTGATTCGCGCCACCTCTCTCCCCACCAGAGCGCCCGCCGCAATGGCCCCCGGTAAGCCGGAGCGCCGTCGCTCTTCCAAGCAGCCGCCGAGCTCACGTCCTGCTGCTGAAGGGTCTCTCCTCCAACGCAAGCAGGACTGCATCGCAGCTTTCAAGCAAGCGGGGTCTGACCGCCCCACGGCCGCATACAACGGGCTCGCCGAGCTGAACGCGGACGAGCTGCAGGCCACGTACGACATGCACAAGACCAACACAAAGAAGCTCGGCAGTGCCTTGATCCGCATGTGTGCCGCCAACCAGATCAGCTACACGCTGGATCACCACCAGCGCAGCAAGCCTAAGCGCATTGGTGGTGACACATCACACCCACCAGCTGCGTCCGCACGTCTTCAGGCTGCGGACGCCCAATTCATCGCCTTGGACCCGGCCTTCTGGAAGGTCCCAGTCCTGGCCGAACCCACATCACTTGACGACGGCAAGACGTACAAGCCCAGTATCAGCCTCCACGACTACGAGAGCGGTGAACGGCTGCTACAACACCACCTCGAGCAGGGTAAGCGTACCACGGGTCAGCTTGCGATTGCTGTCATGGGCCCAAAAAACGATAACTACGTCGGTACCGAGCTCGCCGTCCCCGTGCTGAAGCGTCACCCCAAGGCGCCCAAAGTGGTCCACACGCACGTCCCCGTGACCGTGTACCAGCTGGGCACCAAGGAAGTCGCCTGCACGGAAAAAGTAGCCGTCGCCACCATCGATCCTGCCGACCACGTATGCTGGATTCGGGTGACCATACATGAAACCGAAGCCATCGCCGCAGTCCCCTCCATGCATCAGGCTTTCGAGGATCAGTTCTCGGGAGGTGCCCCCGTGAACGGTGGTCCACGCGCCAAGGGTCCTTTCCGAGGGGACTCCGCTCCACAGGACAAGGCGCGCCAAAACCAAAAGCACAGGGAGTCCAAGAAAGACGCTCGCCGCCAGGAGCTCGATAGTCAGCTCCAGGACACCTTCAAGGCCCTCTTCCACGGCAACTTTAAAGCCGTCACCATCCTCGAACCCTGCAAAAGCCTAGGCAGGTACGGATCGGGCGTCGGAAAGAGGTCCCTGGCTGCCACCTTCGGCGTCAGTCTTCAAGCGGTTGACAAGGTCTTGGCGGGTTCAGGGCAACTCGGCGCCACCTACGACCTCAGCAACGTAGGTGCAGACGAGCCCACTGCAGACAAGTACCAGACCGTGTGTTCCCTGAGGACCAGCCCATCACGATGGCAGATGCGTTCCAGAAGTCGGTGGACTTCAAGGCCCTAGGAGTCGTCAGGCACGGCAAGTCAGGCTTAGGCCACCAGACCGTGTGGTTCCCGAGGCACGGCAGACGCAGGCCAAGGCTGTTGGGGAGTCAGCATGCACGAGGGTCAGACGCCGCCAAGGCTGCTGCCGTCAGCATCCGTGGCTGTGAAGCCACCCTCGCCAAGACGCGATACCGCATCACTGGCATTGCGGCACGCCACGCCACGCTGACCCAGCTTGCTAAGACTCTCACGGGCCCGTCCGTCAAATGGGACTGTGAGGTCTACCACACCGCCTGGGACCCAGCCACTTCGGCTCAGTTTGCCTTAGTGCGCGCCCATCGTCCCCCACCCACATATACGGTACAGGTCGCAGGGTGCCCCATCCCGTGGAGCATCACCGAGGCCCCGTTGGCTGAGGTGGTGCCGAAGAGGGACAACGTTACCATTGTCACCCCTACCACTATCACAGAGCCTGTGACGCCGCCAGCCCGTGGTGGCGGCTTCAGCCCCGCCACGGGCACACTCCTAACCAAAGCGGCCCAGAGCCCTTACCTCCACGACCTCATGACTGCCACGCCCAAAGGCAAGGGTGTCGCACCGCTCCCGATCCCCAAGGAGGAGCCTCTAGCCAAGCGCCACCGATCCTCCAGTGGGAAACGCGACACCACGCCGCACGCAAGACACACGGCGCCCCAGGCCGCAGCTCCTCTGCACCCCCGCACGGCACGGATGGAGCTGCCGAGCAGACGGCCGTCCAAGGATCAGGTGGTCATGACCCGCAACTTGGCACGGTGGCGGCTGAAGGCGGGGGCCACACGGAAGGGGACGCTGCCACAGCCGCCGAGGTACCAGGCGACGCTGACGACGTCGAGATCCTCTCATCAGGGGATGAATTCAGCGTGGCATCTCGCGAACTGAACACCCTCGGCGAACGCTTCGCAACGGCCCCTAAACTGTCAGATGCCGCCACGACCCGCATCCAACACATGGAACAACAGCACGAGCTGCTTGCCAACACGGTGGATAACATGCAGGTTCAGCTTGCGGGCGTTCTCTCATCCCAGGCCACACTCACGGAGCACGTTTCAGGTTTGGAACGAGGGCTCGCCACCGTCGTCACTCAGCAACAGACGGCAACTACCGAAGCTGCTGCACTGCGTGGCGACATCCAGGCCCTCCTCGGGCACCTCACGGGGGGCACCATCCACCTGCCACAGGTGGCCACCCTCGAAAAAAAAAGGAGGAAGCTGCATCAGTTGCCGATCCCGTGGCTGTCTGCGGGTGGATTGACCAGCCAGGCCAGGTCACCCCAGGGACGGGGCCCCCAGGGGCTGACAAAGGCAAAGACAAGGGTCGGGTCACTCAGGAACCCTATTGAAGGTGCCTCAGAGAGCCTGCCTCAGCCCTCCGAGGAAGCGCCTTCAGAGGCATCTCTTCTCTCTTCGCGTCGTACCTCTTTCTTGTCATATCATGTCAGTTTTGGCAGCAGCACGAGCAAGCTATCTGGTGTAGGGACACCTGTCATCTTGCTGTGGGTGTGTTTGTTGCTATGTACATGAGCATGCAGGGGTATCCGAGGATGCGTGCTGACATGCAGCTTGTGGCTCATCGCTCGCGCCGCCCGCCAGGCCTCGCCATCATGTGGCGCCTTGCCTGCAGCCTGGCTCTCCCCTCGCTCGCTGGAGCACACCCGTCTTCAGGCGGTGCGCCCCAGCATGGAGGTGAGTTTCTCCTGCGACACGCTAAACGTGGGACCCTTTTCTACCTCTACGATGACAGCATCTACAAGTACGATCACTGCACCATTTTGGACCCGATCGTGAACGGCACCGTTGCCGCGGGTCCGTGCGGCATAGGCCAGGCACACAGTGGCGGCTTCAGCCCCGCTGTTGTGCCCCGCTATTGCCCTACGGGTCTCACCACTCCCCTGTGCGATAGGGGCGAACCCGAGGAGGACCCTGCTTTCTGGCACCTGATGATGATCCGCGCCCGGCTCATACCGTGTGCTGCGGCGTGGGCACCAGGTGAGGACAACCAGGACATGTTCTGGGCATGGCTCGAGGACTGCGTCCCGTACATCCTGGCGACGCTTCATCTGCCACAGTACGATCACCTCTTTCAGGAGGATTCCGAGGACACAACCGACGCCCTGCGTCAGCGCACCGCGGTCGACATGTGCGAGGACATCTGGCACAGAGCGGGCCCCGACAGGCAGCGCACCAACCGCAACCTCACTCGTATCCAGAGCAGCCGCGAGTACGCCACCCGCTACTTTGGCCTCCTTCTGGAATACCAGGGCGCTCGTGCCACGCTCGTCGGTCCTGAGGCTTTCACGGCACCTTTGCCGCCATACCTCTTACGGGCCCATGCTCTGCTGCCAAGAGGCCTCCCTCCACCCGACCAAGACGCCATGGCGTACCTCGCCGACGTGATCCTGCACCAACCGCCAGACATGCTGCCGCTCGTCGAGGCGGAGCTCGCCGCGGCGCCGATGGACGGCACCGATCAGGCCGCAGATGATCCCGTATCATGGCTGCTACAGCACATCGCGGCCAGCGATATCGGCAACATATCCATGGACTCGTTCCACGCGTCGGACGATAGCCAGGACGGCATCGATACCCAGGATCGAGACGGCACGACACCACCAGGCGACTCGGCCCAGCGTGACCGCGACAGTGAACCCTACTTTGGGCACACCTCGTTGCACAGCAGTCCGCCCCACAACTCAGCTCAGGCCGACCCCAGCGCACAGCTCAACGACGCTGAAGGCGTCACTGCCGCTGACGCGACAAGCCATTCCACTGCACCGCCAGCTCATGCCAGCCCGTGCAGTGGCGGCTTCAGCCCCGCTGCACCACTGGCTAGACCTGGACATCCCCAGACCGCAGGTGGCAGCACCACGCCCTTCACCTCCGTACACCGTGACAACGTGACTGACTCCAACCCCAGTGCCATTGACCACTGGCAGGCCGACATCGACAACGACCCCATCGATGATGAGTACCCAGATGCCAGCGGTTCCCACGAGCCCCAGCACAGCGCAGCGGCATCACGACATTGTGGTTGCCTCATCTGCCTCTTTGTGGCCACGTACGCCATCGTGATAGCAATGCCGTACAAGGACCAGATCGATGGGTACTTGCCGACACCGAGCCGAGACCCCAGCTACCGACAACGACGACGACGCAAAGCGACGGCACCAGGCCCATCGGTGTCCACCACATCCCGACGCAAAACGACATACAATGTCACGTCCACATTGTGGGCCACTCTCAAATGGACCAGCGTCAAACTCAGAGATAGCGTCTCGGGCGGAGCCACTGCAGTCGGGGTCGGCCTCGGGGGTGTCCTGAAATGGGCCAGCGGCAAGCTAGGGGCTATTGCCACGGGTGGAGTCGTGTGTGGTCTTCTACTCGTCGGTGCCAAACTTCTTGCCCAGGGAGCTGTCGGACACGTAGGAGCCCGCATCTGTGCGCGGGCCCTGGACTCATCCACAGCCCAGTGGTGCCTCCGCTGTTGCCAACCGAGCAGGAGGCCGCGGGACGAGGCCACATACAAAATGCCGTGCACGCTCGCCGACGAACACGACGACCAGCATGGGCACGCACTCCGACATCCGCTGCTACAGGAACACTACGCCGCAGCAGTTGCCGCCGCAGTCGCCGATGTCACGACCGCCACCACCGCCGCCATTGTCGAAGTCACTGCCGCCGTATCGCGAGCCTCGTCTGTCACACCAAGATCTACCAGCCCGTCTCCACGAGACGGCTCCAAGAGCGGCGCGACATTCGGTAACCTACCGACTAACGAGGATGCCACAGCACACGGCAGCGACACCGAGGCAAGGGAAACGCGTGAGCGCACCCACGATAGCCCGTGGTCTATCTTCCGACATGCTGACGCTCGTGGTTCCTCCCCCGACGCGGACACCCAACCACCACGACGGCGAGCACGCTATGCATCACCCGACAGGCCCCAGGCGCCTTCAGGCCCTGGTATGCCTTACACAGCCCTCAAGCCACCGACACGCAACTTACGCAACACCATCCAGCGCGACCCAGCGGTCCCCGTGCCGCCGAAGAGCATACTTAACGCCCTGTATCAAAACGGCTTTGCGCTAGGAAACAGTGGCGTGTCTACAGAGGACATCAAAGACGCTCTGCGACTCCACGACCATCCTCGATTTACTCATGATCCAACACTCCAAGCGCTGGGGCCGTGGACGGACATCATGCAGAGGCCACCGAACCGCCTCACTTGGGTGCTGGAAGACTCGGGCGGGAACTCAGGCGAGACAATCTTCCCATACCTCACGTGGGACCTCCGCCAACCCACCACCGACGCGTCCACTGTCTTCTGGCATGGGACCCGCGGCGACCTTGCGGCCCGTCTTGCTGCCAGTGGAGGGCACCTCTTGCCAGGTCCCCGCCGTGAAGCGAAGGGCCGAACTGGCACCAACGTTGGCCGCACGTACGCGAGCGTGCACCCTTCGCTGGCCGCGTGGTACGCAATGCCGCCCCACCCGCCTACAGTCTTGAAGATGACACCCTCGCGTGGGGACCCATCGCACTCTGGATGTGCGAGGCCACCCAACCACCGCGCGGGGAAAACAGGCACAACTACGTGAAAGGGGAGGCCCACGGAGCGCGCCTCATTTACCCTCGGGTCCTGAGCCTCCTCATCCGCATGGACTGGTGTGCCCCCACAGAAGCTGCTTCCAGGTGCCGTGCCCTTCCACACGCCTATGGCATGGGCGACTGCGCGCACGCCCTCCACATCGCTGGCTACGATCATCCAGATCTCCGTGAGGCGGCTGAAGCTCACGACCAGGAAGCTAGCACCAGGCGCAGACCAGCCATCGCGGCAGCATGGCCACCGCCGCAGGCGCTATACTCGCCAGAGGCAGCGCGAGTATGGGCCAAACAGCACTACGACACGGAAGCAGCCACCAGGGATGACCCTAACCAGCCCCGCCCACGCGTCTCGCTCACATGCTCCAGCTGGACCCGAAACCACTCATCGACCTGGTGTACACTGGCTTGCAAGCTGCCCCCGTGCGGGGGCACCCTGACGCACGCGGGTCGCGCCCCAGCGGCTCCAGCCCTGGGGCCGCGTCGGGCCCACCACGCACGTACAAGTCAGGCACAGCCCTGGCGCACAGTCCAGACCGCTCATCGACGTCATCTGGAGCCGACGAACGCCGTACGCCTTCCCTCATCAGCGCGGCCGCCGCCCTCGCCCGAGGCCGTGCCCGCCCACGACGATCTGCCTCTCGCTCGTCACGACAGAGTGACGGGAACTCCACCTCAGACAACAGTGGCATCGAGACGTGGGAGCACATTGTGACGGAAGAGGAGCCGACCGCCTACCACGTCCTCGCCTACCACGTCCGTGATGTGCGGTCCCGTGTCAATGCCCCTGGCATCGAGGTCTGGCTCGACCCTGGTGATCACCACGATGGAGCCTACTTACCGTGGGGGACGACAGTCATGGGCCACCGCGTTATTGACCCTGCGGTGGCGGGGCGGGACGGCTGGGTCATCCTCCACCACGACCACGGCGACACCACTACTAAGCTCTGGGCACCGACCCAAGTCCACGTCAAAGCGGACGACACCTGGCGCACCGTCATGGTACCAGCGGACATGGGGCCCCAGTGGATCAGGTGCCATGCCGAGGACGCTCGCCTCCCCGCCGAGGTTGTCCGCACTACAGGCCAATCCTGGTTTGCTGACGTCTGGCCCTTGTGGGATCGCCCTCGACCCCACCCAGACGACCCAGGCACAAACGAGCATGCGCTCCCGCCTCTACCAGGACGCTGTCTTGCCTACAGTGTCGATTCCAATGCTGTCAGTACTGTGCGGCTCGCCGCAACACGCAGCTCGGCACCTCGGGCCAACCAACGTGCCCAGACTGCGGCCGCAGCGGACTGCGTACACTCATGGACTGGTCCACGGACTACTCGTGCAACAGTTGGACGTGTGCATACAGCACCAACAACAGGGACTCCGACACATGCTGCCTGTCCAGCAGGTGCCCCCATCCCCCCAGGCCACACAACCTGCTCGACGTCCGTGCCACAGGGATGCCGCCGCACATCCTTGCCCGCCAATTCGGCAACGCGCCAGCCCTCCACGACCTTAAGGAACCCCCCCGAGCGCCTTCAGGCCCCGGGGGGGAACCTCCACAACCAGGGCAAGCAGGCTACCAGGGTCAATGGTACCTCCCACCGCAGCCGCGGCGTGTCCCCAGGCAGGGACTGCCTGACGGCACAAGGCGGCCACCTGGATTCACAGGAACGGGGATGCCCGAAGAACCTACCCCCGACCAACCGCTTTGGAGGGAAGGCTACGTGCTCTTCAGTCCCCACCAGGCCCTCAAGGAGGAATTCACCTTCAACAAGACGGTCCGCCGACCCTACTCCCTAGCCATCACCAACATGTACAGGGACCGTGTCACGGTCAGGACCGTCTGCGGGTCGATCGCCGAGCGCATCCACACTACCCGCACCCGCTGGCGAGACGTGGTACTGTACTGGGACGCCGAGGGTGGTCCCGGGCCTCAAGCCCTCGACTACGACATGCGACTCTGCGACGCCATGGTGAGCCGTGCCACGACCGAAGCCGAGCTAAACCACGACCGCAGCAACCGTGGTAGTTTCTGCCTCTATGGACCAGCGCACCAGCGAGCCGTCAACATCACGGCGATCTCCGAGCCGCAGAACATCGACTACATGGAGCATGTGCGGCGATACTCACCCGTAGGGGGGACCTACCCTGACCACGCCTTCGAGCACGTCTATCGGGGCTGGCAGCGGCCTGACGTGCCCACCATCCTCCCCGACACCCGTCCCCTCTCGAGAGCCGACTGGCAGCGTCACCAACAGCACCAGCAGCGCATCCAGCAGCGGGACCAACGTGACGCAGGACAGCAAGGCACGCCACGCTACCGCTCCCCCGCGCGAGTCCCGACAGGCGGCAACACGGCCTACGACGGGGTTGCCGCCTACTACCGTGGCCCCATAGGTGCCAGGCCCGCGGCTGCTGGAGCAGCCGCCTCCAGCTACGGCCACGCCCCCCACGCCAGGGTACACCCAGCGGTCATCGGCTACCCGCGTGCACACGTGCAGGCCCTAAGGGCCACCTCGCCAGTGCCAGGGTCCACGCGCGCCTGGGGCCTTTACTCAGGCCGACATGATGGCACCTCCAGCAACCAGCCCGCAGTGAAAACCCCTGCGGCTTCAGCCCAGGGGGCTGCAACAAACCGTGGCAGGGCTGGGCGCCCCGAAGGATGGCGTGATGCGAACGTGCGCGCTTGGCAACCTCGCCAGCACACGCCCCCGCCAAACGAGGCTGCAGCACTGCGCCCTGCCCAGGCAAAACCTGCCCCACCTGAGCGGGAGAGGCAGCCGCTTACCCCGCTCGTCCTCACGCACATCCCGGCGCATCACAGCGCCTCCCCGCGGCACAGCGAGGGAAGCGCCCACCACGTCAGCCCCCGCCCCGACGCTGTCGACCCTGACCAGGCCACAGCCACGGCTGAGGGCGGCACAAGCGCCTCTCGCCAGCCCAGCCCATCACCCTGCGCGGCGCCGATCCGATCCCCGAGCAGGGCGGATTCCGAGCGCGCGAATGCCCAGGCGACCTCGCCACGCGACCGCCACACGGGCGGGCGCGTCCCGCGCAGCAGGACCTGCAGCCGCCACAGCTCACGCAAGGCCCCAGGGAAATAAAAAAACACAAAAAAAATGGAATAAAAACAGTTAACACGAAAGACCACAAACACAACGAAACAAAAGGAACAAGCAAAAACAAAGCCTCATATGCGAGCTCGCCGCCTCGCGAGACTCAGGCTGATGGCCGAGCCCCCGACGTGGTGCCACGCTTCGGTGCCAGCGTCATCGAACCTGGCCAGGTCGACCTCGAGCCGACGCCGTCCACGTACCACGAGCCGCCGCTGCCCACCCGCGTGATCGTCCCCATCGACGAGGCGCCAACCTTCGACCCGTTCAAGAACAAGTATCGTGTCAAGAACCTTGCGGCGGGTGTCGGCGGTGGCTCACCGCTCTCACCTCAGAGTCGGGGCGGAGCCCCCGCCACCTCAGCCGCTGCCGCGGCAGCGGCGGCCCCGCGGGGAATCAGCCCTGTCCGCAACGTGGCCTCACGGCAGCGGGCATGGACGAGGCCCAGCGCCAGGCCTCCGACCGTGCTGCTGGAGCTGTTCCACCAGATGCTGCTCATCAAGATACTGACGGGGCGGGCGCGCCACCGCAGGAGGGACCAGCGGTGCCGCGTGCGCAGTACATGCGCGTGCGTTGTGCCGCCGCCGCGCCTAGCCGCCGCCGCTGGTTCGCTTTTGTTTTTGTGTTCGGCAGGACGGATCGAGGAGTCGCCTCCCTCTCCCTCTGCTGCCGTCTCACCTCTCCTCCCCTCGTCCCCCACGGTACTGGAGTGAGGAGGATTTTTCGTGACACTTTTACTGACGTTTATGAACCCCCCCTGGCGCAGTGCCGACCGTGTCCCGCCTATACTTCTGGCCTGACGGCGGCTTCAGCCCCGGTCAAGCTAATCCATAGGAACGCCATGAGCTCCTACTGTGGCCAAGCCTCCTACCTGGGCGAGGGTCAGGCTGACCTACACCGTGCGGGGCGTGCAAACCCCAGCTCCACCGATGGAGACGGGCCAGGTCGCTCCATACACCTCGTCAGCCTTAACATCACCAGTCTCTCAGCGAATTGGCCAACCATCACCGCCCTTGGTGTCGACCACAACGCCGCAGTCATAGCACAGCAGGAGACCCGACATGCCAAGCCGACTAGGCAAGCCATCGCTACCAGCGCCGCCAATCCACTCCACGGAGGATACCACGCCAGTCTTGGACCTGACCTGGATCTGGCGCGAGCCCAGCGCAGAGCTGCCCACGGCGGCACAGACCACACCGTCGTGGGCAACACTGGCGCCTCGGGAGGGGTCGCCATCCTCTCTAAGGATGCCATAGTCGACTCCACTGTCGACGACAATGCGCCCTGTATCGTCGCCCTCAAGGCCAAGAAAAGATGGCACGAGGTCTTTCTCCCGCTCTGCACTCAACACCGCCGCAGGCGGCGACGAAACAACCACGGGCCCGCGGGGATCTACATAGCGAGCCTCTACGGGATTGCTTGAGGAGACAGCACAGCCCTTTTTCGGCTCGCTGACTGCGCCGCCGCTAGGGTCGGCTCAGCCCCCTACTTCATCTGCATGGACGCCAATACGAACATCGACGACAACCCACACCTTCTGTACATGTTGCAGCACGGATGGTTCAACGTTGCTGAGGGCACACCAGACCACACCATGCACACATACGGCAATATCCCTGACTGGGACCGCGTCACCAAGTGCCCCCGCACTTCGCGCATCGATTATATCATTGCCAACCAAGCGGCGCGATCCCTTGTCACTGACTTCTGCTACCTTCGCGACTTGCCAGCGAAGTCTCATGTTGGCCTGCAGGTCACGCTAGACCTCAGTCGCCTCGACCATACGGCCCGACGCCTTCTTGCCCCCACGCCCTACCCTCCCGACGATGGAGCTCATGAGGGTCACGAGCTGCAGGCACTAGGGACCCTCATCGCTGGGCGATATCAGGACCGCATGGAACAGGCCGACACACGCGACGACGTGGAGCGCATGTTCGCCCTGGCTAACGAGGCCAGTCATGAGTACCATCACACCCGTCTGCGCGACCTGCCACCTCCACCGCCCGACCACCCAAAAAAGAAGCCCCCCACCATGCACGGGCTCACGCCCATGTTCGAAGAGCGACCAGTCGTCCCCCGCGCCTTCCCCACCTACGGAGCTTCCACGATACACATGAACCGACTGCGCAAGCTCCATCGGCAACTCTGTGAGCTTCGCTTCATCGGACAGCACCATCATTTAGATTGCCGTGCCACCCCGCCGTACCTTGCGCAGCGCATCGACTGCACGTGGACCGCGGCCCGCCTCCTATGTCACAAGCTGCGCCCCACGGTTCTCCTTGACTTCCCCGAGGCCTGGACCCCCGACGAGCCAGCACCTCACGGAGAGCACCTTGACGTTTTGATCCAACACCTCGACTAGAGCTGGCGCGACGTGCGAACCGTGCCAAAGCTGAACGCATCAAGGTATGGGCTGAGGGCGTCCGCGAGCCAAGCGGGCGAAAGGCGGCCATATACGCACGGGCTGCTGACAGCTCGCCCACGGCGTATCTCCGCACGCCTACCACACCTGACGATACGCACCTCCACTGCGACACCAACGCCTTCAAACCTGACAAAGCTAGCACGGACGATAGCGACGCTGACACCGAAGCTGGCGGCTTCAGCCCCAGCGACGGTAGTTCGCCCGACACGGACTACGACGAAGACCACACTCGTGAACCACCACCTGCACAAGTCCCCGACATTCTCCCTGCCAGCGTCATTGTTGCTAATACCAAAGACATGCTTAAGCTCATGGTCGACACCTGGGAGCCCATCTTGGGCAGGTACCGCGCCCGTGCAGGACATGACGCCGAAGCCATGCCGACGTGGGCTGACTTCTACGACGAGTACCGACAAGAGCTCCCTACGCCATCACCAGCTACCCCTTTCCACCTCACCGACGACCAACTCATCCACTTTATTCGCACCCGTTCACCGCGCCGCGCGGGGGGACTGGACGGCTGGACTACTAAGGAGGCTAAGGAGTTACCCGACGACATTATTCGCCTCTTCGCCAGCGTCTTACGCGCTATGCAACGCACTGGCACCATCCCAGAACCCCTCCTTCATGTGCCAACCCCGTGCCTCCGAAAAGGCCGAGGCGAACTCCCAACGGACCAACGACTTCTCTCGGTGCTTTCCGTTTGGATGTATGCGTGGGAAGCGCCAGCTTACCGCAGCCTCACGGACTGGCGGAAAGGATGGACCCACGCCACGAGCTTTGGCGCTGTCCCCAACGCTACCATTGGGGACGTCAGCACCTCTCTTGCCCTGCGCATCGAACACGCCAGGGCCTTACTCCTTCCCTTAGCTGGGGCTGCCCTTGACCGACAGAAGTGTTTCGACTACCTCATCACGGACATTTGCCTTAACCTTGCGCTTCACGCGGGGTGCCCCCAAGACATCGTTACTGTCCGCAGAAACTTCTACAGTCGCCACAAACGCTACATCCGCATGAACGGAGCGTACTCTCAGGAATTGGCCAGGACCAACGGTCACCTCCAGGGAAGCTCTTGGTCCCTGGACGACATTAAGCTGCTCATGTGTGTGTGGACCAAGAGACAGCATCGATACGTTCCGCGATCACTCAGCACTACCTTTGTTGACGACAGCAACACCACTACTCACACCGCGCCTGAGCTGCAGAAATCTCTTGATGAAGCCGCCAAGTTTGATCGATTTTCAGGTCAACGCATTCACCCTGGCAAAGTGGCGGGGTGGGCGCTCACCGACGAGCTTCACACCGCCTTTACCCAGCTCACTCTGGCGGAACGGCCCTTACGCGTGGTCGACTCCTTCAAGCTCGTCGGGAGTTACATCAACGCCGAGGCAGCGCCGGCTCCAGCCGCGCTTAACCTCACGGCCACCGCTGACGCCCGTGTTCGGAGGGCGACTAGTCGCCTGCCGCGCATTGGCAAGCTCCCATCGCCGATGCTTATAAAGGCGCGGCACGCCCGTTCCCTTGCTGCCAGCGTCTGTACCACGGGCACCGACATTCAAGCCCCATCAGGCCCCGTCAAAACTGCCTACAACCATGCCCTTAAGGCGGCTATCCGCCCCAAGGGAAACAAGTGGGTCGAGTTTTGGACTCTCATGGCCGTGTGCGTCCCAGGACACGCCCTGGAGAATGACGCCATCACGCAGCGTGAAGTTTTCCTGTGTCTGCGGCGACAGGTTAATCGCGACGCTACACTCTGCGGTCTCGTCAGGGATCTCCAACACCACGTTCAGACCCTGTTTGGTGGAGGACCTGTCGGACGACTTGTCCAGTCGCTCCAGCAGCCCCGTTGGACCTGGCCCACATTTGGCATCATGTGCGACGACTGGGGCTGCCAGATCAGTTGGCTGAACTTACCCCAAAACGCCTTCCTTCACATGCTGCGGGCCTCACAACGCAGAGCCTTTCTGAGGAGGATCAAGCCACAGCGTCACGACCTTGGATACCTTGCCTCTGTCAGACAGGGCCTCGACCTCTTCGCCAGCACGTGGCTCGCCCGAACGAAAGGAGCAGCCAAATGCAATGCCTGGCAGCTGGCGCTCCTCCTGAACTACCTGTCGGGCGGGGACCACACCCAACAGCGACGATCCCGATCAAACACGTCGGCTGACCCCAGCCCCATCTGCCGATACTGCGACGAGGAAGAGGAAACTCAGGAGCACACTGTCCGCGACTGCAAGTGTTGGGCCCGAGAAAGACTCCCTCTCACCACCCTCATCAGTGACGAGCAGTGGGCCCGTCTTCCGCCGCACACAAGACACTGCGGGCTCTTCGATGAAGACCCAGCCCTCCTCGACCTGCAGGCCGACCTCGCGAGGGACCCGCTACCTCAGCCCATACCGCGGCCCCCACCTGAGGGAGATCCTGCGGCTACAGCCCAGGACTCCTACACCACCTACCTTGACCACGACACTGGTTGGACATGGGTCTACGCTGCCACGGACGGTGCATGCACCAACCAAGCCATCCCATTGCTAGCACGAGCGGGCTACGGCGTCTACTACGGCATCGACCACCGCATGAACTACAGTGCACGCGTTCACGGCATTACGCAGAACGCACAGCTTGCGGAGACACTCGCCATTGTCCACCTCACGGCATGTGCTGAACGGCCCGTACACGTTTTCGTGGACAACCAGGCGGTGGTCGATGGGTTCCAAAGTATCATCGACGGACACTCACCACCGCAGGGCACGCACGTGGAGCTCTGGGAAAAGATCCACCGATGCGTTATGGCCAAGCCCAACATGTTCCGCGTCGAGAAAATCGCAAGCCACCTGGGCGACATGGGCATCGACCTCGGGCTCATCGGGCCCATCGCGGAGGAGTTCAATCGTCAGGCTGACGCCCTCGCCACAACGTCGGCACGTACTCATAACCTTCCAGACGACATTGTCGAAGCTGCCAAAACACGACATCGCCAAGCGACCGTGCTTCATGGAGTCGCTGTCGCCATCTACGAGCGTAGACACCGTACACTCCCCCTCCCACACCGCAGGGCTGGGTTCACAGCTGCGGAACTCAACAAAATGAAACCAACTCCCCTGCTGTCTGACCAGGCACCACCCGCGGCTGGACCAGACATCCCACAGAACCCGGACGAGCTCTGGGCCGAGGCCCAACGGGCGATATTCGACGAACAGGAGGACGACCCGATCGGCTTTGGCGGGGGCCTTGACTTCCTAGGCGACGGGCCAGCCAGCGCCAACCTTGCCCCGTCGGGCACCCGCACGTCGCCCTCGACTCCGCCACTGAGATCGGCATCGCACCCACATGACAACGCCGCTCACCTTCAAGACGCTGACGAACAGGAGGACGACCTGTTCAGCTTCGGTGGGGGATCGGACGCTTTGGACGACGGACCAGTCAGCGAAAACCCTGCCCCGTCGGGCAACCTCTCGATGCCTACCGCGACTCCGTCCCCGAGAGCGACATCGCCCCCATACGATGAGATCGGCCACCGCCAAGACGCCGACGACGACCTGGGTGGCCCCCGCGGACTGAGTGGCATAGACGACGCACCGCCGACACCCCACGCTGCCGACCATGCCGCCCTACCGAGACGCCACCCTTCTACGCGACCGACCTCAGAGCCCTTGCACGGCATCATGATTGGTCCCACCGCGCAAACCACTCCGCCCCCCCACCGGCGGCAGGCCGCGGGGGCGGCTTCAGCCCCCCCGCAGGGCACTGAACCAGACAGGCCCTCGCGCCCCGTCCACGCTTCCATCGTTGCTGAGCGAGAGGATGCGGCTCTCCCGACCTCTCGGGGCGTGGCCCTAGCGGCTCCAGCCCTGGGGTCGCGTGATCCCCTCCAGTCACCTTTCAAGGGTGACGGACGACAGCGTACAGGGTGCCGCACTACGCTAGTCCACCATCTGGACAGGCGTACCGAGGACCTCGCCTCTGTCTCGAGGCCCTCGGCCGCTGGCACTGAGCAGCCACCCCTCACCGACCGCGAAACCGAGCTGTCCCAGGCTATGGCTGCTCTCCAGCAGAGGTGCGTTGCTCTCGCCGCGGACATCGCCGCCGCCCAAGCTCGCCAAGGCCCTCTACTCCAGCGCCTCCACAGCGCCGGGCGAGCCTTCGCCGAGCTGCTCACGCCCTCGCCCGGTGGTGCCGTGCCGTCACTCACCATCCAAGCTATGCTGTCATCGTTCCGCGGCGCTCCACCTGGTGCCCCGCGCTAATCTCCTCCTTCTGCCTGCCCGTGTGTACGCGTGGCTCCGCGTCCACGGTGTCAGGGCGTGGGGGCGGGGGGTGCCCCGTCACTGCGCGCCGCTTAGCGGCCAAGCGCCCAACTGGCGGTCTGCCAAGCCGCCTAGCCACGTGTCAGCACGTCGCCTTTCTTGTTGGGGCCTCTTTCTTCACGCGGTCTGACAGGTGAGATCATCACCGTCTGTCCGCCGTCTGTTGCGTCTGTCGCACTGCGCGGGGGGAGGGTTTTTTTTTTGCCCGCCCTCGCATCTAAAGGCTGCACCGCCGCAAATAGTGTTTTGCGAGTTGTCGCACCGCAGTGCGCCTCGCGGACGGACCCTGGTCCGCCTACTTGTCCGCTCTCTCTCTCTCTCTTTCTCTTTCTCTCTCTCTCTCTCTCTCTCTCTCTCTCTCTCTCTCTCTCTCTCTCTCTCTCTCCTCCTAGTTGTTCGATTGCTCGCGCATGACTAGCGCGCACGCGCGCGCAGGAACGCGCCGAATGACCGCGAACAACAGGTGATTGTCCGCCCACAACCCACGACAAACGTTTGCAAACGTTTGTCAAACGTTTATCGGGCAATTCCGCGCGAAGGAACTCGGGGCTGAAGGCAGATACAAACCTTCTCCTCCTCCTCGTTATCATTCCCATTATCGTTGTTCTCCTGACGTCGGCTCGAACCCCTCAGACAACGCCCATGAAGACGACGCCGACACGGCATGGAGGATCGGAAGGGACCCGTCGCCACGACTGGATTCGTTGCGGCTTATCGGCTTAGACGACAAGTCCTACTCTTGGCGTCTGGCCCGAGGGCATGAAATCCTGGTCAGAACGCCAGACAGGGGGTGAATGGACAGGATTTTTTGCACTGCACGCACGCGCGGCGAAGCCGCAATCTGTTGTTCAGCGAACGGCACGCGCTCGGCCTCCAGCCAGCCGAGCACACGTTCGGCCTCCAGCCTTCCTTGGCAATCGCTCGGACGTCCATTCCCTGTGCTTGTTTCGGTTTCGTGCGTGTTTTTGTTCGCCCAGTGGCCAAGGGTGCTCCTCGATGATTCTCGCCGAAGGATACTGCACGCGTCCGAGCGATGCCAGGTTCCGAGAACTCGCTCGGCCTCCAGCCTTCTGTCGTCACCCCTCCTCCCATCTGTCGTTCTACGTTCCCCTGTTCGTTCTTCACCCACCCACCCACCTACTTCCTGCGTCTCCGCGTCATTCCTCCTTCCTCCCGCATCCTCCCATACCTCCTTCCCGCCGCCAATGACCAATGGCATTAGCTAGGCATCGTCCAGACCGCGGTCCAGATCAAAGAACCTGCCTATGCGCCAGCGCTCTATACCCTTGGCCGACAGTGCCAAAGTCGGGCTGCCCATGAGAGCAGCCGAGCCCATTTTCGTGATGATTCTCATGAAATCTTCTGCCATGTAGCACCACAGCATCCGCGGGTTCATGTACCTGGCCCCATTGGGCCAAATGCCAAAACATATGATGTTTATTTACAACTGACTACTTGTACTTGCCATCACGCATTGCCTTGGTGGCAAGGGCAGAATAAAGAACGAGGGCGTTCTCAGCTGCAGATAAGACCCGAGCCGCTGCTCCAGGCTCAAGGTACAAGTCAGCCGCATCTAATTCATGGTAAAACCTGGCAAGGTTCACTAACATCAGCGAGCGCATCTTGCGCGGTTCGCTGCCGTCGTCATGCGCTTCTGAAATTTTGACCATAACTGGAACCAGCCACCGTTGTTGTGCAGCTTTTAAAGATTTACTCAAGCATGGGTAGTCACTGTGCGGCGAGCTCGGTTTTGATACAAACAGGTTTCGGCCGAATTTTGAAGTACGGTGTGGGATGTCTAACCTTACATATAGATCCAGAATGTGTTCCCACAACTGTTGCGTCGCTGCCTTTGCAGGAAGATCACTTTGCTCGTACACAACTTCGCAACACGCGTTCCCCAGCGCATGGGACGCCAATCCCAAATCCACTACATGCATACTATCGAGCGCGAGGCTGTAACCCGTCACGCCCCACGCCTGGAACAAAGGATGCGTGAACACAAAGGGGGGGTTGCGGGGCGTCGTCATCCAATGGTTGGGCCACCGATCTTTGTGGAAACAGTTCCACGGCCTACCGCCTGCGCCCGTCTGGCGGTTGGCCGAACATAACCAGCACATCTCCTCGCTCGATGGAGCAGGGGCCCCCAAATCTTTGGAAAAGAAATCCATATCTCCGATTATGGCATAAATCCACCCCCTGAATGGGAACTCTTCGCTACACAGGTAATCGCCAGCCAACTTACCTCTGCGAGAGTCAGCTGGGAATACTACGCCATGCCAATCCGCTCCCTGCTGCACCAGGGAAACCAGCGTGTGACCGTTGACGCGAACCATAAAACTTGTCCTCCCCCCACCATCAATGGCCTCTTCACCTCTTGCATTCCCAATCCTTTCCGCACCGCGTTCCTCCGTTGCCTCCTCTCCCCCTCCCCCCCACCCACCCTGCTCCCCGCAGTCGCCTAAGCCCGCTAGCCCCCCACCCCCACCTCCTTTCCACTCCCCCTCCTGCCCCACCCCTGGCCCCGCCATCGGCCCCCCGCCCCCTCTCCCCGACGCCTTTCATGTGAGCCCCCGCCAAGCCTTTTTTTTCCCCAGGCGCATGGGAGATGGGGGCGGGGGCGAGCGGAATCAAGACAGAGTCTTTGCGATCGTGGTCGGGGTGGCGGCCTTGTGCCATTGCGTTGAGAGACCATGCGATGATCTTCCAGATCTCTGCCCAAGTGTCGGCGCCATGCTCTGACATTTTGGCCGTTGCCGAAAGCGGCCACAAAGTCACTAGAAACGAAACAGACTTGGTATTGCCATTGGCCAACAACGATGTAAAAGACACGCACATCATGGAGTCGTGCGTCTGGAACTCAGCCCCATCCCCATGAATTTTCAGTGGTATTGCCCATTTTCTGTAGCCCTCCACCCCCCATACTGGATGTCGTATCAGACGAGGGTCGCGCCTGTCAGGGGACACGCGATTTGATGTTGAGGAGATTGGGCGGGGAAAGGGGGTAAAGCAACGGGGCGGGGAAGGTGCCTGGTTGAATCCGGAATCGGGGTGCAAACGGGCCCCACTGAGCAGGGGTGCGAAGCGCCCCCCTCCTCCCTCCCACCCCCTTCCCCTTCCACTTGCTACCCAACCCCCTATTCCCCCTCCCCCATTCTAGAGGAGGGTTTCCTTGCTTGCCACCTGGAAGCGCCGTCCCAAAAACTCTGCAGACGGTCCACGCCCAGGATGTCTCTGAACTTTTCAGGGTAATTGTGAAACATCATCGAAAACATGTCGTGCGGGCACAAAATGTGGCACGGTGACTCCATCACGTCCAGCGTGCGGGGCGCCCGGCATTTGACCTTCACGATCTCAGGAGCAGGGAATGGGTTATTCTTCAAGTGTTTCGCCGTAAGGGCTTCGTGCACGTTGCCAGGGTTTGTTCCCCAAGACACCATACCAGCAATATTCGAAATCTCTTCTGGCCCCGTCAAGCCGTCGCGATATGCAGCGCGGCAGTACCGCTGCACGTCCGCCCCAGATAATTTGCCCCATGCCCATTCCTGCAACAGTAAAGTCGCGAAGGAAGACGAAGACCTGACGTGCTCGCCCTGGGGTCGCTTCAAGCGAAGTGCGACGATCAGGACGCGATCGATTCGCTCGGCTGCCACGGACGGAGGAACAAAGGCAGCGAAAGAAAACCAGGCAGAGGAGGCAGATGGGTTGCGGGAAGGAGGGATGCAAAAAAAAACATAGCTTTTGCATTTCGCCTTCCCGTTTACCCGCCCCCCTCCCCCGCCCGTCTGGCCTCCAATGGTGGTCGTTGACAGTGGTAAAGAAGGGGGATCACGATCATATGTTGAGTGCCAACGTCGGGGGAACTGCCTTTTTCGGGAGCAGCCGAGCGCATCGATCGACGTAAATGCACTCTCCCGTGCTCCTCGCAATCACTGCTGCTATCAGACACGCCTGCAATATCGGGCTCGGTATCGATGCGGCGCTTCTGCCGCCGCGGCGGGGGCATTGTGGTTGGCCCCAAGGTAATGTTCTAGTTGAACCTTGAACCCTAGTTAGCTTCGCCCGCACCCACCGCCCTCGCCGCTGGGTCAATCGCGGGAAGGGGGGGCGCCGATGGGCGGGGGGTGGGGGGGCAGAAGAGAAGAAACTGCGATAATTGATCTGGCGTGTCAAGCTAGATAAGGCAGAGTGGCAATCCCGAATCGTGACGGATCGCCATGTTGGGACTTCAACACCGCGAATCAACATAAGTGCTGCACCCGCATAGTCCTGATTCCTCCCAAGACACCATTTCTGGCACGTTGATCATGGGAATCCGTGAGTGGGGCTCACGGAAAGAGGAGGGGGTGGACTAGTGGGAAAGGGGTTACA
The DNA here is from genome assembly GCA_963575745.1 of Prorocentrum cordatum. Lineage (NCBI taxonomy): Eukaryota > Dinophyceae > Prorocentrales > Prorocentraceae > Prorocentrum > Prorocentrum cordatum. Next base: position 68,471 of record CAUYUJ010019924.1, on the reverse strand, counting down.
CATGGGGGGTGCAAAGACTTCCCAGCCGAGCCCGATTGCATTGGCACGCGCTGCCCTCTGGGTGCATGCCCAGGTCGCGCGGCCAGGAGAGCACAAACAATAATGCAACAGCGGAGGCCATGCCGTCTGCCTCGTGAACGCGGCGCCGCCAAGTGCCACAATGACAGCGACTGTCGCCCTGCAGCTGAGAATTGTATCGGCCCCTCGCCACCCCTCACACATCTGGGGCCGTTCGCCCGCACTGCAAACGCATCGTCGTTGCTGCAATTGGCGCCGCCTTCAGAACTCAACGCAATGGCGGCCACTCTGGGATCAGCCTCCCCCCCGCCCCCCCCATTCCCCAACCACTCACTCACATGTAATAGCGACCTCTGCCCCCTGCTCGCCCACACCCCCTCCAACAGATCCCCCCTGCGCCCAGAAGCCGCACGAGGCCTCTCGAGGCCGCGGCAGCGCAAAACGAACCAGTTGATAATCTTGGGCTTCGCCACGCCCTTGAAGAAATGCCGGGCGGTCGAGATGGCCTTCTGCACCCCAGCGAGCGAGGGGTTGTCGTCGAGCGAAAGGTCCCCGAACGTGCCAGACAAATAGCGCGCGCTGTTGAGCGCCTGTCAGCGGGACGCAATGTCAGCACTGTAGAAAGTGAGCCAAACGAAGCAGCACCAGGTGAGTAAAGGGGCATCGTGGACGCTGCAGGGAATGGAAGGGACAGATGATGCGGAGGCGGAGGCGAGGGCAGCGACGGGAAGGGCGGGGGGGGAGGCAGCGAAGTAGAACGGGAGTGATGATTGGCGCGCGGGAGAGGTCTAATACAGAACGCCAGGCGTGATATGGAGCGCATGGGGGGGGAGAGCGCAAGCGAGGACGCCCTCTTCGAAACGGCACACGCTACTCGGCAGACTTCTGTCGATGAGAGGTCTGATATGGACTTCGAGACAGCCCACATCACAACTCAGCTTTCTGTTTGGGCCCTGGTGCCAGCCCAAACGGTAAACATAAATCGGGCGCGGCCCCGTACCCGCGCGGATGTCAAACCATCTTCGGTGTTCTGAGCGCGGTCGCCAACGTCGCCGTGTATGCCCATCGTCGTCGCCGTCGTGCCATCGCTGTGTCCTCGCGCCGCCCGCCTTTTGTCCGCCGCCATCTTCCCTGGCCCTTCGCGGCCCACGTTGTTCTCACCGTCGTCCTCATCGGATTCGTTGTCCCCGCCCCCGTCGTCGCACCTCTCCTCATCTGTTTACTTCTTACCGTTCGTGTAGTCCTGGTCCTTTTCTCTCGGCTCGCCCCTTCTGGTGCTCGTCGTAGCTTGGACCCCGCCATCTGCGCCCTCGTCGTCTCCCTCCTGCTCATTATCATCATCCTCTTGCTCACTTTCCGACCCCTCGCAATGCCATCGGTAGTCGTTTTGAAATTGCCCTCGTTCGCCGCGAGCCTCACCTTTGTTTGCGCCATCGGTCGCGCCCTTGGCCGCCGAGGCGGACACCGCCTCCGATTGGTTATGCCATAATCTGCGCCATCTGCTAAAGAGACTAACACCGCGCCCTAGCAACGCCATGAACCGCGCCCTCGGCCACCGATAGTACCACCGCGCCCTACCTCGGCCGCCAAGAATACATCCCCGATTGGCTGCGCCATAGGTTGTGCCACAGGCTGCCGAGAATAACGCTGCCCCTGGCTGGATGCACCATAACGCGGGCCCTCAGTGGCCGAGAATAAATTTGCCGAAGGAGGTACGACCAGCCAGTTCAGTTCAGCGCAGCCCAACTCAGTTGAATTCAGTTGGGGGTTTCGCCACGAGAAGCCGATTCGGGCTATACCAGAAATTCATACAACGCAATTGTCACATGTCATCACAACGCCCTGGGGCGGTGAAAAAGGATTGTCATCAACGAGAGGCGCCTTCTTGGCTGCATCCACGTCTGCAGTGGTGGACTCCTCTTTCTTCTCCCTGATGATGTTCTGGATGTTGGAGATGAAGGCCTCAATCGAGGCACCATAAGTGGCATGACGAATAGTGGAATGCATTGCGCCCCCCCACGCAGGCCCTACATTGAACCCGCGTGCGCGAATCTCGACCATGGACCCGCAGTACCGACCACTGTTTTTGACCTGGCAATGTTTTTTGTGTCCCCCACAGTCCCCCTTGGACAAAACAAAAACTCACCTGTGCACCGCGCGCATGGGCAGCGCGGGCGCGCGCGTTCGTCAACGGGAGAGCGCGCGTCAGAACCGACCGACGCCAGATCAGCGGGCCCAGGGCTTCCACGTGGCCCAGCTTGGGCCTGGGAATGGAGCATGACAGGTTTGAGAGGAAGCTCGAGTTTATAATGAGCACGTGCGGCCCCCCAGGTAAAAGCCAATACATCCGATTTAGCGCAGCGGCCTGTATGTTCTTGGTGCAGCCGTTCATGTACTTCGCGCACTCCTTGTAGTTGCTGGGGCCCGTCTTTCTCACCTCCTGCAGCGTGTCCCCGAACGACAGGATCATGTTGATAGTGACATCCTTCTCCTTCTTCGGCTTGTCGGCCTGTGGGCGTGTTTGTTTTGTCAGTGGCCGCGCCCCCATCCCCCCCTTCGCCCCCCCCCCCCATCGTCGGCGGTTGACTTGGCAGTGGCGACCTCACCCCTGTTCCACCTCGCTATCGTTGTTCATCGGGTTTGAACTTCTCAAGATCACTCGCTGACGCCAGACCCGCGCCCATCTCTCGCCCCCATCGTTCGCCCTTGCGAAGGGGAAGGCGGGAAGCTGCGAGGATCGAGCGCGGGCAGGAAGGACCGAAGGGGGAGGGCAAGGATAATGACAGGTTAGGCGAGGATGGGGGGTTTGGAAGGGGCGGAGGGAGAGGCGGGGAGCAGGGGTAATTACATTGAGAACGATAGAAACAGAAAGAGATCGAGAAGGAGATGATGATGATGATGATGACGCGCCATAAGGGGACGGTACTCCTGAAACACAAAGACTGAGAGGCCACCAATACGCCAAATGCGTATGGCATAGAAGGGAGAGGCAGGCGAGGCGGGAGAAAGGGCAGGAAAGGGAGAATCCCGACCCAAGATTGAAACCCATGATACTGGACGAAATCTTGAATGTAAAACCGCCTGTCCAGTTTGAATGAGAGCATGAATGAGTCCCAAAAGCTTAGAGATATCGTGTCCGAATGGAACCCGCCTTAAATTGAACCAAGGATATTGAATGAATGAAAACCGTCCACTTGAGTGAACCAGATATGGATATGAAGAGAACTTACGTTGAGTCCCTTGAAGCCCAGAGAACAAAAGCAGTAGCCTGATCAAGAAAAGAGCTGAAAGAAGTCTGATCAACAAAAGCAGTAGCCTGATCGAGAAGGAGAGAGAGAGAGAGAGAGACAGAGAGAGAGGGAGAAGGATATATATAGAGAGAGAGAGAGGGAGAGAAATATAAAACATCAACAACACCGACAACAACAACAACACCAACAACAACACCACCAACACCAACAACAACAACAACAACAACAACAACAATACAACCGCGTGGCAACCGCGAGAGAGCCCAGACACAACCTGCGCCGCGCCACGGTTGCCGCGACCGCGACCTCGACCGCCGCGGCCCTTGGAGGTCGTGCCAGAGCGGGCGAAGTCGTTAGCCTCGTCGTCCTCGTCGTCCGCCTCATTGTCAGACGAGATGTTCAGGCCCATGTTCCGAACATTCCCTGGTGAGGCTTCGCGGTTTCGTCGTGTGCTCACGTCGGCGAAGCCGTCAGTGCCAGGGTTCCGACGCCGACAGCGGCTGAGGGCGAGGTGGGGAGGGAAGGACGATCGAACCACCAATGCTATCGACCTGTGCGAGGGAGGGCCATATAGGCTAGACAACGCTGCGAAACCCAATCAGACCATCGGAAGAACGCCGCGCGAAAGTATACATCCAAGACACGAATGTGCGCGCCCTAGGAGCGATCAAACATTTGGCGACCCCAGACGGGACCTGGTGTCAGACTGTCTCAACCACGAAAGGCACACATTGCGATCTGGACGGGAGAAGCAGGAGAAAAGGCGGGATATGGAGAAGGGGAGGGAAAAAGGGTAGGGTGGGGACGATAAAGGATAGGGGGGAGGGGGGAAGGGTGGGGGGGGGGGGTGGGGGGGGGGGGGGGGGGGGGGGGGGGGGGAGGGGGGGAGGGGGGGGGGGGGGGGGGGGGGGGGGGGGGGGGGGGGGGGGGGGGGGGCGGGGGGGGGGGGGGGGGGGGGGGGGGGGGGGGGGGGGGGGGGGGGGGGGGGGGGGGGGGGGGGGGGGGGGGGGGGGGGGGGGGGGGGGGGGGTGGGGGGGGGGGGGGGGGGGGGGGGGGGGGGGGGGGGGGGGGTGTGGGGGGGGGGGGGAGGGGGGGGGGGGGGGGGGGGGGAGGGGGGGGGGGGGGGGGGGGGGGGGGGGGGGGGGGGGGGGGAGGGGGGGGGGGGGGGGGGGGGGGTGGGGGGGGGGGGGGGGGGGGGGGGGGGGGGGGGGGGGGGGGGGGATGGGGCGCGGGCGTGGCGATGCGGACGACGCGGCCGACGAAGCGAGGCAGGGGCAGGAAGAGGGGTAGGACCAGCGGGGAAATGTAGAAAAAAAACAACATGATAATTCAAACTGAGCGTCCTCCAGCGACGTCCGATAGCATCTTGGCCCTCTGCATCTCGCCCCTCAGCTGCGTGCTCTCCTCGTCGCCCAACTCCCTGGAGCCTGTCATCTTGTTCTTCCTGGCGCGGCGGAAGCTCTTCACGTGCGAGTCGTCGAAGTCGAGGTACAACTTCCGAGTCGGCGCCCGAGGGTTCTTCTTCACCTGGGCGCTCTCCCAAGCCCCGCCGCGCATGCTTCGCATGGCTCACAGTGTCTAGTCATATATATATATATATGTATATATATATATATATACATGTACTCCCTATGTATATATATATATGTATGTATATATAAACATAAGTGTGTAAATATGTACCTCTATCCGTTTTTCCTCTCTCTCTCTCTCTCGCTCTCTCTCTCTCCCCCCCCCCTCTCCCGCTCTCTCTATCTCTCTATCCCTCTCCCTTCGGCCCCCCTCTCCTCTCTCCAGCCTCCCCTTAGCCCTCGCCCCTCCATGACTCATGACCTATCCTTGCCACTGCCCCTGGCTTATCGTTCACTTCTCCCTGATGCCCCCCTGCCCCATCGCCACGTCCTTGCCCCTCACCCTGATCCATCCCCCCTCCCTTGCCGCTCCCCACCTATCCACCGCGCGAGCTTCGACGTCGGCCCTCGGCGACAGGGCTTTGCACCACGCGCTCTTGCGCAGGTGGGAAGCAAGGGGCCCAACGCAACACTAGAGTAGGAACGCCTGCTGCGACAACGCATCGAGTGCCACGCACATTCTCGGGGGTCGCTATTTGACAGATGCGTGACCTGCATAGTGGTTCTCGACCATCTCCTCCACCTCGCTCTCCGTGTACTTCTCCATAAGTTGTTTCCAAGTTTTCCACTGCGTTTTGCGGTCCAGCGACTCGCTGACCCCGCACTCGTTGACGGCGCTCCAAAACGTCTTCTTCATGTCGGGGTCCTCTGCGAGGCAGCGCCGTCACCATCGCTGTCGCGCTCGTTGTCGTCGCCATTGTCACGTGCACCGTCGTTCGCCAACAGACCGTTGATGGCATCGATACCGATGCCATACATTGCGCATTATTGACTCATGGGGGCATCGCGCCTGAATTGGCCGACAGGGCCACGCAACGCGCAACCCCGACAGGCTATTCAGACACGGTGCAACCACGTTTCAAACATACGCAAGGGGGTGCGCTTGCTCGCCAACCCCTGGGCCCTTCAAGAATGCAGTCAGAAGCTTGCGCTTGGCGAGGGTCTTGCCCGTCCTGAGGGCCTTGTCATCAATCTTGTGCCACGCCTCTGCCGCCTCCTGGTCGGTCTGGCGCGCCGAACGAAAATTCCCAAACAGATTCCTGATTTCATCAGCGTTGAACATCACGCGCAGCTGCTCCGTGTCGCCAGCGGTGCACTCCTTCCTGCGAGATCTCATTCGTTTCTCGATCGCAAAGCCTCCCTCTCGCCGTCACACCCCCATCCACGCTCCATATTTCTATCCCCCGCGTTCAGTTCACAACCATCGTTTGACAACTCTCCTGGCGCACAGACTGAATGCATGTTTCGGGGCTCGCTTGGGCATGGCTCGCATGTGATCCCACCAGCCCTCTGGGCGTAGGTGGTTTAAGGAATTTCCTCCTCAATCTTCCCTTGCCCCCCTTCGGGGAGGGGTTTACCCCTCCCCCTGGCCCCCTCCCCTTGACCTGTGCAAGGGGTTTCGCTGGTAGTTGGAGCGCCCAAAACGGCCTCGGCGAGGAAGACAAACTGATAGGTTTTACTGAGGTTGTGGCCGATTTCGGAGGGCCCCGAGGGGGGAGGCGAATCGGGGGACCCCCTTCCTCTGATCGAACACCCCCAAGACGGCCACAAGAGCGCTACCAAGGCCCCCAAGAGCGCCGCAAGAGGCGCCCAGGAGGCCACAAGAAGTCCCCAAGGGGCCCTGAAGGGCCCCCCTAGACCCCCAAGAGGCCTCAAGGATCCGAGGCACCCGAGAACCCCACAGGCGCCCCAAGGGGACCCCAAAACAACTTCCAATGGACATCCTAGGAGGCTATTGTGCGCGTCATTGTTATTGTTCCTTCTCATATTTCTCCTCATCCTCCTCCTCCTCCTCCTCCTCTTCCTTGCGTCGGCCTACTCCTCCCCATTCTCCTCCACTTTATTAGTCTCATCCTCCTCCTCCGTATGTCCTATTCTCTTCCTCCCCCTCCTCATCCTCCTCCCCCTCCTCCCCCTCCTCCTCATCATCCGCCTATTCCCTCTCCTCCATCCTCCTTCCTCCCACTTGTCCCACCTGCTGCCCCTCCTCCCTATCCTCCTCCCCCTCGTCCTCATCCTCCTCCGACTCCTCCTCCATCCTCGCCCTCTTGGGTAAGACGGGTCCCCCAACCCGTTGCTACTCTGTATGCTCCCTTACTTCCCTGATCACCGTAATTCGCCTGGGCATCGCTTTTGGATGGGCTGGTGGGGATATTATTTTTATTTTATATGCGGCTCCAAGGGCGATTCCAGAGAGCGGGTCGCTGGTGGGGATGCGCGAAGCGCCAAGCATTTTGTGAAGCAGAACGGCGGTCCTGAATAGTTCAACGCGATCAGCGAAGGACATGCCCTTGGACTTCGCGTGCAGGTCGGCGATCTTGTTCCTAGCAAGGACGAATGTGAACATACAGATGTTTGGAACTGCGCGCGTTCCTGACTCAGGCATCTGAGCCATGGAAACGCGCAAACCCTAACACGTTGGGAACTGCGACGTTAGGCCAAACTGTCCCCTTGGGGCCAAACGGGACGATCGCTTGATCAGCGCCGCCACGCGCAGCAGCCGCAGGACGCCGCATGACCTATACAACGGGGCCGTACATCTGACTGACAGAGCCACTACGCCGTGTCACCGAAGTTTCACAAACTGGTAGGTCCCAGAACACATTCACCAGACGAAACGTAACAATCGGTCCTTCGGGATGGTTCGGTGGGCGGTTCTGACCATGTGACCCGTATGGTCGACTTGACCCCCTTGGACTCCGCCTTCTTGGACTTCGGGGCCATGGCACTGGCGCAGCAACTGTCTCAGTTAGGCGTGGGCCGCAGTTGCTTTGAACTCCCAACCTGATTGCACACGGCTGGAGGGTGACATCACACATATTGCACACGTACGGGCCCAACGCTGTCACCATGCCCAATTGGTAACCATATCACGCATCAGTGAACGATCAATGGTGCTAGGCTCGGTGAAGTCAGACAATTGTGTGCGTGTGTGGTGCAGCAATACACACAAAACAAATCGTAGTGATTCAAATGCACACAACATATCACAGTGACGCGTTTCAAGTTATGTGTCTACATATCCCATGTACATAGAATTATATAAAACACGTGGTCGCAAATCGACGTCCTTAGTACATTGGTGTGATAGAAACAATTTAAATACAACACAATCCATACATGAATACATTGATGTACTACACGATATTGTATTTGTTTCAGACGTTTACCCACGTTTGCAAACGTTTGCAAACGTTTGCAAACGTTTGCGAACGTATGACAAACGTTTGACAAACGTTTGTCATCGTGACAAACGTTTGACAAACGTCTGTCATAGTGACAAACGGTTGTCAAACGTTTGTCAAACGTTTGCAAACGTTTGCAAACGTTTGCAAACGTGTGACGATCAATGTTTATTATATATAGAATTACTCCTAAAATCAATATTCTAATAGGTGTATTTATGGCATTACATTGTGAACATATTCAACGCGTGTAGTTTTAATTGTAGTAACCACCACATATTTTCAAATACAGATATTCATAATTGCCAACACAATTTTCACATATTCCAACATATGCTCCACACTATTCATGTTCAATAACCAAAACACGCCTTCCACCATGCGTCATATATGGTTGACACGTCCAGTACCAGGTGGTACATGTGATTGTAATATGTTGGCATGTGCAACCTTGGCCAGGGACCCACCCCTCTTCCGCCTGATCATATCCCCCCCGCTTCCCCTTAATAACGATCCATGGTTTAGTCAACCAGCAACGGCAGGGCGGTGGCTGAGCGCGGGCTCGCGTTATCACACATATGGGTAAGTAACGCGAGATGTCAGCAGTGAAACGCGAACCCCGTTTCACCAGCCCGCTGGCCACAAAAGGAATAACCAACGGCGGTCCAAGAGGGGTGTGCCTATGCTAAACGTATACCCTCCTACGTCCTCCTCCCAGCCCCTGCTCCCGCGGCGCGGTCATCGTCGGACGGCGGTGGATTTGCGAGCGAAAGGCGCCAAACACATCCCCCCTCAAGCGTCGGGGCGCCCGGGGCGTGGCCCACGCCGCATGCGCCCACCAGAGAAAATAAAATAATACAGCGCCCTTCGCTCCAAACCCACCCCCCCTGCAAACGCAATTCCGAGGATTCTGACCATGTAATTCGAGGCACAAATGTGGCAACGACGATGCACGCCCCCTTTCAACTCGCTTGTTTTCAATTCAAAACACTCCGCGCACGTCCCCACCGTGCACGGCGAACTTAATCGGAACTGGTGCACTCGCCAGCGTGGCGCCCAGTTCTCATCCTGCCTCGACGTCGCCGTCGCTGCGTCGCAGTCGTTAGTCACCCCCTCATTTGGCGCAGCTCTGCACCATCTTGTTGCGCAAGGTGATCGTCTTCTCCTTGGACAAATCATCTGCGCAGCTCTTCTTCACAAGCTCCAAACACACGGCCAGGTGGTCCTTCGCCTGGCTCTCAGTCACGGCCGCGAACAACGTTTTTTTGGCGCCCTCCTTCCCCATTAAGAAATAGGTCTGCTTCGTGCCGAAAACGCCCGTCAACGTGCCAAGGGTGGGGTGCTCCATCTTCCGCTGCTTCTGCTTGCTATCCTTGATATGGTCCTAGCAGGGGTCCCGTCCATCAGACCATGCAAAGCCCATGGGCGCCCGTGGTTTACCATCTTGGGCTGGCAATAATATCTCCAACATTCGGGGTGTGCACTGGTTTCCTTTCCCGCGGGCCCTGGGGTGCCAACGCGCCTCAGATCAGGCCCCAACGTTCAGAAACCTCTATATGAGATTGGCACTTGAAGGGGCCAACCCTACCCACGAGGGCCATGGGACGAGGGGCGGGGGCTCCACCATGACCCCCTTAAGTACTTGGTTTACACTGCCAAGGTACGCCACGCGCCTACGATATTCCATTCGGAGGGGTTGCACACACAATCGTCTTGATACAGGCCTCGGAAAATATAGCGAACGTTCATGCCGCATTCATATGTGAACGCCTCCCCCTTTCCCCCATGGTTCAAAGTTGGCGGCGGGTCTGATGCGTTGCACCTCGACCACAGTCTCTCCCGCGCGTGCCAACCTTGAGTTTGGGGGGCAGGGGGGGGCGTTCACTATTTTTCCATCTACCGTATCTTCTCACCATGTAATGCTGCATTGGCTCGCTCCTTCTCTCTCTCTCTCTCTATTTCTCTCTCTCTCTCTCTCTATCTCTCTCTCTCTCTCTCTCTCTCCCTCTCGCTCTCCCCCTTTTCCCCCCCGGTTGCGTTGCGCGCGCGTGCGTTAGCCATGTTTGTCGCTTCTGGTATCGCCTGCACCATTTATTGGAACGACGCAGACCTACTTCCATTCGGGAGTTGGTCTGCTTCGTCCCCTGTCCTGCCCCCTCCCCTTCATCTCCCTCCATTAACCCCGCCAGCCCTGCATCTCTTCATCACCTCGTTCGCCGATCGACGGGCGATCGGCGCGACATGCGACGAGAGCAATTGAAAGACGGTGGTCCTCAAGCACGGTTTTGCGGGTTGGCACAGACCCTGCGCAGCGAGCCTTCGCGAGCAACGCCTTCTCGTCGAGCGCGCTGGTCAGCGCGGTCTCTATCGGGCTCTTCTTCTTGGCGTTCTTCTTCGCGGTGCCCTTCTCGGGGGTCTCGTCGAGCCTGTCGTGCAGGAGCCACTCGCCGAGCGCCTATCACGGCGCGGAGTGGCGGGCAAGGGGCGGGGAAGGGGTAGGGCAAGGGGGTGGGGGGAGAGAGAAACACGAAAGAGAGGGATGCGCGAGAGCAATACTGAGGACTTCCGTGCAAGAAGTGGACAGCTGTGAAACTGAACACATCGAACACGGAAATGCGAGGAGGCAAACCTCAAGGAGGCGCTATGTGATAAGGTCGGGCTTCACACGAGCACATTAGTGCAGCAACGGGGCGAGGGGATGACGGGTTGGGCGGGCGAGAGCGGCGGGGGGGACGAGACGGCGACGCGAAGAGAGAGGAGCGACGGGATGAACGCATTGGGTTAGTGACGGCGAGAGGGCGGGTTGGGAGAGGTGAAGGGATGGCTAAAGGGGGGCTTCTGACACTGCCCGACAATGCACATGCGAGCGCCATCACAACCACGTTTCCTGCTGCCGTTGATGTCGCTGCTGCTCGCGGCGCAATGTTCGGAGGGGCAGGGCAGGGCAGGCGAGGGGTGAGGGGGTGGGTGGACGGGGTGGTTGAAGCGACGTGGGCGCCGTGCTGGGGAGAGGTGGGGCGGGGCAGGGCACGCCGTGGCAGGAGAGAGAGAGAGAGAGAGAGAGAGAGAGAGGGAGAGAGAGAGAGAGAGAGAGAGAGAGAGATAGGTCATATTTGCGGGGGCCGTGGGGAGCAGGGAGGCGGGGGAACGGCTGGATGGAGGCGAATGCGATGTCCCACCCCCCCCCGTTGGAGCCCGCCCTCATTGTTGCCCGTCTCCGTCCCCAACCATCTCCCTCTCCTCATTATCATCTGGTGTACTTCCCATTATCACCCTAGTGGCCACTACCATTGCAATGTGGAGTTGGTCGCGATTGACAATATGGAACGTCACATCGGGCTGGGCCTGTCTCCCCATGCGCAAGGCTGGCCCTGCAACTGGCATTGAAAATCTGACGCAGCGCACGGGCGGTCAGCAGCGTCGTGGCGCATCACGTGCACACACGCGATGTGCGCTCCCAGCGCGCCAAATGCGCGCGGCCAGACCGATCGAAGAGGAAGAGGTCGAATCCCGAGGATTGTTCTCCGAAGAAAAGGGGTATGAGGCGCCCGAGCAGTTGCGGCTGCACGCAGGCTCGACAGAGGTGCCCTAGGGTGTGCGGCTACCCACGTGCTCTACAGCACGCTGGGCTGCGAAGTGCAATGCAGTCGGGGTGTTGACCTAAGGAACCCTACATAAGGAACGGGACACCCTTTCTCCATAAGTTAAACCTCGACTTGCCAGTGAAAAACCTACAAAGAAAACCCAAGTCGAACTGCAAAACAATCAAGGACCACCGAGCCCCTCCCCAACGAAAAGGGTTATTTCTTCAGGGCCCCGACTGTATTGACAGATGGGGCAGGCACTTACCTACTGCTCCTTCAGCCAGTGCGAGAGCTTGCGAAGCATGCTGTCAGGCAACTCGCCGCAATCCTCGAACGCTGTCTGGGCAGTCGCGTGCAGGGCGGCGCCGTGCTTGGTGCTATTCAGCTCATCCTCGCTGGCGCCTCTGGACTGATCTACGCTGCTGACCGCGGGCTGGTCTGTGCTGCTGGCCGCGGGCTGGCCTGCGCTGCTGGCCGCGGGCGAGCCCGCGCCGCTGGCCTCGGGCGAGCCCGCGCCGCTGGCCGCGGGCGAGCCCGCGCTGCCGGCCGCGGGCGGGCCCGCGCCGCTGGCCGCGGGCGAGCCCGCGCTGCTCATCGGGGGCTCCGCTGAGTCAATCCTCGCAGCGCGGATGAGATACATCGGCTTGCCGCCGCTCTTGGGGAAGGCCGTCGCGATGTCGACGCGCACGCCCTCTCCACATGCGGCATCTGCCTGGAGGTCCTCGCGACGAGCAGGAGGTTCCCAACCCAACTCCTCGCGGGGCGCCAGTAACCTCAACGAACGGAAACGGCGACGTTTAAAACACTGGTTTTGGAAATCACATGCGTACTTGAAGCTAGACGCTAGACATTACAACACCGTAGGCGTCCTGCAACCTGATCCGCATGGCAGGGCCCAGGTTGTTCCACATATGCGACAACTCCCATGGTGAGTTTGGCTCCTTGCGGGCGAGCGAAAATGATGGACTAATAAAAAATGAGCCCCTTCGCATCGTCTGCCCCACCATCCACGTCATCCGTCTCACGCCCCTCTCACCACCCTTAAATTCTGGATCATAGCACCCGCATCTTGGATGGGGGGGGGGATCGGGCGAGGAGGGGCGCGGGCTGGGATGCAGGGTGGTTGCGTTGGCACCACGTCTCCGACTGCGGAGATGGAGTCTTTACCGTGTAGCGCCCGCGCTTGCCCACGGGCGTCGCGTGCGACGGCGCCTCGTGCAGTCTGGACTATATCTGCCGACCTACCAGACCGCCCCAACCCAGCCCGAAGACCCGAATTTCGGATTGGGGGGGGCATGGGCCCCACATGTGTTTTTCCGATGTTCCCAGACACCCCCCCCCCCCCTGCTAGAAATCGACGGTAAATCTCACCCTTCGGGTTGGGTTGGGGCGGTTTGGTGGGTGGTGAATATCAGGGTGGGTGGTCAATATCAGGGATGTCCATCTTCGGGGGGACGCTGGGAAACGGGCGACGCGAACAGGGCGAGGAGGGGAGGGGTAGAGAGGGGGGGGGAGAGGGATAATGAGAGAGGGGAGGGACAGGGAGAGGGCGAGAGAGGGAGAGAGGAGGGAGGATAGGCTGGGGATGGGGGTGGAAAAAGGGAAATCCTCGATGACTTGGGAGCTGGCCGCGTTCGGGCTGTCATTCCTGAGGGTGTGCCGCGGCGGCGGCGAATGCAGAGGCGGGAGCGGCGGAGGAATAGGTACATGATAAGCAATGTGGAAGGATGGGAGGGTCGATGACCAGGAGATGGTGAAGGGTGGGGATGACAACGTGCATATGTCCTCGTTGGCGACATGAACTCGAAGATCGACTTCTGGCAAGCACCGTTCTTCACGATCGTCGCTACGACCTGGGAGACGTGCTCGGCGAACGACCATGGGAGAATGTCCGCATCATCTTCGCCATGGTAGTCTCTTGCACTGGTACGGGGTCTGCTCAGCCTGTTCTTCTCCAGCGCGTAGAACTCGGGGCAGATGTGGCGGATGATGAACTCCTTCAGCAACTTGTGTCCGTAGCTGCGAAGGTTCGTCTTCGTGGTGTATGTGCGCGCTAGGTTGCACAGCTCCTTGACGGGGGGGTACCTCCATGCGTATGATTGAACTGAATGGGGCCAAGCCAGCTGCCCCCCGCGAAGCCACAGCAGCGTCGACATAGCCACGAGCCGCGAAACCACCAAACTGGATTTCCCGTTGATGTAGGTCTTGCCCGACGTGGCCTCCTCGGGCGGCGCGATCCACGCGACGCCGCCCGCCTTCAATTTAAGTGACATGCGGAGCATCTGCTGCCACCCCATGTCCGTCGTGATATCCCATTCAGGTCCAAAGGAGCTGTCGAAGGTCTGCGAGGCGCCATGGGTTGCACACTGCTCCGAGAGGCGTCCAGAATTAGCCAGGACCTCGAAGAACGTCACGTCGCGGTCGCCAATCGCCCCTGCGAGCGCGGGAACCGTCTCCACAATTGGGGCAACCAAGCGCATCAAGCTCCTATTCGCGAGCTGAGAGCGCTTCAAGCGATCCCACCTGTCCATGATCAAGTGATCCTTTGCGATCTCGTCGGCGGCGGCCGTGTCGACGCGCTCGTCGCGCGGCTCTCGGCGCGCCATCGCAGACGCGCCCGCCAGCGTCACCGCCGACCCAGAGGAGTCGCCGCTCAGTTGCTGAGCAGCTCTTCGAACTGACCGTTCGAGCCAAAATGGCTACACCACTGGGGGCTGGGGGCGCGGGGGAGGGAGGCATGATGACGAGCGGTGGAAGCGGCAGCATGGGTTCGCAACCGAACCGATGAGCTGAACGACGGTAGATTTGTGCATTTGTGCAGGGGGGTGGGAGGCGGCCAGGGCGGAGCGGCGGGGAGCGGCGCCACGTGTCTGGGTGCTTTGACATTGGAAAGTGATGCAACGCTGCGGGGTATCATTAGGCATGGTCGGCGGCTGCGGCCCGCAGCGCAGGGATACAGGGGGACGGGGGGAGGGATTGGTGAGCGTGGGGGCGGCTTACTCCCCTTTCCTCCACTTTCTTCCCGCCCCCGGGGGGCGGGGGGATGGAGGTGGAGGGGGGGGGTGGGGGGGGGGGAGGGGCGGATGGGGGGGAGAGAGAGAGAGAGAGAGAAGGAAGAGAGAGAGGAGAGAGAGAGAGGACGAGAGAGAGAGGTGAGAGTGAGATGAGTATATGAGTGAGAGAGGAGAGAGAGAGAGTGAGAGAGAGAAAGAGCGAGATATGGAGATCGAGAGAGAGAGAGGAGGAGGAGAGAAATAAAGGGGAGAAAGAGTGAAGAAAGAGTCATGAAGAGGCGAGAGGATAGAGAGGAGAGAGAGAGAGAGAAACAAAAAAAAAGAGTGGAGACATAGAGGAATGAAGAGAGGAGGGATATCATGAGAAGTGCGATAGAGGAGAGAACAGAGAGGACGGGGGGAGTTGAAGGGGGAGTGAGAGAGAGAGAGAGAGAGAGAGAGAAAGAAAAACGAAAACAAGGGAGCAGCAGAGAAAGAGAACGAGGGAGGTGGCCAAGGAACGGTGCACGGCGTGATTGACCTTTTGGGCGGGGCGGGCTGGCGGGAATACGCGCAGGGGTGAACCTAGACATGCATGGGGATATGCAAGTGCGGTGTACGGACGGAGCAG
Source organism: Prorocentrum cordatum (assembly GCA_963575745.1). NCBI lineage: Eukaryota > Dinophyceae > Prorocentrales > Prorocentraceae > Prorocentrum > Prorocentrum cordatum. Next base: position 53,178 of record CAUYUJ010019924.1, on the reverse strand, counting down.
ACGACAGAAATCGGAAGGGCGAGCCGGCGGCGTGGAGGGGGGGCGGAGGAGAGGGCTTCGAAGGTACACTAGAAGAGGTGCTGCAGGGGAAAATGCGCAGAGCACGATGCGGAGGAGGAGCGGAGGAGGGGGCGGGCGAAGGCGATGGGGGGCGAATAGGAGGCGGAACAACAAAGACACACCAAGGAAGGCAAACAATCCGTGCGCCTTGAGCTCGTCGTCGTCGATCGGCTGCTGCCTCCTCGTGGCGCGCAGGACCACGCTGTCGTCCACCAGCGGCTCCTCGCGGCCCCACGCTTTTTTTTTTTTGTTTTTTTTTTTCTCTCTCTCTCTCTCTCTCTCTCTCTCTCTCTCTCTCTCTCTCTCTCTCTCTCTTCTATATATATATATAGATATCTCTCCCTGTCCTATCTCTTTCTCTCTCTCCCCCTCTCTCCCCATCTCTCTCCATCTCTCAAATGTTTGATCTCTCTCTCTCTCTCTCCCCCCCTCGCCCTGCGACTCGGATCGGGGAAGGATGAGGAAGAGGGGGGGGGTGGGGGGGGATGAGGGGTAAAAGGAGGGGGCTGAGGGGTAAAATAGAGGGGGGTGGGTGGGGGGCGAAGGAGAATTGACGTCTACTCATCTCCTTCATATTCCTCCTGCATTTTTTGATTCTCTCTCTCCTCTCTCTCTCTC
>CAUYUJ010019924.1:0-50000 GCA_963575745.1 Prorocentrum cordatum | reverse complement strand
CTCCCCCCCCCCCCTCCCCTCCCCCCCCAGTTCCGGTTCCCCCCACCCCCACACGCGCACACACGCTCCACCCACCTCGCCCCCCCCCCCCCCCCCTACCACTCCCTACCTCCCCCCTACTCCCCTCCCTCCCCCTCCCCCCCCCCCCCCCCCCCCCCGATGTTCCTCCCACTTTTCCCACCTGCTGCCCCTCCTTCCCCTCCTCCTCCTCCTCCTCCTCATCCTCCTCCGCATCCTCCTCCATCCTCGCCCTCTTGGGTAAGACGGGCCCCCCAGCCCTGTGCTACGTTGTTTGCTCCCTCTCTTCCCTGATCACCGGAATTCGCCTGGGCATCGTTTTTGGATAGGCTGGTGTGGATACGCGAAGCGTCAGAAATTCGATTGCTCGAATTCGATCGGTCGAATGCCGTCGCATCGCCGTCTCGGGGCACTTGGCAATCACGCTCAAGCAGGATTGCCGCACGACGCTGAACGTGCATTCCACTTCTGGCAGGGCCTTCAACAAGACCACCACCTGCGAGAGCAGGGGAAGGAGAACGTGTGAAGGGGTACGCCGATATGGGCGTGGGGGACGCATGCGGGCGGCGGCGGCACTTGGGCCTTCGGTGGAGCTCCCTACGGGGGCGCGAAACGTGTGAGGGGTGTGCCGACATGGGTGTGGGGGGCGGATGCGGGCGGTGGCGCTGCGGCCTTCGGCGGGGCCCCATATGGGGCCCCGAAGCGTGCGAGGGGTGTGCCGACATGGGCGCGGGGGGCGTAACCCTAATCCCATCGCCCTCATCCGCGCCCCCCCCCCGTCGACGAGAAGTCGGCATGCCCTCCTTTTCACTAGCAGCCACCAGCGAGTGCATCAGGTGGAGGGACGTGGCCGAGATGGCCCTCTCTTTGCTGAGCCAGTTGTAGTTGCCCAGCAGGAAGGCGTGCTTGCAACCCACGTTGATGACGTGGTTGAGCAGCTCGGAGGATAACATTTGCGCGTCGACCACAGCTGTGGGTCGGCGCGTGGGCGGGGGCAACATTGCAAACGCAGGGCCGCCAACGTCGCATGGTGCATTTGAGTTTGGGATGGCGGGGCAAACTGGACCAGGAAAACATGGGCAGGATGGAGGGAGGAAATGGGGGATGCGAATAATGAGGGCGGGAATGCGGGGAGGGCAGGAGAAGGGTGCCCATGTGTTTTTGGCAGCCCTGACTTTGAATTCGGCGCCACCTCAGCCACAAAAGCTGCTGGTGCGACCGACGACGCAGAACCGCGCCGTTGACAAGCGTTTGTCAAACGTTTGTCATACGTTTGCCAAACGTTTGGCAAACGTTTGTCAAACGTTTGTCAAACGTTTGTCAAACGTTTGCCAAACGTTTGCCAAACGTTTGCCAAACGTTTGCCAAACGTTTGTCAAACGTTTGTCAAACGTTTGCTGGGACGTCGTCCTCTGTCGTTGTCTGTCGTTGTCGTTGTCGTTCTCCTCATCGTCCTCATTGTCGTCCTTATCCTTCTCGTTGTCGTTATCGTCATCCTCCTCGGTGTGCTTGTCCGTGTTCTCGGCCTTCTGCTGCTTCTCACTATGCCACTCCTCCCTTTCACCGTTGCCTTCAATGTTTCCCTCCACCTGCTCTCTTTCTCTCTCTCTCTCTTTCTCTCTCTCTCTCTCGCTTTCTCTTGTCGCGCTCGTCCTCGCCCTCGCCCTTCCCGTCCTCGCTGTCTGCCTCTTCCTTCTCCTCTTCATTATCCTCGTAGAAAGGGAGGAGTGGAATAATGAGAAGGGGCAGAAGGCCGAGAACACGAACAAGCACATCGAGGAGGATGACGAGACTGACAACGAGAAGGATGAGGAAGACGACGAGGACGATGAGGACAATCACAACGACAACGACAGACAACGACAGAGGATGACGTCCCAGCAAACGTTCGACAAACGTTTGACGAACGTGTGTCAAACGTTTGCTGGGAAGGCGAAAACGTTGTCAAACGTTTGTTTGAAAAATGGGTAGCGTCGAACGCGAAATGGGTAGCGAAAACTAACAAAAATGGGTAGCCGCTACCGAAAACGGGTGGCATACGCGCCGGCTGCGCCATTACCGATATTTGCGCGCACGCTAAAGATTTCGAGCGTTACCGATTCGATTTTGCCGTTACCCATTTTTTTGGGTAGCGCATGATCTGGGTGGATTTTCACCCCGGAACCGTTCCAGGGTGAAAATCCATCTGGAACCCTCTCCCGACGCGAAACGGCTCTGTCGGGGTGTACCCGAGCTCCCAAAATGTTCAATTTTCTAAATGAAATCTCCTATTGGGGAGCTTGTTTTTCGCGGCTGGGCTCTGCCGCGCAGCGTCGGGAGGTCCCGGATGGATTTTCACCCCGGAACCGTTCCAGGGTGAAAATCCATTTGGGACCCTCTCCCGACGCCAAACGGCTCTGTCGGGGATGGGGGGGGGGTGCGCCCGAACTCCCAAAATGGCAATTTTCCAAATGACATATATTATTGGGGAGCTTGTTTTTCGCGGCTGGGCTCTGCCGCGCAGCGTCGGGAGATCACAAATGGATTTTCACCCCGGAACCGTTCCAGGGTGAAAATCCATTTGGAACCCTCTCCCAACGCAAAACGGCTCTGTCGGGGATGGGGGGGTTTACGAGCTCCCAAAATCGCAATTTTCCAAATGAAATCTCGGATTTGGGAGCTTGTTTTTCGCAGCTGGGCCCTCCTGCGCAGCGTCGGGAGGTACCAAATGGATTTTCAACCCGGAACCGCTGTTCCAGCATGAAAATCCATCTGGGGCCCTCTCCCAACGCAAAACGGCTCTCTTGGGGGCTTCTGTAAGGAGCCCAGTGAGGGCTTCTCTAAGGAGCCCAGTGAGGGCTTCTGCAAGGAGCCCAGTGAGGGCTTCTCTAAGGAGCCCAGTGAGGAGCCCAGTGAGGGCTTCTGTAAGGAGCCCAGTGAAGGCTTCTGTAAGAAGCCCACTAAGGGCTACTGTAAGGAGCACAATAAGAGCTTCTGTAAGGAGACCAATAAGGGCTTCTGTAAGGAGCCCAAGAATGGCTTCTGTAAGGAGCCCAAAAAGAGCTTCTGTAAGGAGCCCAATAAGGGCTTCTGTAAAGAGCCCAAGAAAGGCTTCTGTAAGGAGCTCAATGAAAGCTTCTGTAAGGAGCCCAATAAGGGCTTCTGTAAGGAGCCCAGGAAGGAGCTGAGAGAAGTTTTCTGGGAAGAACTACAAATTGGTCCAGATGGGTTTTCAGCCCGGAACGGTTCCAGGGTGATTCTGGAACCTGAAACGGTCACAGTGTCAAGCTTCCAGAATTTTAGAACGGTTTTAGGTTATTCTGGAACCTCAAACGGTGGATTTTGTGAAGGTCCCTCACTAGAGCCTCCAGATCATCTGGGGTGGACTTGGTGGCTTCAGCCAGTGCGGCGAGCTGAGCGCTGTCCCAAGGTAGTATCTGCTGCCACGGTAGTCCTTCCACTAGTGGCCTCTGTGTCCGTGGGTCGGAGAGCCCTGTCCGCGTCGCCTTTGAGAAAGACCGCGCTGGGCCATGACAGGAGGAGGGGGTGCATGCGGTAACAGAGGGTCAGTTGCACCACCGTCGAGGTATCCCCACCTAGCACGTTGTGTAGCCGGTCGAATATCGAGAGGCACAGGCCGCGGTCGGCGGCTTTCCTGGAGAGGACGGTGGGGGGAAGCTGCTTGGGATCGCCGACCAGCAGAAGGCGCCCGCCAGAACGTATGACGCTGACGATGGACATTGCCGCCATCAGCTCGTGGGCCTGCCCCGCCTCGTCGATGATGAGCAGGGCAGCCGGGGAAGCCAGCTTGAGGGACTCTGCCGCCTCGTGGGTTGCGATGATCATCTTGGCGTCCCTTAGCAGCTGCGAGCGGAAGGCAAGGAGCTCCTTGGAAGGTCCGCTCTGGTGGGGGGGGGGGGACGGTTGTGGCTTCTGAGGAAATGTCCCACTGGTGCGAGGGGGGCGAGCTTTGGCACCACACGTGCGTCCTTCGCTAGCCTGACGCACCTGTTGGGGAAGCAAGTTTCGGGTGCCAACCTGCCTCCCTCGCTCGCAACCCCGAGTCCGATGGCAGGCTGGTCGGCCGCTGTGTTCGACCCAGCCGTGAGAGCCACTGCCTGCCCCTTGGGCAGCGAGCTTGCCCATGCGTCCATGGTGGCCACGCAGAAGAACGTCTTGCCGGTCCCTGGGGGCCCAAGAACAACCGTGACGTGGTGTCGGGTGGTGGCAACCAGCGCCTTTGAAGCGTTATCATTGAGTCGATGGCGTCGGGCTGCGTCGTTCAGGTTGGTGATGGGGGGAGGGCTACGAACCCGCTGGAGTACTTGTCCTGTAGCACTCGCAACTTCGTCGTATGTGAATGGGGCGTCGGCTGGCTCCTTGCTCTGCTGCTGCAGCGTCGTGCCGCCCACCGCCGTTGCATTGGCAAGGCTGCGAGCTTTGGCCTCGATCGTGCATCTCGCCCTGGAGAGGAGGGAGGTGCTACAGGCCCTAGTGTTCTCCACTTCGTTAGCCCGTATCCTGTCCTTTCTGTCGATTGCGCGTTGGTTGAGTAAGAACGTTATCCCGTCGAGTGGTGCGCCTACCAGGTCGTCAGGTGCCTGTGGCAGCTTTTAGATCTCGCTGATGGCTTGAGAGATCCGCCAGTACTGCAGCTTGGACGAAGCTTTGTCCACTCGGTAAGGGCTTCGCCTTCCCTGTCTGCGTTTGCAGCTGAACCGAGTGAGAGTAGCTCCTCCGTCTGGCTGGAGTCGCACGAGGCCAGAGCTTGATTGGTGGGGTACTTCGAGCCGGTCCTTAGTCCGTTGACGTCGCTCTCGTTGCGGGGAATGGAGCCACCGAAGTCCGGGGGCCACGCGAGTTTGAGGGTGGTGATCTGGTCCTCCGTCGGGCCAGTGAGACTACGGAGCAGAGTCCGTGACTGCGCGTCCTGTCCCCCTTCCAGTCCTCTGAGCATCAGTCTGAACAAAATTGGCCACGTCCTGGGGGGGGAAGGCGTTGCGAAGGTTGTACTTGTCGAGAATGTGGCAGGTGGACCGTTCGTCGATGGGAATGACCGACACTTCCAGGGTGATGCCAAGTCTGTTCTGGCCTTTGCCGAGCCGTCCCATACTTTTTCAGTGGCAGCCATGCACTCAGTCCAAGCTAACCTGGACAAAATGCAGCCCCTCTGTCGGGAGGTTCACTCCCCCTGGGACCGGTCCCAGGGGGGTGTGCAAACGGAACTGAGCCCCAGCCAGGGCTGTCTGCAGGTACGGCGAACAGCTGCATGATCGCCTTGGCTGCTGCATCTGCTGGGGGGTCTGGTGCCGTCCGGCAGGCATGGGGGGGTGCGTCGTTTGCCCAATTGGTCTCGTTTCCTCGCGGCTGTCCTGTCCGATCTGTTGGGTCTTGCGACGATGCCCTACTGGAGCCAGCTTGTCTCTCCCTCTGGATCGGGGGTGCGGGCAGCCCGCCTGTACCTGGGTGAGGGGGGGGGGCGGCGGGCCGGTGCCCCCCCAAGCCCCTGTAGTGCGCCATGGGGTGGTCCCCAATCCGCGACGGCATAGGCTGGGCGGTCGGAGGTCGGTCGAGGGTATGGTGTCGGTGGAAATGGAGAAGTCGAACTCGCTCGTCGTCGCGAAAGGGGAAGTCGACCGGTACGTCGTCCCAGTCCTCTGGGAAGGTCCAGCCTGGTAGGCGCGCGCGGCTGCCGTCCTTGACTGGGCCGGGAAGCCCCCATCCTGGCCAAGGTGGTCTCTCAATTTTTTGAATCCTGTGACGCTGTCTGTGGTCGATCATTGCGTCCTGGTCCATAGATTGCCTTGCTGGGTGTAGGTCCTGGGGTCCGGCCACCCGGTTCCCTTCTGCTTCGCGGCCTCTCTGAAGCGGTCCTCACCCAGGAGGTGCCCGTTGCCGTCGCAGTACCTCTGGCAGATCTGGCACCACCAGCACCACTCCTGGTTGATATGTGCCCATCTCATTCACGAGCACGGAAGGGCTTGAGCGAGCCTTCTGCGCAGGGACCCTGTGCGCAGTGCTGTATAGGGGAACTGCCATCTGGCCAGGGGCCCGCCGTTGTTCTTCCTCTTCGGCATCCAGCAGGAGCGTAGGGGGGAAGCGCAGCCGATAGCTGCGGAAAAAATAAGTGTGTACGCAGGGGGGAAGCTTGAGCCACCGCGACGGACACTCAGATGCTGCGGCGATCAGGCATACGTCGATCAGAACGAGGCGGGCCGGGGGGGGGGGCCGAGGGAGGGTGCATGAGCAGGTGGGCAGCTTCTGCTGCCGCGATAGGGTCGCAAAGGTTGGTCCCCCTAGGGCTGATGCCGGGAAAGTGTACAGGTAGGGGGGGGGTGCTACCATTCCACTGTATGTAAGAGGTAACAGCGGAAACGCCCTCCCTACGGAGGGAGTCTGCCCAGTACACTCCAATGGTGGCCAGGCTGTCAGCAGCCTTGTTCAGTCTGCGTCTGACGGCCTGCCACGTGAGGACCCACCCAGCCCCTTCGACTTGCCCCAATGCGTCCTCCATCTGTTGAGCCAGGTGGAGCCTTCGGTATCTGGCTGTGCCAGCGCCGTACCTTACGGCTGCTAGGCTGTCACCCACAATCCGTGCCATGCGGGTTGGGCTGTCTAGGTGGGGGAGCAGGGCGGCCCGGCGCGGCAGCCTGCAACCTCAGCCATCTGAGCATTGTTGCAATCCGGGAGAGCGACAATGGTAATGGCAAGCACCCGGGGTGCACCGGTGCTGGGGCTGTGGTGCCAGAGGATGGCCCCGGCGCCCGATGCCTTCTCGCCATCTCCAATGGTTCTTGCCCTTCCATTGAAGGTGACTTCGTACGGCCACTGGGTAGAGTCTGAGTCGGGGAAGGGGGAGTCGCGTACAGTGATTTCGTCGCCGGGCTCGAGCCTGGTGTTGGCCGTAAGTGTAGTGGTGTGTAGCCTACATTCACGGCAGAAGATGGAAGACCAGCGCGCCGTGGGGAAATTGTCTGTCCTTGGGCAGGGGAACCAGCTTCTGCCCGGAGGCGTCCATGCAGCTCGTGTGTGAGAGGACTGCAGCACTACTTTTCTGTCCTCTGGATTGTAGTGTCTGTTGACAATCGGGAGCCTGCGGATCTCGCCCCCCGCCCTGTCTGCATGTCGATGCGAGCGGGGTCTGGCAGCCCCGCAGATCGCCCCGTCGGGGGGGGGGCAGGGGTTGCACGCACGGCAGGTGTCTCGCAGCACGGTCCACACGGCCGTCTCATCATGACTGTTAATCCTTGGCGGATCATTGTCCACGTGCTCCTCCTCATCGCTCTCCTCGTGGCGATCCGCGTCGGGAGTGGCCAACCTGCGCAAGATGAGACTAGCCGCGCCACCTGCTTCTAGGGGGGAGGCGGTGAGGTTGACGCAGTATCTGAAGGAGATTTGGTGTATAATTTTGGCGAGCAGCGGCTGATGCTCGCCCTCGCTGGTGATAGCCTGGGCCAGGGTTGGTGGGTCGTCTGGCCCCCGTATAGCGCCCCAGACGAGGGCGGTTTCTGGGCACCAGTGCCAGACGTGCTCTGTCGTAGCCTCTCCCAGCCCGCAGACGGGCAACGACCGTATGGTCCGACTCTGACAGGTGGCCTCAAGCACCCACCCGAGCTAACATATGCGTCAGCCTGGGCCCTCAAAGGGGGGGGGAGTGTCAGAGGGTAGTGTTTGCCAGAGGGCGAAGGTGTGTGGGCCGTTGCCGATGCATCTAACGCACCATGCCGCCCCCTCGTCGTTCGGGCCAGCGGTGATCCACACTTTGCTGGCCGGCGCCCCGCAGGGACACCTGTGGGGCATTCGCTCGTCGTTTCCTCTGCGTCTTGCCGGGCCCGGAAGGCCGTTGCGAAGTGTCCTCAACACGTGGTGTGCCGTGGTGAAGGTGGCGCAACGCCGCAGCAATTGCCATTCCTTTCCTCCGGAGGGCTGCCATGTTCTCCCTTGGCTGGTGCTCTGGAGCCAGTCGCTGAAGTGCTGGCTGTTCATCTGGGCCCAGGCCGCCGCGTAGGTGATCCTGCCGTATTGCCTGCCTTCCAGTAGGTGGGGTCGCTGTCTCGCGAGGAGCAAGGCCTGCGCGGCCTTCCGTTCGGTGATCATCTTCGGTCGCGGGGGAAACGCCTCGGGGCTTCTGGCTGCGCGGACACTCCAGTTCAGCAGCTTGTTCCATATGATGCTTGCTCGTTTTCTGAGTGTACTGGGCCCCCAGAAGTCGCTGAGGGCGAAGGCTCTTGCGGCGACCGCGCGAACCGTTGCAACATGGCACCTGGGGGTGCCCTGCACATGGAAGCGGATGCCCTGTCCTGTCAGAACTAAGGTCGGGGACCCAGGAGGCCCAGGAGGCCCCGGCCAACCCGAGAGCTGTCCTCAGTTGGGCCCGCAGTTCACGCTCCTGCGCCATGTCGGGGGGGGCGTAGTGTGCAGCGTAAGGGGCCAGGACAATCAGGTGGGCGTTCCAGGTTGCGGCCGTGCGGGAGGGAGACATTTTGGCCAGGTGCACACGAGGGCTCTCTCCCTGATTCTGGGGAGGGGGCGGTCCCACGAGCCCTTGCATAGGGCTTCCTCCTGCTCCTTGGTGAGACCCCCGTTTCGTGGAGGGTCGTCGCCTTCTGCAGCGCGGGGCGCCACCACTGCCCCCAGGCACGGCCATTGATCTCTCACCGCCGAGCCTCCGAAGGGGGATGTTCCATGAGTGCGCGCCACCATTCTTGGTTGCCCGCGGGTGCGAGCGCTGTCTTGAAGGTGCAGTTGCAGACGCGCTGATCGGGTGAGCACTGGACCGGGCCTCGACTCCCCGTGTTGCCTTCTGTTAAAGCCACTGTCCTTCACTATCGGTCGTACCAACTACCGAACACATATACTCAGATGACCAGTTGGTCTGCGAGGCTCGCAGCCTCCCAGACAGTACGCACGAGCTACTGGTTCGGGGGCGGGAGATCGCACGAGAGAAGAAAGAGGGGGCGGAGAGACACCCACAGCGAACAGGGCGAGGAGCAGGGGGACAGGCGAAGGGAGGGGAGGAAGACTGATGAGATTGGGTGAGGCGGCCTCCGAGGACAGAGGGAAGGAGGAGGGGCCGAGGGATGATGGGGAAGGGTGACAGCCAGGAGGACTGGAGGGAGGGGGAGGAGGGAGTAAGAGGAGGGACGGAAAGGAGCAGGAGGGCAGGCAGGCGCGAGCCCTCCCGATGGGCCGCCGCCGTCGAGCCGTCGAGCCTGGGGACCTGGGGACCTGGGGAGTCCCACTGAGGAAGGCGGGGGGGGGGGATAGGGGAGGGAGGGGAGGAGGGGGCAGGAGGACGGGAGCGGTGAGGAGGAGGAGGAGGAGGAGGAGGAGGAGGAGGAGGAGGAGGAGGGAGGAGCTCCTTTCCGCGCGGGGCTCGGGGCCCCGAGGCTCGGGGTCCTCCGAGCAGTTCCCTCGGAGCTCCAACTCGGAGCCCGAGCAAAGTTAGTAAAAAGCACTCAAGGTCAGGAAGTTGGAACCGCGCGTGGCTGAAGGCTGAAGGCTGAAGGCTGAATTCACATGCGGAACATGCGGAGGCCGCTTGATGGGCTTGATGGGTACACGCGCAGGGGGTGTATCCAGCTCTCGCCCAGGCCCCAGGGCCAGCGGCCACGCCTGCCACATCATGCGTGCCCAGACTGGGCGCGCATGATGTGGCAGCACAGCTGGGCAGCCCAGCTTCCTGGACTCCTGGACTGTCAGCGCGCCCTGCCGCGGGCACTACTCTGAGTATCGTTTAACCGATCCCCATCCTGCCATCCCCAGCGGCGTGGCCTGGGCCCCCACTGGCCGATGTACCCCCTAGATGGGGATATAGGCCGTTCCCGTCGGGCTTCGAGTTTCGAGGGGTGCATCCCCAGCTGGCGGTAATGTGGTGGGGGTCTCGAAGGGCGCGGGGATGGGGGTGGGGATCGGCTAAACAATACTGGCAGCTCCGAGCTGCCAGCTCGCCGTTGACTCCCCTCGCTCCTCGGGGCCTCCTCGGCACTTGCCCTGCCGAGGCTCCCCCGATCCTCTCCTCTCCCAGATGCCACCCTCCTCCCGTCCATGCCCGCTCCCTCTCCCCCATGCGCCCTCCCCTCCATGCTTTCCCATCCCCCTCTCCTCATCTCCCTCTGTCGCCGCGGCCCGCGGCGGCCGCGGCGCCGCGGCGGCTGCTCACTTCGCGCGGCCGCCGCTGCTGCTGCCGCCGCCGCTGCCGCTGCCGCTGAGCAAGGCCGCCGCGGACGGCCCCTGGCCCTTGGCGGCCGCGGCCCGCAGGAGGACGGGGGGGGGGCAGGGGCTGAGAAGGGGGAGGGGGAGTCGGAGGAGGAGGGGGAATTAGAAGAAGATAGCGAAAACGATGACTACCACTAGTACTGAGAATAAGACGACGAGGAGATGCGGATGAGGAGGACGAGGAGGAGGACGAGGAGGCGAAAGAGGAGGGGGGGGGGGAGAAGGAGGATGATGAGGAGGAGGAGGCGGAGAAGGATGAGAAGGAGCGACCTCCTCCTCCTCCTCCTCCTCCTCGGACTCCGCGGCGAGCTCGCCCCTCCGTTTCCTCCCGTTCCCTCCTCCGCCCTCCTCCCGGATCGGAGAGGAGGAGGAGGGGGAGGAGGAGGAGGCCTTCGTGGCGGCCCGGGTTGCCTTCTTGCCCGCCTCCGCGGCGGGTGCCTTCTTAGCCTGGGGCTGGTGCACCTTGGCTGGTGCGGCTGGTGCGTGCTTGACCTGGTACGTGACCTTCTGCTGCTCGGCTGCGTTCTTGGCCTTGGCCGCCGACGTGGTCTCCTCGGCGGCGGTGGCCTGCTCGGCTGCGTGCTTGACCTGGTAGTTGTTGGCCGTGGGGGCCTCAGCCTCGGCCGCCGTAGCCTCGACTGCGTGCTTGGTCTCCGCCTCCGCGGCTGCCTGCACTGTTGCGTTCTTGCCATCCTCGGCTGCGTTCTCGTTCTTGGCCTCTGCCGCCGCCGTAGCCCCCTCGGCTGCGGGCGCGGCGGCGGCATCGGCCCCCTCGGCTGCGTTCTTGGCCTCGGCCGCCGTGGCACCCTCGGCGGTGGCCTGCTCTGCTGCGTGCTTGACCTCCTGCTCGGCTGCGTTCTTTGCCTCGGCCGCCGTGGCACCCGTGGCCTCGGCTGCGTGCTTGGCCTCCGCCTCCGCCTCCGCGGCGGCCTGCGCTGCTGCGTTCTTGCCATCCTCAGCTGCGTTCTTGCCATCCTCGGCTGCGTTCTTGCCATCCTCGGCTGCGTTCTTGACCTCCTCGGCTGCGTTCTTGACCTCCTCGGATGCCGTGGCCTCCTCGGCTGGTGTCTTGCCCCCCGCGACGGCCTGCTCGGCTGCGGTCGTGGCATCCTCGGCTGCGTCCTTGGCCCCGGCCGACTCGGACGTGGTCTCCTTGGCGGTGGCCTGCTCGGCTGCGTGCTTGACCTGGTAGTTGACCTCCTGCTCAGCCTGCTCAGCTGCGTTCTTGGCCTCGGCCGCGCCCTCGGCGCCCCGCCCCTCGGCTGCGGCCTTGGCTTCCTCAGCGGCTGCTGTCGTGCCCGCCGCTGGCTGCCCTGGCGCGGCCGCGGCCTTGACCTTGGCGGCGGAAGCGGCAGCGACAGCAGCCGCCGCTGCCGCCTTGAACGCGCGCACCTTCTCGGCTGCAACGGCCGCGGCCTCCGCCGCCATCTTCGAAGCTTCCTGGGCCTCCTTCTCGAGGGCGTGAGCCTCCGCAACGCGCGCCTCGGCATCGGCGTCGGCCGCGCCATCGGCGACGGAGCCATCCCCCACAGGGGCTACCCCCACCTCGGCCGCAAGGGCCCCCACCTCGGCCTCGGCCTCGGCCGCAGGGGCCGCCTTGGGCTCATCCAGGGGGATCGGCGGAGCGGGTGCCTTGGCCTCGGCGTCCTTCAAGACCTTCGCGAGCGCGTCGATGAGGCCGCAGTCGCGCACCTGCGGGGCACGGCGGTGCTGCAGCCTCCCTCGCTGTCACATGTGTTTGATTGATTCCTCTCTCTCTCTCTCTCCCGCTGATTCTCTCCCATCCCTCTCTCTCTCTGTCTGTATATATTTGGAGAGGAAGAGAACGCCCACGATGAGTCAGCATGGGACTAACAGCTGGCAGAAACCCAAGGGATTCTCCGTGGGATCTGTTCTCTTCTTTAAAAGATAAACATACGGGCTTTCACGCATTTACTCGCAGACAACGCTGGCGGCTGCCATTCGAAGACAAGGCCGACGAAAAAGCGTGCAAGGCAAAGGCGAGAACAAAACCCGAGTGATTTTGTACGCCCGCACAGATCCCACGGGAAATGGTGCGCGGGTTTTAAGCAGAGACAACACAGCTGAAACACACAGCTTATGTATCGTTCCCCCGTCTCTCTCTCTCTCTCTCTCTCTCTCTCTCTCTCTCACTCTTTCTCTCTCTCTCTCTCTCTCTCTCTCCCTCTCTCTCTCTCCCCGTTCCCTCTTCGAATCGGCTGGCTAAGCATGCCGTCGAACACATAGCGCGGCGCCTGCAACCTGCAGCCTGCAACTCCATGGCCCGAGGTTGGTCACACGTTGCGGCGCCGTTGTCGCGCGTTGCTTGACGCGCAGGCACAGCTTGCAGCTCCTATTGCCTGGCACCTGTTCCCTTGCCATGCAGTTGCCTCCCCCTCCCTCCTGGTCCCTCCTCGGTCCATCCCTCTACCTCTCTCTACCTCTCTCTCTCTCTCTCTCTCTCTCTCCCTATCTCTCTCTCTCTCGTTCTCTCGCTCCCCCTCCCTCTCTCTGTCTCTCTCTCGTCTATTCTCCATCTCTCTCTCTCTCTCTCTCTCTCTCTCTCTCGCTCTCTTTCCCTCTCCCTCGAGGCGCTCCCTCTCGCTCTCGTTCCCTGCGCGCCGCCGGCCGCCGGCCGCCAGTCCACGCACTGCACCTACATGTAACGACCCATACAAGTGCATTTCATATAAACTTATATCTGCAAATATCACACATACATACATGTATATACACATATAGTTACATGTATGTGTAGATATGCACACACAGGGAGGGGGGGGGCATCCAAAAAACGAACACGAATTATCCTCCGTACTCCTCCTCCCCCGAACCGCCACCCTCCCTCGGAGGGTACCCGTGGCAACCCCACAGGACCAAAACCCGCGTTTCCCGCGACCCGACCCCCAGCGAAACCGCAAGAGGGCAAAAAACAGCGGCCGTTGCGGCTCGCTGGGGTGGGAAGGGTGGCCCCGCCGCCGTGCCGCTCCACGGCAGCCGTTAGGCTCGGCGGCGGGGTCCACGGGTCTGGCGGGTTGGCACAGTGGCCATGGTACGAACCTCCCCCGCCTCCGCCGCAACCCCCCAAACCAAAGAATTAACATGCCATGGCGCAACGCATCATATACATATTTATATATATAGATACACACACATATATTGATTTCGACGGTGCAGCGTTTTTCCGCTGGCATTCTGAGAAGCCTAGCCTGCAGCATATATCCCCATGCATCTTGCACCGCAGATTGCTTGGCACATGGTGTCTTGCTGCTGTCACCCCCTGCTTGGTCACCCGTTGCCTTGCCGCCGTTGCCCCCTCCCCCCTTCTCCTGGTCCTTCCCTTTCTTCTCCTCCTCCCTCGCGTCCCACGGCGGGCACCTCATCCTCCACCCCCCTTCCAAGCGCATGCAAAAAGCAGAAGCCGCACGTTGGACAACGCGCTGACGCTCTCCAAGGCCGCCCTCGTGAGCGACAGCGCGGAGCCACTCTTGATGTTCCCGATGTTCACCCTGGGGGCGGCGCGGGGGCGCCATCGACGGCGGGGGGGGGGAGCGGGGGGGGAGTTGGGGGCCAAGCCCAGGCTGGCGCGAGCATAGGCGCAGTAACTGCGCGAGGTCAGGCGGTCTTACCGAGAGAGCCCCCCTGCCCTGGCCGCCCTGCCTAAAGCGGGAAACCCTTCGAGGAGTCGGAGTCAGCGGCTCAGGAGCTACGATTGGTCACGCAGGCAGGCGAAAAGCTACGCGACCCCACCGAAGCGCAGTAGAGCAACGCGACATCCTCACAACTCGCGAGGCTGACGGCTGACAGGCAATGAAAGGAAACAAGAATAAAGCCCCGAAGAAGGTGGACAAGTGTGGGGAGCTAGCGAGCACTCAACATCATCACCATCACCGTCGCCATCGCCACCAACACCATCATCAGCACCATCATCATCATCATCATCATCAGCATCACCATCGTCATCAGCAGCAGCAGCAGCATCAGCATCAGCATCACCACCATCAGCATCACCACCATCACCATCATCACTTACATCAGTACCATCCTCACCATCACCATCGCAATCGCCATTATCAGCAGCAGCATCACCATCATCACATCATCATCATCATCATCATCAGCATCATCATCATCACATTCATCACCATCACCATCACCATCACCATCACCATCGTCACCAGCATCACCACCATCATCATCATCCTCATCACCATCACCATCATCAACATCATCAACATCATCAACATCGTCATCAGCATCAACAGCAACATCCGCACCGTCATCATCATCACCCTCCACCCCCCGCCCTGCCCTGTCATCGGGCGGGCCTCACGCCCCATGATGCCGACACCGTCTTCTCGCAGAACATGAAGCCAGCGGGGACGTATAACATCTCCCACGTCCGTGCGCCCGTCGTCGCGCGCCGCGGCCGCCGCCGCCGCCAACGGCATTCCAGCCATCCCCCACCCCCCGTCCACCTCCTCCTCCACTCCCCTCGCTCCTCGCACGTCGCACATGCTCAGCTCCGATCCATGCCATCCCCCCCCACTCACGAGTAACCAGGCAGACATTCCATGCCCAAGTAACTTCTTATCGCCGCCGCGCTGTCCCCTACTACCCCCTTATCATCATACCCCTCATGCCCTCACCTCATATCTTCTATCCCTCACTCGTTGTATCTCCTCCTATATCATCCTATCCCTATCTCCTATCTTCTCCTCCGATCCCTTGCCCCTCCTCCCTCCTCCGATCCGATCCTAACCCAATATCCTCTCTCCTCCTACCCTGTGCATACATCCCCATATCATGGTGTAGCCTGGGTGCCCCGTTGGAGGACATGCGAATTCCGATTTTCGTAGGATGTCAGCCCGTAGATTTTGGATCCCTGGCGGGCCGATCGTTGTCGGCTCGCGTGGCCGATCAGATAAAAAAAAAACAAAACAAAACAAAACATATCCTCCTACCCCTTCTACCGACCATTCCTCATCACTTCTGTTTTCCTGAACGACGTTGCCGCTGACCTGACCCCTGCCCCTGCCCAACTCCCCGACCGTGTTCGGCACGTGCTCGGCGACGTAGATGGTCGGGCCGCCCTCGACGTCGAAGCTGCCCGAGATCGACTTGAACACGTTCAGATATGGTCGAAGTCGTTGCCGCCATTCTGGTCGGAGGCGGATGCGTTCTTGGTAATGAAATTCGCGAAATCCGGGCTGCCCCCCGCCCCCCGCCTCCCCTGTCCTGCGACCACCCCCCTTGGAGAACAAACAGGTACCGATACCGCTACTCCACGGACCTCTCAGGGTGCGCTCTGACCATGATTTCCATGCGAATCCAGCTGTGGCAGCGGCAGCGGCGGGAGGGCAGTGACACGGCGACGATGAGGATCGAGGATCAGAGTCTGTTCCTCGATCCTCATCGTCGCCGTCATCATTCGGCCACGCTCGTGGGACATAGAACCCAGGCTGCTCGCAGTCAACCTGCATAGTGAGATTCACGCCAGCTCTCGGGATAAAGCTCAGCAGGATGATTGAGAATGCCCCCCACAGCCGCAGGGAAGACAATATGGTGCTGAAGGTGGGTCGAGCCGTGGCAGCGGCAGCGGCGGGAGGGCAGTGACACGGCGACGATGAGGATCGAGGATCAGAGTCTGATCCTCGATCCTCATCGTCGCCGTCATCATTCGGCCACGCTCGTGGGACATAGAACCCAGGCTGCTCGCAGTCAACCTGCATAGTGAGATGTCACGCCAGCTCTCGGGATAAAGCTCAGCAGGATGATTGAGAATGCCCCCCACAGCCGCAGGGAAGACTAATATGGTGCTGAAGGTGGGCCGAGCCGAGTCCTCATCTTCCTTTCCCTACGTTTCTACGTTTCTCGCTATGCAGCGTCTCTTCCTTTCCCTCCTCCTGCTCCTCCTCTTCCGCCTCCACCTCTTCCTGTTCGTCATTCCTCTCATCCCCCCCTCCTCCTCCTCATCCGCCTCCTCCCCTTCCTTATCTTTCACGAGTGCGTGAGCTACCGCATGAAAACGCGGTTGCCCCCACGCCTCAAGCTCCAAGTTGGAGTCGCCGCGGCTGCAGGGGAGGCAGGAACGGAAATCAGGATGAGGGGGCAGGGGCAGTCTTTTCCCTCCGTTTCCTCCCTCCCCCTGACCCCCCCTCTTCCATCCTCCTATTCCTCCTCCTCCTCCTCCTCCTCCTCCTCCTCCGACTCCTCCTCCTCCTCCTCCCCCCTCCTCCCCCTCCCCATCCCCACCCCCCCCCCTCCCCCCCCCCCCCCCCCCCCCCCCAACCCCCCCCCCCCCCCCCCCCCCCCCCCCCCCCCCCCCCCCCCTCCCCCCCCCCCCCCCCCCCCCTCCCCAGCCCCATCCTCCCCATCCCCAAGGAGCTCCGCCCGAGGCCTCCTCGTAACCAGTGGGAAGAAGCAACTGTTGGAAGCTGGTTATGTCTTTTCTATTTTCTTTTCCCTTTCCCCCCCCCTCCCACTCCCCCCTTCCCCCCCCTCTCTTCTCCCCAATTCTCCCACCCTCCCCACCCCCCCCTCTTCCCCATCTCACCTGCTACCTCCCCATCCCCAATTGAGCTCCCGCCCGAGGCCTCCTCGTAACCAGTGGGAAGAAGCAACTGTTGGAAGCTGGTTATGTGGAATAATCGCTCGGGACATCCTGGCAATTTACCCTCTTCACCGTCCTCATCCTCCTCATCATCATCCCCCTCTTACAGTTGGAAACAATAATCCTTCTCGTTAGTCCTCCCCCTCCCCCTCCACGTCCTCAACTCTAGCCGAGGCAATGTTCCTCGTGCCTTTGAGCTGGTACCGCAGCGTCGGCGCCATCATCATACCCGTCCCTGCCCAGCAGTGCCCCGCGCTGCTGAAGTACATGCTCGATGTGTCTGTCATGGCCCTGATGTCTGGCGACGCGAGCTCGGACCACAACTCGGGCCATCCCGCGAACGGCTCGGCCAGCTTCATGAAGGACGCGTTCTCGACGGGCGGCTCGGCGGCCCACTGCAATCGTTTGCCTTGGCCGTTCGCTTTGGATTGCCACTGGTTGATCAGGCCAACGACACCTGGCGAACTGTTGCGCTCGAACGCGGCGCTCGCATCTGCGACCAAGAACGGCTCGTTCTTGTGGACGCACTCGGACACATCATCGAACGACACGGGCGCCAGCTCTGTCGCGAGAGGGAACTCAGCTTGGAAGAAATCCCCGAGCAAGCAGGTGCGCTTCTCGGCAGCCCTCGCGATGCGCTTGGCCGCGGCTGCCAAGAATGACTTCATCTTGGAGCCCTTCTCCTTGAGCTGCTGGCCCTCCCTCGCCTTGACCTGCGCCCTCGCAGACTTCACTGCGGCCTTAACGTTCCTCAGCAGTGCCTTGAACGACCCGACGGCGTCGGCGAGCATCTCTGCGTGCAGCTTCAATGCAGCATTGAACTCGTCCAAGGCCTTCTGCTTCGAAACCTGGGCGAGGATAGAAGGCTCGAAGGCTCGAGGGCTTGCTTGCGAGCCTTGCGCGACTCGGTCGACGTTCCCCTCGAACTTCGGCCTCCGCGTCGCCGAGGCCGCCGAGGTTCGGGCCTCCCAACCTCGATCCTCGATCGGGTAGCGCGCGGGCTCCGAAGGGGGACCTCGACCGAGCGGCGCGAGGCCCGCAAGCTCGAACCTCGATCGAGGCCAGAAGGCCCGTGACCGAACACTGAGACCAAGTGCGACGATCGAGCCACGCGGAGGCTCGGTGGGTCGAACCGCGGGAACGGGCTATGGGATGGAGGGGGCATGGGAGAGCGGGAGGGGGCATGCTTGTTGCGACGTGCGGGGGGCCCCTTGCAGGGCCCCGCAGGGGCCTCGTAGGCATCGCGCTCACGGCTCAATTGATCGGGACGGGGGGGATCAGAGGGGGAGAGGAGGAGGGAGGACAGGAGGGATGCGGATGATGACGATGGTGACGATGGTGGTGGGGATGCTGTTGATGATGATGCTGATGATGATGGGGGTGGTGAGGATGGTGAGGATGATGATGAGGATGATGATGATGGTGGTATTGATGAGTATGATGGTGGTGGTGATGATGATGCTTTTTCCCTGGGCACGCACCGAGGCTCGAGGAAACGCTACGTAAGAAGGACGCGTAGTAAGGAACCCCATGATGCTGATGGTGATGAGGATGCTGATGATGATGATGATGTTGATGATGATGATGATGATGCTGATGGTGATGCGGATGCGCTGTTAGCCATCAGGTGCCACCTCTCCGAGGCTCCAGGG
Source organism: Prorocentrum cordatum (assembly GCA_963575745.1). NCBI lineage: Eukaryota > Dinophyceae > Prorocentrales > Prorocentraceae > Prorocentrum > Prorocentrum cordatum. The sequence continues at coordinate 31,520 of CAUYUJ010019924.1, read as the reverse complement.
GCATCAACCTAATTGGACATTGACGGTCTCCCTCTGCGGGGCGCGATGGTGGCGATGATGATGTTGATGACGGTGACGATGGTGCTGCTGATGCTGATGGTGCTGATGATGCTGATGCTGATGGCGCAGGCGATGGCGTTGGCGGCGATGATGCTGACGCGGGGAAGGATGACGATGACAATGGGGAGGAAGATGAGGAGGAAGGAGGAGGAGAAGGAGGGATGCGGAGGAGGAGGAGGGGGAGCATGATGAGGAGGGGGAGGGAGGGCGAGGGATAGGAGGTCGGGCGTTCACATTCGCAAGCTGGCTCACGAGGGGGCGCACGAGGAGGGGAACGAGGACGAGGAGGAGGAGGATGGGGAGCACGTGGTACGCGACATTGTTGGTCACCCCTCTGCGGGCCCAACGCACGCACCGATGTCTCCCTCATCCGTCCTCCATCCTTCTCCTCCCCTTTCCCTCCTCCTGATCCGCCTCCTCAGCCTCCCCATCATCCCCCTCCTCTTTCTCGTCCTCCTCCTCCGCCCCCGCCTTCCTCCTCCTCCACGTGTGTGTGTGTGTTCTCTTTCCTCCTGCCTCATTCCTCCTACCTGCTTGATGCGACAGGCGGCAGGTGTGCGAAGTTTGGACCGCCCTCATCTCCTCGGCTGCCTGCGCGCGCGTCCGCAGCTCGACGTCGGTCACCGTCATCATGTGCTCGGCCTGCGAGCGGGACACGCACGACCGTTTGTTCTGCTTGCAGTGGTCGAAGAACTCAGCCAGCGTCGTCGCGCCAGCCTCGGGGGCAGGGGGGGCGGAGGAGGGGAATGAAGAGGAGGAGGGCGGTGAGGAGGCGGGCGCCTTCTCCAATGTCCGCTGGGCGTTGCCGCCGACGCGCTCCACGGCAATCTGCGCGGCGGCAGCGGGCTGCCCCATGGCCTCCGCCAGCGTCGCCCAGCCGACGCCCAAGCTGGCGCCCTCGAACACTGCCCGGCACAGGCTACCCTTGAGGGCGAGGTTGGACACGAGAACAGCAGCGCCCGAGCCACCCAAGACCGTGCCCACGCCCTGGAAGACGGCCGCCGCCTCGAGGGACGCCTTCTTCCAGTCTTCGATCGTCTTCGCAACTTTGAGCTGGAACTTGGAGAACTCGGCCGCCGCCTTGTCAGCAATGATCGACTCATCCTCGGCGCTGTCCGAGTCAGTGAGCTCGGACCTCTTGTCCACGTCGTCCTGGCCGCCGTCGCCGCCCTCCTCCTCCACGTCGCTCACGCTGTCTTTCCGACGGCGCTTCTTCTCATTCTCCTTGCGGCCAGAGCGAGAGGGCGAACCCCAGCGGCTGGCGACGCGGCTCTTGGCCCCGAGGCCCCTGCTCCTAGACCTCGATGTTGACACAGTCTGTTCTTTCAACTCCTTCTCATCATAGTCCACCGTGGTCTCAGCGCGGCTGCGGGGCTTGCAGCGGTTGGTCAAGAAATTGCTGCCACTCGCCGCCGCTGTGCCTGCGTTGGCCGCGTGGAGGTTCGAGCCCCACGTCGAGTCACGGCCGTCGAGGCCGCCCATGGGCAAGTCGGCCTCCATCCTCATGAGGTCCTGCTCTTTGGGGTTCTTCTTACTGGCATCCTCAAGCTTGAGGACGTTCGCAACTTTCGACTGATCATACCAACACGCGTAGTCCTCCACCGCCACCAAGACCCTGAGCGAGTTGCCTGGGCCTAGCCAGTCGGTCTCTTTGCCCGACTCCTCAGCAACATCCCTGGACCACATGCCCTCGGCCTCGGAGGAGGCTGAGTCGGAGGGGGGTTCGGCGCCGTGAAACACGCATCCGAAAACTTGGATGCCAAGTTCCTGCGAAGAGGGAGAGCCCATCTTCGCAGGTACGCGGCATCCAAGTTTACGTGGTCATCCATGGGAGTTGCCACGCCATGTGGTTTCGAGGCTGATCCGAAGTGGGGGAACAGGATGAGGATTAGGGCGAGCGTTCGAAAACCAAGAAATTCTGAAAATCCCTTTTTCAAGCTGGAAGAAGGGAATGGGAGGAGGAGGAGGTTGAGGAGGAGGAGGAGGAGGAAGTGGACGACGAGGAAGAAGAGGATTAAGACGAGGAGGAGGAGGAGGAGGAGGAGGCTGAGGAACGAGGCGCAGGGGTTCACTATCCTCCTCCTCCCCCCCATCCTCATGTAATCCTCAATCCGAGGAGGAGGAGGAGGGATGAGGAGAGCAAGCTGCAAGGACGCCCAGAGGAGGAGAATGAGGAGGAACAGGAGGAGGCAGAGGATGATGAGGAGGAGGAGGAGGATCAGGAGGAGAGGAGGATGAGGAGGAGGAGGGAGGAGGAGGATCAGGAAGAGGAGGAGGAGAAGGAGGAGGAGGAGGAGGAGGAGGGGGACAGTGACCCCCTCCTTCCTCCCCTGCAGCAGCGGCGCCTCCAGCTTGGAGACGCCAGCTTCCTCCATGTGGTACTTCACGTACTTGTACTTATGCATGAAGATGCCCTTGGTGCCGCGCTCGCTCACCTCCCAACGCCCGTCAAATTCGAAAGAACGACGGGCGCCACGACGAAGCATCATCATCATCATCATCATCATCATCATCATCATCATCATTATCATCATCCACCTCCTCCTCCGCCTCCTCCTCCTCCCTCCCTCCTCCCCCTGCCTCCTCCTCCCTCCCTCCTCCTTCCACTCCTCCCCTACTCCCCCTCCGCGTCGACCAGTCGTGGGAGTGGGAAGCTCGCCAAAAACATGTTCTACCGCGACAGGGTTGCATCATCATCATCATCATCATCAGCATCAGCATCATCATCATCAGCATGATGATCATGATCATCAGCATCATCACCATCACCATCACCATCACCATCACCATCACCATCATCACCATCATCATCATCATCATCATCACATCCTCCTCCTCCTCCTCCTCCGGTAGCCTGATAGGGGCGGGGGGTGGAGGGGGGGTTTTGGGGCCGCATTGGGCCACCGAGGGCCGAGGGCTATCTGGAACGATATTGGGGTGACATCTGGAGCCTCTGGCAGTCTGGAGCTCTCGCCGCGGGTTCCCCTGAGCCTGAGAGTGCTTCCAGTGCAGCTGCTGCCCGCACCACCACCCGCCCACCCCCGCCTTCGCGGACTCGTACACGCGCAGAAACTTGGCGAAGTCGTAGCTGCCGCGGCAGACCCCTCTGCCACGCGCCTCCCACGCCCGCGAGGCAGGCGAACCAGATCGAGCAACCCTTCCCGAGGGATATTTTTGAGGGCGCCCAAAAAAGATGAAAGTTTATCCGGAGGAGGACGGGAGATGGTAGGACTCATAAGCGGCGGCGGTTGGCACAAGTCGGGCACGAGTGTTTTTTTTTTAAGGTAACCTTGGTAGGGTTTCTTTCTTTTAGGTGTTATGGTTTTTTGGTCCTTTTTTTTCTTTTTCCTTCGACGTGATCTTCTTCTGGAGGCTGAGATCGTGAGTTGAGGCTGAGGATATGAAGGGAATGAGGCAAGAAGAGCATATAGGATGAGGGTATGATTTGGAAGATGATGTTGGGGGTGTCGGGACCCGACGCCCCTCCTTGCATGTGGCGAAGTAATTTTGCATGAACATGATCAGCTTGGGACGGTCCCGCTTGCCGCGGATGGCCTTGAAGTCCTCCTGCGCTTTCTTGCCCTGGCGCCGCGCGTCCTCGGCTGCGGCTTTCAAGCCGCCCGCGTGGAACCTGCAGAACGCCTCCCTGTTCATCGCAGGATCCTCGCACCCTGGGAACCCGCAGGCACCCGCCTGCAGCTCCCCGCCGCCACCGCCAGAAGCCGACATCCCTTTGGACTTGGGCTTGGGCTTGGGCGGCGGCGGCGGCGCGCCCGACTGGGGCCCGCCGCGGCGCTCGCCGCGGCGGCTGCGGCTGCAGCCGCGACGGCGACCGTCGGGGCCGCGGCCGAACTTCGGGGACCCCTTCGAAGTCCTCGGGGCCGTCGCCTTCGAACCCGACTTCGGAGACGGCGAGAGTTCGGTGGATTTGCCCGTCGACCTCGCCTCCTGGCGTGTTGTCGGCCTCCCACGGCGGCGGCCTGCCGAAGGCGACTTGCCTCGGCGCGACTCGCTCGAAGGCTGGCGGCGGCCGCGGACGTCGGCGCGGCCGCCGTCGTCGTCCTGGAAATCGCCGACATCCGCGAAGAAGTCAGCCATTGCCGACGGGCGCTGGCGTGGTGGTCTGGTGCTTTGAAGCACCGAAGCTCTGGAGTCTGTCTGACTGAACCTGGGCCTTGGGCCAGAAGCTGCCGAGGCCAACGGGCGAACGCAGATGACGGGCTCGGCCTCGCCCACAGGAAGGGAGAACATCCAGGGATAGGGAGGTAGGAAAATATGAGGGGATGTACGAGGTGACAGGGAGGGGTAGGGAGGGATGCGGAGGGGGGGGGGGGGGGGGGGGGTGGGGGGGTGCGGGAAGGGGGGGGGGGGGGGGGGGAGGGGGGAGGGGGGCTTGTGTCGGAAAGGGAAGGGGGGGGGAGTGGAATGGGAGGGGTGGGGGGGAGGGGGGGGGAGGTGAATTCGGAGTGGGAATGGGGGCAGAGTTGGGTTGGGGGCCGAGGGGGGGGGGGGGGGAGGGGGGAAAGGGCAAGGGAAAATGTGGGGGGGGGGGAAAGAGGGGGGTGTGGGGGGGGAATTGGGGGACGAATAATGGGGGGGGGGGGTGGGTCTTTTTGGGGGGATTGGGGGGGGGGGGGCGGGGGGGGAATTTGGCATGGGGGGGGATCGGAGGCCAAGACGTTGGCCATCACTTGATCCGAGATGCAAACCCTCGGAGCGGAAATTCGGGCAGATATATTCCAAACCCGTACCAGCTGGCCGCAACGGCCATGCCCATGGACCACGCATAACACAATGCAATGATGTAAAGGGCAAAGGAGGATGCGCGGAGGAGGAGGAGGAGGAGGAGGAGGAGGCGAGGAGGAGGAGGGGGAGGAGGAGAAGGAGGAGGAGGAGAAGGAGGAGGAGGAGGAGGGAGGAGGAGGTCGTTTCCTCGTGCCCCCCGTTTCCTCGCGTTCGTCTTAGGCCGTGGGAGGTGGGAGGAGGACGTGGAGAAGGAGGAGGGGGAGGAGGACGAGGAGGAGGAGGAGGAAGAGGAGGGAGGAGGACGACACGGAGGATGAGGAAGAGGCGCCACGGTTGCCCCAAGATTGCGCCCGATTCTGAATTGTATTTCACGCAGTGGACCCCCCGTCTATGATGTAAGTTTTAGCTCGTGACAAGTTGCACGAGTTAGTTTTTTTTACGAGCGGTGATGTGCCGCATAGGCCATGGGAGTCACATCGCTGGGTGTTCTGTGTGTGTTGGTTCCCCATGTGGTGCCCGATCATGATGTGGGGTATGTTGCGTGCGTGCTGTTGGCGTGCAAGCACTGCTTGGGGGCCTGAGTTGAGCGCAGGTCTTCGCGCTAGGGGCCCCAGCGGCCTCAACGCAGAGACCACCATAGAGAATCATCGAGTTCGGGTCTTCTTTGCCCCCCCCCCCCCGTTCGTCCCAGAAGGCCCAAGATAGCCATCGAGACGTCCCGAACGGCCCCCAGGGCAGTGACAGAGGCACCTGGCCAGGCCAACGAGGCCTCCCGCGCTGAGATTTTCAGTGAAGATCTTCGCTGTGGGGCTGTGGGGGCCAGAGCTCGTCGAGTTCGGGGCCGTTTGGTGCCCCCAGTGACCCCAGTGCCCCCAGTTCGCCCCAGAAGGCCCAAGATGGCCCCCAAGACGCCCCGAGCCCCGAGCGGCTCGCGGGGCAGGTACCGAGGCCCCTATCCAGGCCCACTTACATGCAAACAGTGGGTCGAAGCACGGCGTTGCGCCCATGCCCCCGACGCCCGCCCCTTCAGACCGAACGGGAGCGATAGAGAGAGAGAGAGAGAGAGAGAGAGAGAGAGAGAGAGAGAGAGAGTGGGCGGCGCAGCTGGCCAAGACGATGGCGCCGATTTCACCCATCCTCGCGCGACGCCGACTCGCCGACTGGGATGCAATGCCCACGCGGTCATCATCATCATCATCACCACCACCATCACCACCACCGTCATCATCATCATCATCATCATCAGCATCATCATCATCATCAGCACCATCATCATCAGCATCACCATCACAATCAGCATCATCATCCTCAGCAGCAGCATCAGCATCAGCACCATATTCATCACCACAAGCACCACCATCATCATCACCATCACCACCATCATCATCATCAGCATCATCAACGTCGTCATCACCATCATCATCATCATCATCATCATCATCACCATCCCCCTCCTCCTCCTCCTCCTCCTCCTGGACTCCTTGGGCCCACACGCATCATTATTCGTCCCACGGCCCCTTCCACCGTTCTCTTTCTCAGTTCCTCCCCACATCTCCCATCTCCAATCGGCCCTCCGCCCTCGCCCACTCCGCCCCCCACCGGCAGGGCAAAGGCGGCGAAGGCCACAAGGGTCGCGGCGCCAAGGCCCGTCATGGCAGCAGCAGCGCGAAGTCCTGCGGACCGCGGGCCGCGGTGCATGCGCATCGCGCAGGCCACTGACCACGTGCATGGTGCATGTGCGCGCAGGGGACGAGAATGTATACAGGCTTTGTATGCCAACATGTACACGCATCTACAGATGCGCGCGCGTGTGGAATCTGGACATGCGTGTGTGTGTGTGTGGCGTGCATCTGTGGAAGTGCGCATGTGCATGCTACACGGGTGTATGACCACACATACGTTCACATGTGCAGATATACGCGCGTACATAGGGTACATAAATACATGATACATACACCTATACTCACATACGTACACACGTTGGTGTGCATGGACGAAAAAGCGTGCGTGCATGAACACGTACATGCAAAAGGTACGCACATGCATACATACGTACACATTTACAAACGCCGAACGGTAGTATACACGTATATACACACGTAAACATCATCCGGTGGACCAAGAGGGGGGGGGGGGGCAGGAACGGGCAAGAGAGGCTCAGAAGCTCAGAGGAACGCAAAAGACGGAAACGTGCACAACACCTACGCATGTGTGAAGTGCCGCGACAGAACAAATGCTTTGGCCTGCCCTCCCACGCCGCCCCAAATGAAGATGGGGGCGCAACGCATTTGGGAACCGAATTTCGTGACAATTTCGTGGCGTCATAGTGTCAAACGAAGTGGCCGCGGCATATAGTACCAAAAACGATATAACCAATTCCGTGGGGAACACAGGGCAGCGGCGACACGCCGCGACCGCGATATAGGTGCCAACGCATCTGCAATTACACATGACAAAATAAACGGGTGGGGGGCCCCCCCACCACCCCGCCCCGCAAACACGCGCGCGCACGCGCGCGCGCAGCGCGCGTTGTCAACACGCGCCCAAGCACGTGTGTGAACATATATACATTTAAATATACATATAATATAAATGCACACTCGCCTCGCAGACACACACATTCACACACTCACGTACAGAACGCACACAAACACACACACACACACACGCAGACACACACACGCACACACACGCGCCCTCTACACGCACACGTACACACACGCACACACACACACGCACACACACACACACGCACACGCACACACACACGCACGCACGCACGCGCACACACACACACACACACACACACACGCACACACACACACACACACACGCAGAGAAACACTTAGCGCTTGCGCGGTTCGCGGCCGCGCCAATTGCCAAGGCCACGGGCCGCGCGAAGCCTGTGCCACAGCGCTGCACGGCGAACCCCCACGTGGAGGATGAGGAAGACCAACGTAAACAAAACTTGCATCAACGATTGGGGGATTGGAATGCACGGCGCGATGCGCGCAGTCCCTGCAGCCTGCGGCTAAGCCCGCCTGGGGAAGACCTTTGCGCTGATGATGCGCCAGCGAGGCGCAGCCGAACGCTGCCCGCGCGTTGGCGGTGGCGCTGCTCCACAGTGGAAGCGCCAAGCTTCTCGCGGTTTGCGCCGCGACACCATCCTCGTCAAACGACAAGGCGTCGTCGAGTGCACCACGGCCTCCGACTGCGCGGTGGGAATGTTGCGGCCAATGGCCAACTGGCCCGATGGCCCCATGGAAGACGCCCAATGGCACACTGGCCCCAATGGCCTCAATGGCACATTGGCCCAGTGGCGAAAGTGCACGACACCCAATGGCCAAATAGCCACATGGCCACAACGGCCTCAATGGCACATTGGCAACATGAACAGCGCCCAAAGACACAATGCCCCAGTTGCTTCAATGCCCCATTGGCCTCAATGTCCCACTTGCAAATTGGCATCATGGCCCCATGGCCTCAATGGCGCCAGTTGCCAGTGGCACAATGGCCCCAGTGGCACAATGGCTCACCGAACAGCGCCCAATGGCACAATGCCACACTGGTCGGGTGGCCGACAGTTGCCTCAACGGTCCAATGTCACGTTGGCGGCATCGAAAAACAGAAAAACAGCTGAGTGCCAAGAAAATGGCTAGAAAAAATGCAAACGACCAAAAAAACAAGAAAAAAATAAAAAAAACAGAAAAAAAACTCAAAAACTATAAAAAACTAGCTGCGAACACAAAAAAATGGAAAAAAAAACAAGAAAAAAATAAACAACACACAACCTTTAGTTTCTGAGATCTGCTGGGAGATCTGCTGGGGCGAGTACTGCTGGAGTACTGCTGGAGCACTGCTGGAGTACTGCTGGACAAATGCTGGGGGTCTGCTGGGCTGCTGGAGAACTGCTGGAGAACTGCTGGAGTACTGCTGGAGTACTGCTGGAGTACTGCTGGACAACTGCTGCGGGTCTGCTGGGCGCACGCTGCGCGTCGGCGAAGTGATTTTTATTTTTTTCTTCTGGAAAATTAGAAAATCACATAAAAAATTAAAAAAACGCAAAATTTTCAAAAAAAACTTGAAAATTTTACAAAAACACAAAAAAAACACAAAAAAGTAGAGAACGGAGCCGAATCGGCAACGACAGCTCAACGTCGAAGCGATTCGGCGCGCGGCCGTGAACCAACGAAGGGGGGAAAGGGGACCAGAGAGAAGAAGCGAAAAAGGATGAAAGGATTCTAGGAATGGCACAGGAGAGTGGGAAGCAGCCAGCGGCTGCAAAACGTGCATCCGACATGTTGTGCTTGTGGCTCGCGCCGCTTGCTGACGTCCGCAACCTAATCGAGCGTCGCTGCCAGCTGCTCCACGTCCAGGAGCAACGGGCGCGAGAGAGGTGGTGTGAGAGAGAGAGAGAGAGAGGAAGAGAGAGGAGAGAGAAAGAGAGAGAGAGAGAGAGAGAGAGAGAGAGAGAGAGGAGAGAGAGAGAGAGGAGAGAGACGAGAGAGAGAGAGAGAGAGGAAGAGAGAGGAGAGAGAAAGAGAGAGAGAGAGAGAGAGAGAGAGAGAGAGAGAGCACAACAAATGCACCCAGTCTTCTCCAAGTACATTGCGGTTATGTTTGGTGCCCGTTGTTGGTTTCCGCAACCAAATGGCGGCGCGCGGCCCGCCGCCCTTGCCGCTTCGTCCACCCCCCATGGGGGGGGGTGGCAAAGACAAAGCCATCTCCAAGTATAGTGTGGTTCGTTTGGTAGCCGTTGTTGGTTCCCGCAACATGTTGGCGACCCACGGCCCTCCTTTCCTTCCCGCCAGGCCCATCGCCCAGGCTCAGGGCGGCAGCTGCCGCGGCGGCAGCGCACCTGGCGCGGCGGAGGGGGGGGGGTGGGGGCACGGGCTAGGGGAGTGGGAGGCGCGTGGAGCGGGGTGAAGGGGGAGGGGCACACATGCAAGTACGTCTCGAACTTGGGGCGCCGATTGAAACGCCAGGGGAAACCGCGCCCCCATTGCCGAGCACGTGGGCAACTGTATGCAGAATTACGTGCACGTATTCCCGTGTACGTGACGTGCGTGCACGCATACGCACATGCACACACACACGCATGAATACATACACACATACACACATACACAGATACACACATACACGCACACACACATACACGTATGACATGCGCGCGTGCATAGACACATGTGTGTATACATATCGTTGACAACGCAGAATGTGAATATGCGATCACCGACTAAGCCTCACGGGCCACGCGCCGCAACGCAACGGTCTGGACGGCCAGCGCGCGTCGGAGAATTGCAAAACAATTCGCTCAAAATGGCCCCTCTGGGTCCGCCGCGGGGCGCGGCCCGACCAAGAGGAGGGGATCGGCCCCTATGATCCTGACCCCTGGTAGCTAGCACCGACCTCAGAAGAACGAGCAGGCGAAACGCGTGCCCATTTATTGAGGGAACGGACAAGAAAGGACGGGGGGAAAGAGAGAGAGGGGGAGGGAACATTGGACTAGCAAACAAAAGCGCGGCGGCTGTTCCCTATGCGCACATGCGCACACGCAAATACAGACATACATACATACCCCCATACAAACGTACACACACATACAGACACACATACATACCCACATACACACATATCTACATATATATATATATATATATATATATATATATCACTACTCTCATGCACGCGATCCCTGGATCCCTGGCTCACGACCCCAGCTGGCCCAAGGGGTGTGTCGGGGCACTCCCCACCCCTGCTAGTTACGCACAACCCCGTCTGCCGGGACGCTCGTGTTCCATACGTGCATTCCGTCGGGCAGCAGGGCAGCAAGGGTCGGGACTCGGGGCGATCCTGTCATCTACGTGCGCTCGCCCATTGACGGGGGGCAGGGGGAAGCAGGAGGGGGAGGGGGAGGCAGAGGGAGAGCGACGGACGGGCAACACAAAACAAAACAGCGGGGCGGCTGCCTACGCATACATACATACACACGTACATACATTACACTCATCCATACAGGCACGCATGCACACATACATACATACGCACGTGCATGCATACATACATACAGACACACATACACCCATACACACCGTACCCGCATACGCAGGCACGCAGACACCTACACGCACTAACGCGCACATGCACCATGCCTACACCTACATTCGTTTGTGTGCATGCCACTGACTTGGAATGTTGTGATGGAGGCAGCAAGTACTTACGTGCATCCATACATGCGTGTACATCGACATGCAGTAGCCCCCAGTCGCTCACGCATGTACGAGCCAGACAGGCCCGCGCCTGAAAGGCCAGCCACCCAGGAACGAGCCAGCCAGGTCCACGCACACGGTGCGCCCACATGCCCCCCCACCACTTGGCTGCTCCATAGACGGGTGCATGGGTGCATGGTGGTGGGGCGCCCTCCTCCTCTGCCCCCCTTTCCTTCCGTTTCTCCCTTCCTCATCATCCTTCTTCTCCTCCTTCCTCCTTCCTCCTCCCCCTTTCTCCTTTCCTCCTCCTGCCTCCTCCTTCCTCCTCCTTCCCCCTTTCCTCCTCCTTCTCCCTTTTCCTTCTCCTCCTCCTCCTCCTTCCCCCCCGCCTCCCCCTCTTGAAGTCATACTCCTGCCCCCTGGCGCGTTCCGCTGTACCGTGCCAGGTCGACACGACACGACCACTGACCACGCAGTGCCAGCACCGCTTGCCAGGGCAGAGGGCGGCCCCCCTCCTCATCCTCCCCTTCCCCTCTTTACTACTTCTTATCCGCCTCATCCTCCCTTCCCCCTCTTTACTACTCCTCTTTACTACTCCTACTCCCTTCCGATCACGATCGCTATCACCACTTCATCACCGGCACCAACATCATCAACACCGCCGCGCGCACGGCGGCACCGTGCGCGTGGCGAAAGCGAAAGCTTGCCAGCGCAAAGGGTCGCATCCCTCCCGTCCTCCTCCACATCCTCCTTCTCCCCCCCCACGCTCTCCTCTGTTCGAGTTTCGGTGCCGATTGACGTCTTATATGTACAATACTTGAAGGACTTGAAGCTCGCTGCGCTTCGGTTTGAAGGCCCACAGGGCCCAGAGGGCTCACAGGGTTCGTTGGGCCCAGGGGGCTCATAGGGTTCGTTGGGCCGCAGGGCTCATAAAGCTCATAGGGCCCATAGGGCTCATATGGCCTAGATGGCCCATAGGGCTAGGGCTCGTGGGGCTCGCAGGGATCATAAGGCCCATATGGCTCATAGGGCTTATGAGGCTCAGAGGGCTCATGGTGCGCGTGCGACTCGCGGGGCCCATGGGGCTCGTGGGGCTTCCAGGGCCCATGGGGCGCATAGGGATCGCAGGGCGCATAATGCTCACAGGGCCGATAGAGCTCAGAGGGCTCATTGGGCTCGCATGGCTCGTAGGGCTCATAAGGCCATAAGGCTCACAGGGTTCATAGGGCTCATGCAACCCATAGGGCTTATATTGCCCATATGGCTCATGAGGCTCGCATCGCGTACAGGGCTCATAGGGCTCATATGGCGCATGAGGCCCATCGTGTCCATCGGACTAATGGTCTCATATGGCTCATGTGGGCCATTGGTCCCATAGTACCCATAGGGCCCGTAGAGGTATAGGAATCAGGGGGCTTATGGAGTCCATAGGGCTCGTCGGGCTCATAGGTCTCAGAGGCCTCACGGGGCTCATAGGGCTCATAGGGCTCATGGCTCATGGAGCTCATAGGGCGCATGAGGCCGACTTGCTCTGCCAGCAGGGCTTCTGGTGACAAGGCACACCCCCTCCTCCACTACTTGCCCCCCTTCTCCCTCCCCCACCCCCCATCCCTCCCGAAGGCCGGTGGCCGCAACGGCGGTCCAAGCCGCGCCCGCGACAAACGTGGCGTCGGCGTCGGTAGCGCTGCAGTCGAAATAGAGTCCGCCTGTCGGCGTCGGCGGGCGCGGGGCGAGACGGGATGGATGGGGGATGGGAAGCGACAGCGGAACGATGGGGGTCAATCGGAAGAGGGGGAGGCGGTTGAACAAACAGAGAAGGGGCCATTTCGACCTCTCGACACGTTTGGAAACCATTGGAATTCAGAGAACAATTTGTCAAACGGGAGGAAGGGAAGGGGAGGGGGAGGAGGAGGAGAAGGAGGAGGGTGAGGAGGATGGCGATGATGAGGATATGAGGAAGAGGATCAGGAGGAGGAGGAGGAGGACCCGAGGAAGAGGATGGGCGGAGGAGGGGTGGAGGAGGAGAAGGAGGAGGAGGAGGATCAGGAGGATGAGGAGGACGAGACGAGGGCACGGTGAACGATGGATGATGCATCGACTGAGGGGGGGCATGGATGCATAGGTTGACATTGCCATCGGTGTCGACGTCCGCACCGCCCCTCCTAACCACTCATTCCTCCTCATCCTCGCCCTCCCTCCCCATCGACGAATCACTCCGCATCGCCGATGCATCGGCGATGCGGCTCGATGCGGGACCAGAGTTTCAATTTCTCCACGCCGACGTCGCTGACGCATCGCCGACGCCGCCGATGCACTGTCGATATGTCGTCGATGCATCGGACCATCGATGCTGCATCGGCACTACGGCGCGATCCTCAGATCACAGATCCCATCAACGCGGGCCCACCTAAGAGGCATCGAAAGGTCGACGTCGCCGTCGCCGCCGCCGTAGGCGTTGCCTGCGCCGCGCGTCCTCGGGCGGCGGTGGCGGTCAACGGTTGCCAACGCACCATTCACTGAACGCCAGTCTGCCGTAACCACCAGCATCATCATGGGCATCCGCGTCACCACCATCACCATCGCGCTGATGGTGATGGCAATGGTGGTGATGACATCACCACCATCACTGCTCAGCATCATCATCATCATCATCATCATCATCATCATCCGCATCATCAGCAGTATCGTCTTCATCAGCAGCACCATCACTATTACCATCACCCCCGCAAGGGAAGACACCCCACGCCCAAGTAACTTACTGCTACTCGAAGAGGTGGCACTGCCACCACCTGGTAGCTAAACAGTCAGCATCATCACCATCAGCAGAAGCGCCATCATCATCTTCAGCATCTTCAGCATCCCGCCAAGGGGTCAAATCCACCGCCAAGAAACGTGGGGCTCCCCGAAAAGGCAGCACCTGATTGCCCATCCACTCATGGCTAAATAGAGCAACCGTGCAATAACATCATCGGCCTCATCATGTGTTTCCGCACTACACGCACTGGGGGAGTGGAGAGCAACAACGGGGCTCCGAATGACCCGCCGCGACATTGTACAGGAAGCGCGTGGGGTGAACAAATATTGCGCCCCCCCCCCCCTCAGCAGACAGGAACTTACTCAAGGAGCCGCCCGTGACAATCGTCCTCATCAGCATTCGCATCATCAACATCTGCAGATTTGCCAGCATCAGCATCATCATCACCATAACCATCATCAGCATCATCATCATCCTCAGCACCAGCATCCGCATCACCAGCATCCTCATCAGCATCAGCATCATCATCACCATCACCATCAGCATCCGCCATCCGCATCATCACCACCAATCAGCATCACCATCCGCATCACTATCAGCACCATTATCGTCAGCAACGACATCGTCATCGTCGCCGCCATCAACATCATTACCATCGTCATCAGCGCCAGCCTTATCATCATCATCAGCATCATCATCATCATCACCATCAGCATCATCAGCACCAGCATCATCATCATCATCATCCTCATCATCATCGTCGTCATCGTCATCGTCATCAGCGTCATCATCACCAGCATCACCATCCTCAACAGCAACACTACCATCATCACCGTTATCATCGTCGTCGTTCTCGGCCGTGGGCGACGAGGGCGACGACGTCCGAGGCGTTCGACGTCGACGACAACGACGCCGACACGCGGGCGCAAGCGCGGGCCTTCGTGAGCGCGATGGTTCGCGCGTGGTGCATGGAAATGACCGTCACGGTCGCCTGGCTCGGCGAAGGGGCGGCAGGCGGCCCATAGGGCCAGCAGGAGGAGAGAGAGAGAGAGAGAGAGAGAGAGAGAGAGAGAGAGAGAGAGAGAGAGAGAGAGAGAGAGAGAGAGAGAGAGAGAGTGAGGGAGAGAGAGAGAGAGAGAGAGAGAGAGAGAGAGAGAGAGAGAGAGAGAGAGAGAGAGAGAGAGAGAGAGAGAGAGAGACAGGGAAAGGGAGAGAGAGAGAGAGAGAGAGAGAGAGATAACAAAAAAAAGAGGTTGAAGAACGGCGGGAGGGGACAGTTGTCCCCAGTAAGGGTGGTTGGGTGGAGAGAGAATGGCGGGATATAGAACGACGGCCTCGAAGAACCCGACGATTGCTCGTCGGAGTCCTCCGCGGCGCCCCCGCCCCCGTTGCTGCTGTCGCTGCTGCTCCCCGAGTCGGACGAGCTGGACGAAGAAATGGTGGCAAGATGCTCCGCCAAAGGCCCTGGCACGGGTGAGTCTGGCCGCCCGCGTTGCCAGACGCCGACCGCCACGTCAGCAGGCGGGCAAGCGGCATCGATCTCATCGTGGGAAAGCAGAGGGAGATTCCCAGGCTCTATGAGCTTGTGGCCCCTCGCCCGCTTGGTGTAGCCTTCGCCCGCAAGGCACCATAGCTTCAAGCGGCGAAGCACCTCGTCTTCATCCTCGGGTTGGAAGTGGCGCCTCTTGGTGCAAGCTGTCGTGCGGGCGTCGCCCCTGTCGTGGTGGAATCGGCACGTGACTAAATACATAGGTCCGTAATCATCCACACAACGGCATATGCGGAACGGGCCCCACTTCCCGCTCGCAGGGTGTGCAGGCGCAGGCAGCCGCGGACCGCGTTGCAGCGGCTCCGCGCGTGGCGGGGGCGACGGCGGCGGCGGCGGCGACCCTGGGGGTTCGCTGCCACCGCGCGGCGGTGGCGTCGGAGACCGCGACGGGGCTCGTGGCCCCGACGGTGACGGCATTGGCGACCGCGGTGGGGGATCTGGATGTGGCCCAGGGCGTTCGCACGGCGAAGGTGGCGACAGCTCGGGCGACATTGCCCAGGATGGCGCTGGCGAGGGCTCTCGCCCAGCGCTTGGGGGATGGGGAACGGGCGGCGGCGATGTCGAAGGCGCTGGCCCTGACGGTTCGGGTTCCGGCTGAGGCGCCCCAGGCATGCCATCAGGCGCGGCAGCGCCGCCAATGGGCGCGGCAGTGCCGCCAATAGGCGCTGTTGCGCCCCCATGGCCCCCACGGTCGCTCTCGATGGAACCCATGGCGTCTGAGTCGTGGCCGTCGCCCTCGACGGGGGAGGCGATCCGCCGCATCGCCCTCGATGGCGAGAGGCATCTGGTGCATCGCCTTGGCCTCGCCTCTCCGCCGCCGCTTCCGAGGGCGCCCGAGGCAAATGTAGCAAACAATGCGACGCGGCACAGCGGCAGAGCACCGCGGGCGCACGCTGGGCGCTAGGCTGGGCGGCACCTGGTGCACTCTTGCACACGTTCGGCACTTGGCTGGCACAAGGCGCACCTATCTCACCCCCCCTCATTCCGCCCCCCCTCCCCCGCGCCACCCGCCTCCCGCGCCCACTAATATGTTATTCTCCCCCTCCCTCTTCCCCCATCCGCCATCCCACCCCTTCCCGCCCCTCCACCGTTCCTTCGCTGCCGTCACCCGCGCCCCCGCGCTGCCCGCCCGCCCCGACTCCCTCCCTTCCTTTCCCCCGCCCACACGCACCCCGCCCTGCGCTGCGCGCTGCGGTACTCTGCACTGTTGCGCGCACGACGCATTTTTTGCCCATGTCCTGTCGCCGCCAGCCGCGCCCGCATCATCCCCGATAGCTAGCTTCTCACCACCACCAAGAGCGTCATAATATTTAGCCGTGCCCACGTGAGATACTACCGCATCCCCCGACAGTAGACAACGCATGTATGCTATGCCAACAGATTCAGCTCCTCTCCGATAGTACCAAACCCGATCAGCATTCGGATCCCCTGAGTCGAACGGGGCAGGCAAGGAATCGTGTCCCTTGACCTTGGCGGGTGGAAGCTTGCCCGTCCAACCCTGCTCTCGCAATTTGTACGGCAATTCCCATGCCGTCGCGTCCCCGTCCGCGATGCCCTCGCGCGGCCTGGGAGCGGGCCGCGGCGCCGTGAGCACGTCGAATGCCCCCAGGTCGGCCATCGCATGTTCGGTCAGACGCCATGCCTCCACGGTCCCGCCGAAGGCCGCGGCAACACGCACGTCGTCACGGATGGCGTAACCTACCTCCTCGAACGTGCGCACGATGTTTCTGTCAAGGGCCGCGTCGCCACCTTCGCCTAGCATGTATGCAGTGTCGGAACCAGGAATGCCACCGCAGTTCACCATGTCAGTCAACAGGTACGCCGCCCGACCGTGCGTAGCAGGGTCCACGCCAGGAGGCCAGCCATGATTGGGCATGTAGAGCATCTCGCCTGTGGGCTGCCACTCCTGTCTGGGCGCCCGAAATGGATGCGGAAAGAATGCGCGCAACGCCAAACAACAGATGTCGTCCCAAACCAGCAGCGGCCGCTGTTAGGCAGGCTGCCTTCTGTCCCACATGGGCACAGGCCGCGGCGGCACCGACAGCGAGCCCTGTTCAAACTGAACGGGAACTGTTGTTGGGCATGCTATACACCCTTTCCGTGCCCATTTCGTCCGTGCCGATCCTGGAATGACTCCTGGAGGTCATGCACGTTCTCGAGATGCCGCCTACTCAAGATGCGGGTGCTGCCCTCGAACACGCCACCGCCAGTATCATGGGCGCCCTGCGAGGCCACCAGGAGCGACGGCCGCCCGTCAAGGTCGTGCGCACCACGAATGTCATGAGTCGAGATGGCGACGTCGTCGCGGCCCAAGTTGCAACCGGGCGGTCTGACTAGCTTCCGAGAGTTCGGGTTTAGACGAACGACCTTGAAAGCAGTGCGTTGTTGCAGGGGTACGTCGCGCTCCCTGATGGCTGCAAGGACGTCGTCGGGGCCGCCCGGGGGCTCGGGGCGGTCCGCGGCGGCGGGCATGAGTGCAGGCGCCGTGTACATCGCGTCTGTGAGGGGCAGGAGTTGCGGCAGAGATAGATCTCGAACGCCAGACAGGGCGTCCGCCAGCAAAGGCATTTCCACTGGTCGGGCGCCGATGGTGTAGTAGGACGACGCGTTCGCGACTTTACGGAAATGCTGCAAGGCGTGCGAAGAAACCAGCCTCCACGCGAAACACAACCCCGTGCACACTCCCACGCAACTTACGCAACACGTGCGAGGCCAGGCCACATGTCTCAGACACCCCGTCCGCCGTCCGCGAGCAACGCTTCCCCTCCTCCACAGCCTCACCCATCCTCCTCCTCGGGGCCCTCGGGGGAGGGGGGGGGGGGGGAGATTGGGGAGGGGTGGGGAAGATGAAGCGGAGGACGATGTGGAAGATGAGGGAGGCAGCGGCAGGGCGGAGGACATATTCCATGGAGGAGGCTCGGAGGAGGCACGGAGGAGGTGGAAGAGGGCGGGGGGGGGAGGAGGAGGAGGAGGGAAGGCCCTGCCGGGGATAACTTATAAGGAAGTCTCGAGCGGGAATTCAAAAGAAGTAGCTTCCAACTGTTGCTTCGTTTGAATAGATTACGAGGAAGTCTCGAGCATCGAGCAGGAGCTGCGCTGCGCGGAGGATGAGATGAAGGCGGAGGTTGTGGAGGAGAACGTGAAGGGAGGATGCCCAGGGCGAGGTGGAAGATGTTTCGGAGGAGTCACGCGGGAGTGATGGAAGAGGAGGTGGAGGATGGGGTGGAGGAGGAGGCGGGGGATGGAGGATGGAGGAAGGGGTGGAGGAAAATGCGGGGGATGTGGTGGGAGGATGGTTCGGAGGAGGCGGTATGGAGGAGTAGGGGTGGAAGAGGAGGTGGAGGATGAGGTGGAGGATGCGAGGATGCTCGAGGATGTGTTGGATGAGGTGGAGGATGGCATCGATGGCTCGGTGGAGGAATGGAGGGGGGAATGAGGTGGAGGATGGTTCGGGTGAAGCATGGGGGAGGGATGAGGTGGAGGAGGAAGCGGGGATGGATGGGGGGCGGGATGTGGAGGAAGACGCGGAGGATGAGGTGGGGGATGGCTCGGAGGAGGTATGGAGGAGGGGTAGGAGAGGAAGTGGAGGATGAGATGGAGGCGGAGGTGGAGGATGGAGGGGGATGCGGAGGAGGATGTGGAGGATGAGGTAGAGGATGGCTCGGTTGAGGCATGAGGGAAGGATGGAAGATGAGGAGGAGAAGGAGGCGTGGCATGGATGGAGGAGGAGGTGGGGGAACATGCGGGGGATTAGTGGAGGATGGCTCGGAGAAGGTATGGAGGAGGGGTGAAAGAGGAGGTGGAGGCATGGAGGAGGATGTGTAGGATTAGGTGGAGGATGGCTCGGTGGAGGCATGGAGGAGGGCGGAGGAGGAGGTGGGGGACGAGGTGGAAGAGGACGCGGGGGATGGGGAGTGAGGTGGAGGATGGCTCGGGGGGGCATGTCGGAGGGATGGAAAAGGACTGAAAAGGAGGTGGAGGATGAGGGGGAGGAGCAGGTGGAGTATAGAGGAGGCTGTGGAGGATGATGTGGAGGATGAAGAGGGAGGTGTTGGATGGAGGTGGAGGATGGAAGTGCCTCTCTCCCCATCGTCTCTCCTCCTCCTCGCCTCTCTTCTCTCCCTCTTCCGTCATCCTTGTCCTCTATCCTCCTGCTCCTCGGCCTCTTCCCCCCTCCCATTCCTGCTCCTCGTTCCTCCTCCTCCCATCCGGCCCACCGGAGCATTCCCCCCACCCCCCGCCCCCTGTCCCTGGCGCAACCTCCAGACAGAGATACCGCAGCGGCCCAGCGTCAAGACGGCGAGACGCGAAAGGGCCCGAAGGCTTCCCTGAATGCGGCGGCGGGCGGGGGGGCGGAGGGGGGAGGGCCCGATGAGGGATGTGACATTGCTGCGGTGCTGCTGCGGCAGACGGCGGACGACCCCCTTTTCCCGAGTTTTGGCTGACCGTTTAACTTAGTTTCCTGCCCAGCTTGCTCAGTGGCCGGGCGGGGCCTGGATACGACACGTGGCGCCACCACGGTTGCACGCGAAGTGCACGGGGTTGTTTTCACTGGCCCACGGTGCCTGCAACCGTGGTTGGGTGACTCATCCTTGCTCAAAGAAATGCCCTTGGCCGCTGGAGGCGCAGCACGCTCGAGAACAACGCGGCGTCGGTGTTGGGTCGACGGGTCCATCCTGTAGAAAACAATGGCCAACAACCCCCTGGTGAAGGCGCCGTTCCTGGCTGCTGGTGCCGTCAACGTGTGGTGGCCTTGCAGGTCGAACATGCGGGCGATCTTCTCGGGTGACTTTCGGACTTCCCCGACCGTGGTGGCAAGGCGCAGGAACATCTGTGGGTCGTACTTGAGTTGTCGAACCATGCCTGGGAGCTTCAACATCACGTTAACGAAGGCCCCGCCTGCGCTCGGGGCCCTCGACGTGTTCAGCTCGTTGTGTCGGTGGCGGCTCTCGATGGAGCGCTCGCAGATCGGGATGCACTGCATAGAGCCAGCCATCCGCTTCAAGTTGGGCAGGTCGTCGAGGGGCGCCCCGCCGATGAAGCTCTGCACCTCGCCCCAGGAAGGAGATGGCGGGTCGCAGACCTGGGCGACGAGTGGCCAAAGACCATGGCGCTGCTCGTCCGTGAGCGCCGCGTACATGTCGATGCAAGAGCGCACGGCGTCCCTGGCTGGGTCCTGGCATGACCCCGCAGCAGAAGTGCACCCCAGCGCACATAGCCGATGTGGAAGGCGCGTCCAATGGCCGAGCTGTGATTCCATCACTTCCATTCGTGCTGTCCTGCATCGTTCGAACTCTCGCACGACCATTGTTCTGTCGGCTGGCTGAAGCGCCGCTGTCCGCATGACGAGCGCACCGAGTGACTGCCCCGCGAGCTCCCGCAACAAATGCATCGCCTTCCCCGCCGCGACCTCGGGGGCGCGGCGCCCGCGCAAGGGGCACGGGGCATGCCGCGCGCCCGTCTCCGTCCCGTAGTCACTCCGTCTGGCGAAGTACGGACGGGCAGCGCTGAAGCCTGGCTTGTACCTGAAGTCGGTATCATGGCAGACGCAGCTCTCGCACCAGTTCTGGAACTCGAACAGGATCCCGTGTGTAACCAGGAGGACCATGTGCCCGTACGCCCAGAAGGCAGGACTGTTGATCGCCTCGTTGACGAGCTTCAGCTCTTCTCTACTGTTTGGAGCAGCCGTCTCCGCCCTGGGCCTCTGCGGGTCTGCCTCGGCACCCCCGCCGCCGCCGCCGACGTCCAGCGCCCCAGACCGAGAGTTGTAGGAGGCGAGATCCCAGTAGTGTCGGAGACCCACCTCGCAGTACTGGAGCTGGACCAAGGCTGGTATCCAAGACCCGAAGCGCCATTCGGTTGGTTTGGTCGTGACGGCCTTGATGCTGGCGTGGTGCTGACGTGCGCCCTCCGAGGAAAAACACCGCTCAAGGAGCCGATTCCTCGTCCACTCGTCCGCGAGCAATTTCACAAGGGGCTTGCATCTATCAATATACCACTGCTCGTGCTCTAGCGCCTTGATCACATCGTTGAGCCCGTTGTTGCAGATGTGGAGGACGCCTGCGACTTGCAGCGAGGAGGCAAAAAAACCTTTCGCAGCGGCCCGCTCCTCGTCTGCGGCAGAAGGTCGGTGCGGCGGCGGTGGAGGAGGGGCAGGCGGCTCGGCGGCGGCCCCGTTGTCCTCTGCAAAGTCGAAGGCAATCGGTTCGGGTGAACAGCTGCCCCGTTGGCCGGCTTGCAGGCCACCAGCCATGCCGTTGTCGTCTGCTGCGTCCATGTTGCCGCCGTCTGGGGAGCCAGCTGCTGCTCGGGCGCCGCCGTCTTCCTCGAAGTCCATCTCGTCTGCGAACATGGCGTCGGCTGCGGGGG
This sequence comes from Prorocentrum cordatum, assembly GCA_963575745.1. Classification (NCBI taxonomy): domain Eukaryota; class Dinophyceae; order Prorocentrales; family Prorocentraceae; genus Prorocentrum; species Prorocentrum cordatum. The sequence continues at coordinate 9,829 of CAUYUJ010019924.1, read as the reverse complement.
GGGCAGCGGCGCCGTCGTCGTCCGCGATGCCCGCGAGGTCGGGCGCCGCCGCGGCGGCGCTCTGGGGGCCAGCTGGAGCAGCAGGGGCAGCGCGACCGTCATCATCTTCAGCGCGGACGCCCAGCCAGTGGGGGAAGGCTTGCGACAGATCTGCTGGGAGGGCGCTGTGCAAAGCAGACTCCGTGCCAAGGTCTGAGCAGAACGCCAGGACGCGCTGGCTGCGCATCTGCGCCTCCGCCATAGAGGGCGACGCAAGGCGAAACTGGTGGATCAGAGCGTGGAGTTTGTCGCCTGCCGCTGTCGCCTGGGACCCCATCCCGAGCGCCGTGAACTGGTGGTGAGTAAAAAGTTTGTGCAGTTCCCTCGTCAAGCTCTGGTATCGGCGAGACGCCTCCGCCCGCGAGTCTGGCACATATTCGGCATCGTAGTCGTCGTCCTGCTCAAGGCCCCCGCTGCCGTGGCCGTGGGCAATATCAACGGCATCCTGCCTGACGCGTTGAAGCTCCCTGCACAAGTCGTACACCCGCACGGCGTCCGCGCACTTGAAAGACTCTGTCATCTGCCAATCGACGCCGAGTCGTGGGCTGCTGTCGCTCAGCACGCATTCGACCGAAGGGGCGTCCGAAGTCAGGCCAATGCGAGTTTGGCGTTGCTCCTCCTTGCACAAAGCGGCGTCGAGGGTGAAGAAGTAGCCCTGCACGGATTGTCGGACAGGCATGCCGCCGCTGTGCTGGAGCGACTCCAGCAGCGGCTCGCCCAGCTTCCCTGGGAGGACAAGCTTGATAGCATCTCTGAGCGCGCTGGTCAAGTGCTCGGCCCCGTGCAGGTGTGATGACAACAGTATCGTGTTGATGACGGTCTCCGCGGCCATCCTGACGCGCTTGCGCGCGCCAGAGAAGGTGGGGTTCCCACGTAGGCTGTCCGAGACATCGGTCAAGCAGTGGACGGCTTCTGCAACGGCAGCATGGCGATGCTGCTGGGCGGCGTCTGGCAGCGTCCGGTAACAGTCGAGGAGGGCGGCGGCCACCATGTCCACGGACGAAGCCGTCAGGCGGGCAACGCCTCGCGGCACGACGGGGTTGTCTCCCACCGCGGCCGCGGCCAGGTCGAGGCCGAAGGTGGCGTCGAAAGCACGGTCGGCCTGGCGGCTGCGCCTCGACAGCCGCGTGGCCGACGGCCACATGTACACTGAGCGGAAGATGCCACGTGTGATCAGCTGCACCATCGGGACTCTGGGGATGTACGCGTACTGCGGCCCCTGCACGGCGTAGCCCTTGTCCCTCCACGAAGCAAGTACGTCTCGAACCTGTGGGGCACTGTGATTGAAACGCTGGGAGAAAACCGCCGCCCACCTGCGTGCAACTTAACCCTAAAACCCCTCCGCCAGAGCGGCGGCGGAGGGGGGGGTGAGGGGCGGGTGGGGGGAGGAAGGAGGGGGGGGAGTAGGGCGAGGGCGCAGGGGGGGAGGAGGGGAAAAGGAGGAGGAGGGAGGCAGGAAGGGAGGAGGAGGGAGGGGGAGGGGGATATGAACACTGAGGCTTGTATAACCGAAACGGTGAACATGTTGGTTAACACGAGACGAACACGAACACGGGCACGAACACGGGCGCGGCGGTCTGACTACGCCACCATAACAAATGATGCATTTAACATGCCACAGGGCTTGTCGGCCACCGTTCGGGCCATGTTCCCACGCAGAGGGGAGACGAGGGGGAGAGGAAGGGAGGGGGGAGGGAGGGAGGGAGGGAGGAGGGAGGGAGGAGGGAGGGAAGGAGGGACGATGGTGTGATGATGGCGTGGTGGATGGATGCAGGCGGGCGGAAGTCTACTCCAGAAGCGCGTTTCCACGCAGTACCCGAGACCTCGGGTAGCCCACAGAATCGCTCAAGGACCTGCTGGCCGATGAGCTTGAACGGGGTCCGTGACTCGAACTCGGCGCTGCGCAGCACCCGCAGCGCTCCGTTCAAGTCGCGGTCGGCGACGGCCGACTGCGAAGGGCCCACGGCGTGGACCTCCAGAACCCTGCTGCGGAAGAGGCGGCCTCGCCCCCCCTCCGCTCGCAGGGCGGCCCGCACCTCGGGGTCCCCGAGGTCGATTGCCTCCACGGGCAGCACGGGCTTCCCCAGGAGAACGAGGGCGACCGCACGGTCCAGGTCGCCCACGTCGGCCGTGGGGACCTGCAGACCTCGGCCGATTACAATAAAATGGGAAATCAGTTTCGGGATTCGGTCAAATGGGAAATCAGTTTCGGGATTCGGTCTTGAGGCAGGGCGGGGGTTCTGAACCCCCGCGACCCTGCTCCAGGGCCCAAGCGAGGTCAGCCTCGGCGACGAGGCCGCAGTCCCTCGACCAGTTCTTCAAGCGAACTGGCCGAGAGACGAGAATGATGGCCTCTGCCATCGCCGCCCGCCTGGGGATGGGGGAACGGGAAGGGGGTGGAACGGGAAGGCGACGGAGGGAATGGTTTGGGATGGGATGGGATGGTTTGGGATGGGATGGGATGGGATGGGATGGAAGGCGGGATGGGAGAGGGGAGGGGATGGGAGGAGATGCCATCTCCGAGATGGGATGGGATAGGAGGGGATGGGATGAGAAGAGCAACGGGCGGGATTGGAGGGGATGGGATTGGAATGTGAGGGAGTGGTCAGGGCACGGGGGGTGGGATGGGGATGAGGGGGATGATGGGATGGGGAGGCGAAGAGGAAGAGAGGGCTCCTGCCCCTCAAGTCCCTGCGGCCGCCTGCGGCCCGTCCCACTGCGGGGGCATTGGCCCAATGCCATTTGGCACGGAACCCTTAGATAAGGAATTCAGGGTCTGGTATAAGTGGAGTTCCAATCGTGGCGGGTCGGCCGCCGATATCACCGCCGCCCTCTTCAGATCGAGAAGCCTGCAGGGTCTGCAGTCTGCAGCCTGGTCGGACCCAAACTCAAAACTGTGAAAACCATTATGTTTTCGAAGAGCCGTGAACCCCACAGCGCCTGTGAACATCAAAGCGCTTGTGAACACACTGTGCTCACAGGCGCTTTGATGTTCACAGGCGCTGTGTTCAACACAGCGCCTGCAAACGCAAGGGCACGGAACCCTTCGATAAGGAATCCAGGGTCTGGAAGCATGTGGAATTCCAATCGTGGCGGCCTGCAGCCTCTTGGGCACATTCTTTAACGACCGCCCCCACCGTAATTCCCGTTCCCCGCCGCCCTTCCTCTCCCTCCCCCGTTCCACCACCCCCCATTCCCGTTCCTTCCCGTCCCCCCGTTTCCCATTCCCCATCGTCCCTCCTCACTCCCCTCTGACTCCCTCGCGGGCGCCGCGGGCCGCGGCCGCGCCGCCTGGCCTGGATGAAGAGGCGCTGCCAGGCAGCGGCAGCGCGGGGCGGGGCCAGCCTCGCGGCCCGCGGGAGGAGGAGGAGGAGGAGGGCGACGAGGCGACGCGGAGGAGGAGGACAGGATGGCAGGATAGGGTAGGACGGCGCCCATCTGGGACAGGACAGGACAGGGTAGGATAGGCGACGAGGGGGATGATAGGATAGGGGAGGCGACGAGAAGGATGATCGGATAGGATGGGATCGGCTACGATAGGATAGGATAGGGTAGGATCGGATAGGGCAGGATAGGGTATGGTAGGGGGGATGGGATAGGATAGGACAGGCAAAAGGAGGATATGATAGTACAGGGCAGGGTAGGTTTGTATATTATTGGATAGGGTAGGCCGGGTAGGATAGGATCGGATAGGATGAGGATCGAATCGGGTATGATAGGGTAGCGCGGGAGGATGCTATACTATGACATGATAGCACAGGGCATGATAGGAGAGGATATGATGGGAAATGATCGGGTATGGTAGGACCGGGTAATATATGGTATGGCAGGAACGGAGGATGATAGGACATGCTATGATCTGATCGGATAGGCTATGGTAGCCTAGGATGGGCGGGGGAATAGGGTAGGATAGGGTATTGCAGGGTAGGATCGGATATGCAATGATAGGATAGGATAGGAAAGCATGGGAATAGGATATGATAGGATCGGATGCCATATGATATGGTAGGGTAGGCTCCAGGGTAGGATAGGACGAGGGCAGGGGGAGAATCTGACAGGATCGGATTGGATAGGGTAGGATCGGATTAGATAGGATTGGATAGGATAGGATAGGATATGATAGGATAGGATAGGATAGGAGGACAAGGGGAGGATAGGACAGGATAAAATAAGCGGCAGTCCTGAACTGTCCTCCTCTTCTTCCTCCCCTCGGCCCTCCCCCATCCCCCATGCCCTTCCCCTCGACCCTCCCCTCGACCCCCCCCCCCCCTCGACCCTTCCGTCTCTCGACCCTTCCGTTCGCCCTTCCCGTCCTTCTCCTCTCGACCCTCCCCCATCCCCTCGCGAGCCTCCGCCGAGTGGCGGTCACGGCGGCGGCGGCAGGCCGCCGCGGCGCGCGCGCGCGGGCGGGCGGCCAGCCGCGGGCGGCTGGCCGCTCGAGCCGCCACGCGCGGCGGCGGCGGGCGAGGCGAGGGGAGGGGCCCAGGACCCAAGGACGAGGCGAGCGATGGGGACCAACCAGCAAGCGAGGGGGAGGGGGAGAAAACGGAGAACGGCGAGGAGGACGATGAGGAGGAGGAGCAGGACGAGGAGGAGGGCCGAGGACGAGGGCGAGGACGAGGAGGCCTAGGGAGAGAACGAGGGGGCCGAGGGGGCGGAGTCTGAGGAGGTGGAGGAAAATAAGGGAAAACGCGCTATGAATCCTGAAAACACAAGGAATATCACATACTACATCCACCTCATCACCTCGTCCTCCTCCTCGACCATCCTCGTCCTCCCGCACCCTTGGCTGCAACCGATAGTGAAGGAACGTGGCTTTAACATTGCCTTCGACCAGCGCCCTAATCAGGTCCCCTGGTAAACCTGAGATGAGCACGCTACCTCCGTCTCGCTCGAAGTGGACGGGGACCTCCTGCAGCGCAGCACGGAGGGTAGGGGAGTCCTCGGTGCGCATCCCCGTGCATCTATGTGCCTCGACTAGGAGGCCGGCGGCCTTGGCGGCCCAAGGAAGGGCGATGGCTGCGCGCAGCGCTTGTCTCGTCGTGCTGAGCAGGGCGGCGAGGTCGTCAACGTAGGTCGGGTCGTCATCCCCTGTGATGGAGGAGATGGCGGCAATGAGAGGGTCGTACCCCAAGCTCCAAAGGAGGGGAGAGGCAGTGCCTCCCATGCCGACAGACCTTTTTAGGCGGCGTCCCGGGCCTTTCTATGTCCCTGTAGATGTCTTCACTCTTCGCTCAGCAACCAAGGAGCTGAGCGCGTGTAGTAGCCACGTGGGGAGTTTCCATCTCCGTAGGAGTGTGTCCACTCATTGAAGTGAGATCCTCTCGAAAGCCTTGTTCTGGTCGCAGAAGATCACCGCCGTACAGGGGGCGTCACCCAAAGCGGTCGCAGCACGCTCGACATAGTTTTCCACCACTGCTGCGTGCTGACCGAGAAGTGCGGCCCATCCGGGACCTGGTATCGTTGGTGGCTTGGGGGTAGAGCTCAAGTGCCGTGTGACCTTAGTAATGTTGGGGCCGCATTGGCCTCCTCGCTTGGCGGCATGATTGGGGCTTAGGAGTGGTTCGACGACTGGGCCGAGAAGGTCGGCCAGGGATGCGCCGAATAAGCGTCGGATGCAGGTGGGGAGTTGTAGCGGTCTCATGTCGTTGGGTCCTTCTGCGCCCGGCTTCTTCCCTATCCAAGACCACGAGGACCACCGAGGGCCCCAGTACTTCCTCGATGAGTGTTGGGCTGAGGTCTGCAGCGTACCATGCTTGGGCAATGAAGCAAGCGACGAATCTTGCACCTGGATGAAAGACCTCGTAGGGCATTCCGTCCACCCCTGGGGCGCTCCCGCTGGGTGTAAGGACGGTGGCCAAAAGCTTGGCCCACCTGGGTCTGGGTCTGCTGGAAATGTCTACTCCGGGATGCCCATGGAAGAAGTGGTCGAGGAGCCGGCCAGCAGAGCCTGGCAGGGGGGGGGCGGAGTGCCATATCGCACTGCGACTGTCCCACAGTGCGTGGTCAAGCTGGTTGGGCCTGTCATGCCATGTGCCGTTGTGACCCCGTACGCCTAAAATCACGTGGGTCTTCTTATATATTTCCCGCCCGGTCCTGTAGTGGGCCGCCAGGAGGGGCCGCTCCGCTCCTGGGCCTCTTTGTGCGGGGGAAAGTCGAGCAGCCCTTGTCTGCGTGACTTCGGCGCCCCAAGTTCTGAGCCAGAGCCCTGCTTGCTCAGGAGTTAAGTCGTGACAGTCCCATCCGTACTCATGTAACCAGGCCGCCAGGGCTCCCACCGGGCGTGTCACTTCTTGTTTTTGACTGGCTGCCGCGAGCAGCAGTCCCGGGGGGGTCCGCGTTCTGTGTGACTTCCACTGCCTCCACCAGTCATGCAGAGCGGAAGAAGGCATACCTGCCGAATCTCATGAGGGTAGGGAGGACCGGTGGAGTGGGCCCGTGGTCATCTGGCTCTCTTGGCGCTGGTGCCGGATCGGTGGGGAGACGAGAGGCGTCGCCGTCGTCGTTGTCCGGGCGCTGGTCGGGGAACCCTCCTGGGCGGGCCGGCCCAATCCAGTCTGAGGGCTGGATGAGGCCGCTAAGGTTGACGGTCGGCACACCAAATAGGAATTCAAGGTGCGCGTAAGAGTTGTCGGAGTTCCACGTGCGCCGCGGTTGGCAGGCCCCTCAGGTCAGCGGCCCTCATGACGTCGTCCCTTCTTGCTCTCTTCGCGCCCTGGGGTTCGAGCGAAATGAGGGCGTGGTCTGAACGTGAACCTCCACAATTTCCGGGGGTCGTATGCATGGATGTGGCTGACTGGACAGGCGCACATGTCGATTTGGGACTCACTATTCTCGTCGATTCTGGCGGGGCCGTGCATGTGGACGGCCGCCGAGCCCGAGCTGGTCAGGATGTCCCTCAAGAGGACAGCTGCCTGTATCTCTCCGTCTCTCGGGTGCTGCAGCTGGAGGTTGACATCCCCTCCCCAGTAAGTGTCGAGCGGCTCCCAGTGCTCAGCCGCTGTGGCAATTTCGGCAAGGGCCTCCTCCTTCCTGTTCGGGGGGAGGTATATTGACACAAGGCGAACTCTTCTTTCGCCCTGTTGAACAACAGCGGCGACTGCGCAGCCTGGGACCATATCTTGCTGCTCCAGGAGGGGGGGTCCATGCGGGGGGGGAATACCCACTCCTCCAGCAAGGCCTCCAGTCGGTCCGAGGAAGCCGAGGGAGGCGACCACAGTTCGGGCCGGAAACATGGTCTTCTACACCTCGGTCTCGTGTTCGGACCAGTGGGTCTCTTGTATGAGGGCAATCCTTTTGTTCATCGTGACATGTGTCAATAGGGCGTGCTTGACCTGGTTCATGCTGGCAGTGCAGCTTCTGAGGTACCTCACGTTCCAGCAGGAAAATCAGGGGAGGCAGTTACGGGGGGTGGCGTTGAGGGCGCGTATTACATCGTCAAGTGTGAGAGCACCACACATGTCTCCCCATGTGGGTTGTGTCCAGGGTTCTGGGTGCATCAGTGCCCAGAGGCTCCTTGGTGCGCGAATCTTGTGTTGACACCTGTCTTCAAGTGCCTCGTTGAGTGCACGTCGTGCCTGGTCCCAGGCGAGCGCGCGCATTCCCGGTGCTCGCAAGTGCCGGGGAGGGGACCCCAACGCTCTGTGGAACGTACTGGGGTCCCTGGTGGAGTCTAGGGGCGCGTCGACTCATGAAGAAGGGCTTCCTCGCGTCTCATCTGTTCTGCGATACCGCCTGGGAATGGGTGGTTTCTGAGCTGCGCCCAGCCAGGGGCATTGTCTTCCAGCGCATGCTCGCGCCGTTGCCCATGCTCTTGCTATTTGGGCGCCTGCAGGGGCAGGGGCACGGACCATTGCCCGTTGCTCTACTGCGCTCCAGGCCCGCATCGCTGTGACTATTCTGCGTTCTAGACAGCGAGGGTCGAAGTGTATGCCCACCGCGTCGTAGAGCGCCCTGTCGCTCACTCCGAGTCCACGGTGGTATCCTGTCAGGCCTATGGCTCTAGCCCTTTTCGTCGGCACTGGGGGGTCTGAGTCCGTGGGTTCTTCCTTCTTTGACAAGCCACCTGCCCCGCGCCTTGTCCTTGTCCTCCGCGGCAGGGCTCCCCCTTTCTTTACCAGACATCACTAATCCGAGGCCTTCTGTGCATCCCGGAAAGCGTTGTTCTGCCCCACACTCTGAGAGTATTTGTATTCCAACGTGGGTCTGTTAGTATAGAGAGGGTCATGAAACAAACGTTGCAACATATATTCTGCGCATCTGTGCATATGCGGTCTGGCAAATCGGGGCGGCATCATCGCGACGCCAAGGGGCGTCGCGGACTCGAGCCCGTGGCCTGGAAGCACGAAACGCACGATTACCCTTATCATGAAGTTCTGCAACCAGTCACTGTGTTCTGGGGGTGCACGGACAAGCAAAACTCTGTGTTCAGCGAAACGTTAGCTGGCGCCCGCCTCGAGCTCATGCCAAACCCCCCGCCTCTTCCAAATATCCCTTCGCTGCGGCTCCACCCTCCTCATGCCCCTCCGATTGCCCCGGTCCTCATCATGCCCTTCATCCACACTGCCCCCCCCATGTGCCAATTCACGACGTTCCTCGTCGTCCTCCTGCGCCGGATTCGTTCCCCCATCGTCCACATGCCTGCCCTCCTCCCATCCTCTACGCCCTAGTGCACATCATGCTCCCAACTTCTGCCCCCGACCCCACCTTCCTCGCCCTCGTGATGCTGACGCCGATGATGCAAATCCTCCTGGGCTCATTTCCTCCGCTCTCGTCCAGTCCCGTTCATCCTTGGCCCCTCGGCCACCCCTCCTATCGAACCCCTTCCTTCCCACAGCCCACCCTCCCTACCCCCCCCGCGCCATTGCATGCCCAGACCACGGCCCCCTCCTGGACCAGCCGGGAGACCCGCGGAAACTCCCGCCCAGAGACCACTCCAGCGAACGACCCGCGACAAATTCACAGTTGGAGACACGAACTGTGCATTTCGACCGCGCACGAGGCCCCGCTGGACCAGCCGGAAGAGAAACGCGAAAGTTTCCGCCCATTCAACACCACCCGCGAGGGACACACTCCAAATACACAGATGGGAACGAGATCTGTGCACGCAGATCACACCACGATCTGTGTAAACAGCGGGCCAACACGCGAAAATTCACAGTTGAAGACACAAGCTGTGTACACAGATCACACGTTCATCTGTGTATTTCGAATAGGTAAACGCTCGCCACCTCGAGGGCGCCCCGACTTTGCCAGCCCAGAACCGAAGTTGACATGCCCAGCTGGGGGGGAATGCAAATACACACTTCCCCGGCCCAGGGCGCCCCCGAGAGAACGGCAAATATACGCTTCCCTGGCCCAGGGCGGCCGCGGTGCAACGCGGCGCCAAAGCGGCCCCCAACGGCGCGAAGACGCCCCAAAAGGCCTCGAAGGACACCAAATACAGCCGCGCAGCAATCCGAAAACACGAGAGATGTCACATGTGACGGACCTCTTACAAGTCAAAGCCCCACGCGCCGCCATATAGACCACTGCTCCGGCAGGGGGGCGGACCTTGCCGCAGGCACTTATAATTTACATGTTAGCGATGCGACTGTGCTCGGCGGCCGTGCCGCCCGCATTTTGGGTGCGCCCCGAACTCTCGCATTGGCAATCCCCTCTGTTTGGTTGCGCCGCTGTGCGAGGATATCGGAAAAGCATTTACCGCTGACGCGGGCACGCGGCACCAGGGACTTCACTTTTCGAACAAGGAGGGTGTACGAGGTAGGACGACGGACGGTGGAGCAGGGAG
>CAUYUJ010019923.1:47500-168050 GCA_963575745.1 Prorocentrum cordatum | reverse complement strand
CCCCGCCCGCCCGCGTCGGCACGCCCCGCATGCGTTTCGTTCGCATGCGCCCCCCACCCCCCCACCCCCCACCCCCCCACCCCATCCACCGCCATTGGCAATTTCGGCAAACCCTTCGCGCGCATCGTTGCCCCATGGGGGGGGGCCCATCGAAGGCCCCAGCGGCGGCGCTCGCGTGCTCCCTCCCCCCACCCATCCACCCACACGCACACGCGCACACACACGCGCACGCCCACCCATGTCGGCACACTTTCCACGCGCTTCGTGGCAACATAGGGAGCTCCATCAATGACAGTGCTTGCAATTGCGTAACACACGACTGCATGTGGTTGGAGCTCGCGCCAAGCAGAATTATTGTCTGAGCTGATAGCGTACGGGCGAGGGCTTAGGGTTTCAAATGCAGCGCCCGTCCGGTAATTTTGAATTGGGTGAAGGGCACCCGTCTGGTAATCGTGAATTCTGTTTCGGGGGGGGGGTTGTCTACGGGGTGCCTGCCAAACGTCTAGGCTCGTCTCCCTCTAGCACGATACATCACAATCCATCATTATTGTACAAGGAAAAACCATAAGTCCGCAGCTTGGGGTGGAAGAAAAGCGTACGTGTCTCATCATACGCTAATATCACCATGGGTAATACATGCGCTTGAACACTCGCACATTAAATCTCAAGCACACCACAGTCATTAAAGCATCACCAAGTTCGCACATCGCGTGGCCGTGTAGGCCCAAGCAAGTGGTTTGATGTCGGGGGTCATTTTGCAACGTTTTACAGAGCAGTGAGCCGTCCAGACACCTGATGTCGACGATCCAAATTACGGGTGGCATTCACATTCTCGTGGAAGTGCCACATCTCGGCCCCGACTACCTTGAATCTTTGCATGGCAGTGTACCGTGCACCATCACAGTGTGCGGCAAGGACACGCCGCCCGATACTGTGGACAATGCAGCCGTCGCCCCAGAACAGCCAGATGAGGATGGCATTGAATCAGCGAAGGGGGCCCCATCCAATCGCAGCTGGGAGGAAGAGTCGCAGTGGAAAGTTGAGGCGCGGGCGTGGGACCGCGGCGAGAGGCCCATGATCGGAGATTTGCCACCTTTTGTGCAGCCCACCGCTCCTGACAGCGGGGCCCGCGAGGGCGGCCCCCCTGTAGGCGCACCTGGGCTGTCTCCAGGAGGTGCGGCTTCAGAGGGCATGCGCTCCCAGGGTGAATGTCTGGAGGACTCCCCGCCCCATGCCACTTCAAAGGCGCCCGCGAAGCGCGCGAGGCTGGATGCCATGGCTCTTGCAGCGGACACACCGCCGACTCGGTCGTGCAGGCCGTGCCCCCCCCCGACTGAATGCGATGCGATGTCGGTACATAGCAGCCCTTCCGCTGGTGACGTAGACCCATTCCGTATGGATGGGCGCCAGCTGGTCCTATCAGCGGACCTCCTGAAGCACTTCTCGCAATCGTAGGGCTCGCAGGGCTCGCAGGGCTACCAGGCTGGCATAGCTGCACTCGTAATTCCCAACGCCGCGTTTGCATTAGCTCTGGGCAGGGTTAGGGGAACAGCACGGCAGTGGGATAAATGGCGATGTAATCAGTAATGGTCATGGTGATGAGGACGGTAACCAGGGTGAGGAAGAGTATGCGCCGCTAGGCGCTGAGGAGGCATACGAGGATGAGGATGGATACGAGGATGAGGATGTAGAGCTACGCATGCACAGCCTGGTCGGAGGCCGCATCAATCGCTGCTGATTTGATGCGTTTCAATGTTTCTTGGCGGGCGCGAAGGCGCCCAAGATAGTGAATACGGTACGCTTCTGGGCAGAGGCACGCATCGGCCGTGGTGAAATATCGGGGCGCACGGGGTTCGATCTCTTCCTCGCCTACATTCCTTTCCATCCGTCGCCTCACGGCGTTTGCCCTCTTTCTTTGGATGAGGGCGAGATGGGGTGCAGGAGGGGAAAAGAAAGGTGGCGGTGAATGGTTCGAACCTGAGTCTGGTACAGGTTTGGCGCTGCCTATCCTGCCTCTTCCTCGGGGGCGAGGGGTCACATGGGGCGATGATAAACGCCATCGGCAGCGCCATCAGAGTAACGCATCCTTGTTCAACAGCGCGTGCAATCATTCCAAGGGTAGTGCATCAGCCAGCGGATCAGCATACCAGAAATGACGTGCATCGGTCAATACATCATCCAGGGCATACGCTAGGCATGAAGCAGAGTAGCCAGTGCACATCACATTGGCCGAAGCATCTGTCAGGAAGGTTAGCCCAGATACTCAGACCAAACTAATGTATTAGGTTTCTCAGAGTGCGCTCGGCTATGGACGGGTAGGCGGCCCTTTGAGTAATGTCCCCTCCAGGCTGCAGCGGAATGGATGGTCGGATATGATGCGTACGCTCTCGTGGATTTGACAAAGACGTGGCACCTCTGTTTCATGCAGCTCGATCGGCGCAACCAGAGGGTTGTGGATCTCAGGCCGTGGCTCGTCTCGGCCACTGCCCGTGCCGTGGGCGACGGTGGGCGGCATTGGAGAGCCGTCTGGCCGCCTCGGGCCGCAGCGGCCGACGGGGTGGAGGACGAGCAGGACGACGATGACGGGGAGGAGGAGGAAAAGGACCCCAAAGGAGAAGGCGAGGACGATAGTGGCGAGGACTCAGGGATTGAAAAACCAAAATCCCTTTACCTATCCCTTCTCTTCCTCCTCCTATCCTCTTCCGACTGTTCTCCTCTGGCTCCCCATGTTCCTCCAGTTCTCCCATCGACTGCTCCTCACCTCTTCCCCTTTCCTTCCTTGTCTTTGTCCTTGTCGTGATATTGAGGCTCCTCACCTCTCGTTGACGCTCCTCCTTAATCTTGCCTTCCTCCACCTATCAATCCTTTTTCTCCGTTCTCCTCTGCCATCCCCCATTAGGCTTCAGAATCCTGCAGGAGGGTTCTCATCACGGCGGGTTCGGCGGGTCGGAAAACGGGGAGTCATCCGACGATGTCGGCGGCGACCCGCCTGGCGGGGACGACCCAGGGGGAGGCTTAGGCTTAGACGGAGGAGGCGGAGGCGGCGGCCCCGCAGCTGGGGCCGTTCCGGACCCAGAGGAGGGTGCTGCTGAGGGCCCTCCGCTCCCCCCCCCCCCGCTTGACGGAAGGGCAGCTGCAGGGAGGCGCACCTTGCCGTTTAGGGATGGCGGGGGCATCGCGTGGATTGAAGCGGCCAAGCCGCGGTATCTGTTTAAGTGTGCCAATCCACTGCACGGCCGCTGCGAGCGAGAGAAAGCAGCTTATCCTTCCCCACTCCCTGCGAGGGCAGGGCAGGGTAGGGCCATGGGTTGGGGGGCCGCGTGGGTCCTGGCTAGTTTTGACAAGAGTGCCGAGGACCACAAAACTTTCAACCCCAGTCGGCCCGAGCGCAGGCGTGCTAGGGACCTGTGTAAAGTAGTGTACGGCGAGCAGTGGGCATCCATGTCAGCTGACACCGAAGCGGCCAATCCCCCAGGTGAAGATTCGGAACCAGAGAAGGTACCATGAACAAAAAACATTACGTCTCTCATATGCTTATCTCCAGAAGGGGATCTTAACATACCCCATCCAGACAAACGAATTACGTCTCTCGCAGTTCTCTCCAGGAAAAGGCTCCCACATACTTATCTCCAGAAAGGGTTCCTACCTGGAGTGGGCCATGCCAGAAACGAGAAAGCACCCCTCAACAAAGGGCTCCCCACCAGAAAGGGGCCCCATGCCGTCACTTCCGTCGGTCCCTCTTCTCTTTGCCTCCTCGTTATTCCTCTCTCGCTTGCTTAACCGATCCCTATTCCAGTCCCCCTTCCTCCTTCTCCTCCGCCATCCCCTCCCTCCACCCCGTCCTCCAGCACGGGTTTCACGCCACCCTTTCATGCAAGACCCCGCCGTGTCTCCGCCCCTGGAACCGAGGCTTCCTAGATGATCAAGTCGCCGAGAGCGATCCATCTGCAGTGCCGCGCCCATGCGCGCTCAGCACCCTTTCAAGCTCGAACTGATCCAAACTCCTTGGCCGCCTGACTTGGCCCGTCTGCCTCCTCTTCCACCTCCTCGTCGCTCTGAGGAGGGTGAGGCTGTCGGGCCAATGCAGGTGGGCAGGGAGCTTGGGCTCGTTCGCATCATTTTCAGATCTATTTCCATATTCTGGCAATTGCCATGGCGGCCGCCGCGGCCCCCGCCTGCGCTATCTGCGCCGCGGAGCGCCAGGAGCCGCCCAAGACGAAATGGGGAGGCCACGGCGGAGCGGAGGGAGCAGGAGGAGGAGCAGGATCAGTACGAGGGGTCAGAGCGGGGGATTGGTCGGATTGGTCAGGAAGAGGGGGGGAGAGAGGGGCGGGAGCAGGGCGAGCAGTAGGATGTCCAGGGCGGGGGGCTCGAACAACCAAGTTGAGAAGGAGGGATGAGCAGGATGAGTGGGGGGGGGGGGGGGGGCCAGTGGAGATCACCAGCAAGAAGAATGAGTGAACCAGAGAGGTAACGCACGCACTCTTACGGAATGGGGGTGGGGGGCGCCGAGCGTATTTCATCCAGCTTCCTCAGGATGATTCCATTCTGTGCAAGCCCTGCGGCTGGAAGAGCTTGAATCTGTTCTGGTTCCTCGGCTCGGAGCAGAAGGCCGTGGAGGTGTGCAGGCAGTCCCCGACCATGCAATCCCATTTCGTGAACGCCCCCGTGCAGGAGTCGGCGCAGTTCCTGAGGTCTTCGGATCACGACGAGGTGAGTGGGGACCTCGGCCACCAGCGGGAGTACTTCTACGAGCGGCTCCTCCTGACGGAGTCTCAATTGCAGAGCGTGTTCGGCCCGAAGATCAAGGCAGACACGAAGAAAAAGCTGCAAGACTTCATCGTCATGGGAGTGGACGAGCACGGCAAGCACAGGCAGTACTACAGCTTCATAGACGACGTTTGCGACAAGAGGACGGCGGGTTTCAGGCGCGAGCGCGTGAGCTGGAAAGTATCAACCGAACAATCCCGCAAGCTGTTGTGCTTCAACGAGCAGACGTTCATCGGTCAGGCGGGCGCCGTCTTCGAGTGGCATAGCCGCGACGTCTCCGCCATCTGCTCGGACCCTATTGGGATGGACGTTCCCTTGGTGAGCGCGATGCTGGCGGCTACGAGACCCACGAGAACCAAGAGAGGGAAGGCGCCTGACGACAACGAGGACGACGATGACAAGAAGATCGGCACGCCCACCACGAACCCGCTCGTCGGCCAGAAGCGCGCGATTCCAGATGATTCGCCTTTACCTGTGTGGGATGATTCTCGCAAGGCTGGACGGTTCAACATTGCGCCGACGCTGGATGAAGAGGTGGCGATGGCTCCTTCCCCTGTCAAGGGCAGCCCGTTGGGAAAGCAGTACCCTCCAGTGCCGAGTCTCCTCGCGCCTGCGTCTTCATCGGCTACAGCTTCATCACTAACGGTGGACGCGGTTGCTGGACATGTGGCTTCTGGCGCTGCGGCTGGGGGGGGGGCTTCGGAAATCTCTTTCATTCGATGCGGTATCGAACTCTGGGAAATCTGATGGAGCCAGCTCGGCAGCCGACAGTGAAGACCTAGACTTCAGCAATTGCCCGAAGGACAACCCAGGGAAGGTCGAGTACTGGATCCAGAAGAACAATCTTTACGGACACCTGGACGACCAGAAACTGAAGAACAGCGTCAAGGAGGCCACCAACCTCTTGGAGAGGATGAAGGGGAAAGCCGAGTTTTCAGGAGTATATTCGCGGCTGTTCAAGCACATGGCTGACGTGAGGCTGGTGTGCACAGTGAAGAGGTCTCTCATCAACGACGGCAAAATCACGGACGATCAGCTCCAGAAGGGCCTGAAGCCAATCCTTGCGGATGACGGGTCCGCCAACAAGCTCAGCCCCCAGTGCATGTTCGCCCTCGTCCAGCGGAAGGTTGCGACCTTGTTGCCAGGGAAGGGCACGATCGGCCTGACTACACTAGAAGCTTGCAAAGAAGTTTGGAACCGTTGCAGGCCATGGTCGCATACGCAAGTTATTTCTGGTAGCGCGGACATGGACACCTTCGGAGAAGATGAACCGACGGCCGCGCCGTCATGCGGTGGCGCCGAGACACGTACTCTCAACGAAACCGAGGTGGAGTTGGACACCGATGACCTCAGCTTCCTCCCGCTGGACCCGATGATCTCACAGATCCCGAACAAAACGGTCAGAGAAGCCGTATCCATGTTTACCGACGTTCTCATCAACAACCAGGTGTGTACTTTGATACTCCAGGACGCCGACTCCAGGAGCAGCTGCGAGTATTTCGCGACGGTCTGCCTTCAAGAGCTTGAGTCCGACCTTCGGAAGACGTTAGTACCACAGGGCTTCATGCGAACTGCGTTCGAGGTCCTCTCGACTTTAAAGCAGGTGCTGTTTCTCCAGCGTGTTGCCAACAAGAGGGTTCGCATCGATACCTACGAGAAGGACTACGTCGACTTCAAGAGCTTCTGCGCGTCGGCCTCTGCGCCGAAGACCGAGTACAACATCATGAAGTACGTCCACGACGCCTTTCAGACGTCCGCAGCGTGGGCAAATACGATGGGTAATGCAATGATCACGCACAATGGAACATTGACCGTCATCAAAGCCGTGCAGCCTATCGTCGTTCAGCTTGAGAAGTTCCTGAGCACGCCCATGGAATGTGCAGCAGTGCCGTCGCCATCGGAGCCCTGGCCCAGTTTGAAAAGGACCGCCGAGGAGATCCACAAATGGAAGGCTCACGAAGATGCGTTGTGCGACGATCTCTTGAAGCGCGTTGTCGGTCAGTTCGTGAAGGCACTGACGCACCTCAGCAACGCTACGCACGCCGCCATCACAAATGAATCCCGTATGGAGAATGCGGTGCCGCTACAGGAGTTGCTGCAGCTTTCCGCCAAGATGTTCCCAGAGATCCCCATGATCCACGTGCAGCTCAAGAAGTGCCAGGTGTTCAACTCAGAGGCCGCGCTCCAGAAGCGGAGCAAGCAGCTGGAGGACGCGGCGCAGCTCATCGCGAAGGCTGTTGAGGAGGAGGTCGTGGCCGACCCTACTCTCCACGAAGCAGAGAAGCTCGTGAAAGACATCGAAGGCCAGGACTGCGGAGCGACGGGGAAGACGAAAATCCACGAGGCCCTGGTGTCTTTGGCGCTGAAGACTATCGACCACATGCCCCTGAAGACGCCCAACAAGACTACCGTGTTGTCTATATACACGAAGGTCAGGGATATCTTCAAGAAGGGCGCTGCAGACTATTCAGACCAGACCAGAGACATCACTATGCTGCACGACTTCCTCAAGGACGCGTTCGGCATCATCAGTAGCAATGCTGACTTCGAGGCCTTGGGGGAGAACGACGAGGCCCGCGCCGCTGAGGACGCGAAGAGCGGGTACAGAGTGGTTTCAGCTTGCAACTCCCTCATCAAACACGCCCGTGAGCTGCAGGAGAAGATCGACGCGAAGCTCACGATCAAGCAGGAGCCGTGGACACAGGCTTCCACGCGCTTCCGTCACGAGGTCGTCAACCCGCTCGACGCCGAGGTCAAGAAGGTCGTGGTGCACTGCGAGGCGATCGAGAGGGAGAAGCTCATCGAGAAGCAGGCGCGGCTGGAGCTCACCGCGGCTGGCGGCAAGAACAAGGAGAAGTGGCACGCTTCCATCGTCGCGGACAACCTGAAAGACCTGAGCGAGCAGGAGACCATCACCACGACCTGGAAGCTCAAGGAGCACAGGGATGCCAAGCAGAAGTTGGAGGAGGCGACCCTGAGGGAACAACCCCCCTAACCCACAAACGACGATGGGGAGGGCCACTGAGAAGGGGTGGAAGGCAGGCGGGGGAACTGGAGGGCCGGTGAGCGGAGGGAGGGGAGGGGGATGGAGGGGGGTCAGGGCCCCCCCCGCTCTTACTGAAGGGGTCGCCTTCTGCGCGTCTGCTTGGCGATGCCCGTGCAGGCGACGAAGACCTACACTGACGCGGTGGACTACATCGGAGCTGCGGCGGACGCCGCGACGATCGATCGCTCGGACCAGATCTGCGACAGGGTCCTGGTCACAGAGGTGGAGGGGATGATCTTCAACTACCTGAAGAAGGAGGGGGGGGGCGCCATCAAGCTGGCCGCCAGCATCGTGGCGCAGGCGGCGAAGCTGGACAAGCTCAAGATCAAGGGCTCGGAGGCGGCGACGGTGCACCCGCTCCTGCACGAGCGGATCGAGAGCGCCCGCGTGGGCAATTAGCCGCCGCGCGTGGCGCGGTGGCGGAGGGCGCACGGCGTCTGGCCGCGCCCTGGAAAGAGGGAGTACGAGGAGGCGAGGAGGGAGGAGGGGCAAAGGTGAGGAGGGCGGCGGGAGGACGGGGGAAGGAGGAAAGGGGAGGCGGGGAGGACACGGAAGGGGAGAGAGGATGAAGAACGAGAGAGGCAGTATGGGGCAACAGCAGGAGGGGGAACGTTGGAAATGAGGTCGGGGACCGCATGAGGAGTGAGGCGCCGCCGCTGTCGGCGTCAGTCGTCATCCGTCGCCGTCGCCGTCGCCGTCGGGGTGCCGACGCCCACGCTCACCTCTGGGCGAGGCGTCGCCAGAAGCCTGGCCGCGGCAGAACGCCGACCCCCGCTCCCGCTTTACATAGAGGCTTTCGCCACGAAACCGCCTGACCCCCAACCCTCCCCCTCTCCCGTGCGGTCCTGGGTTCCGCCCTGCTTACCCCCGCAGTCGATTTAAAATTCCTCTGGGAGGTCCCCAACACCCTGCTCGTGCGCGGATGCGCGGTGACGTTGGCACGGTCGGTGATATGTTTGCTGTGTCAAATAGTTCGAGGCGCGTAGTCGTCGTCGCATTTAGCTTCGTCGTTTCGCTAGTTTCGGCTCGACGCTCTAAACACACCGATCGCGTTTCGTTTATTTTTTGGAGGGCGCCCCGAATATCAAAAATACAGTGGTTCAACATAACAGGCCGAGAGTGGTCAACATAGCAAAAAAACAGTGATCGCGAGAGTCAGCGGCGCGAGCTCCAGAACAGTGCTTTTAATTTATTATGCTGGGAGGCCCTGTAGGGGACAGGCGGATTACAGCCCCACCGCTGCCAGGGGCCGGTTTGATGCTTCCCCCTCTGAGCCGGTCCCCCTCCCTTTCAACACTGCCCATTTGACAGTTTCTATCCAGGCACACGGCCATATGATAATGTCCATCCGCGTTCGCTGAGCTCCCCACATGTCTTTTTTGCGCCCTGGTCCGTTTTTGAGTGTACTGGGGCCCGAAGGCGGCCCACAGATGCTTGGATCACGGACAAGCGACGCGATTGAAAAGATGGCACCAGAGGAAAACCCCAAGCAGTGGATGGTTTGAACAATTTTTGGGATCGTGAGATCCCGAAATCGGCCAAGAACCAGCAGCCAGGAACCTGGGAACCGGGAACCCCGGAGTTTGAGAATCCAGCCGGCAACCGACATCGGGATGGTACTTCCACTAGATTTTTACTATCTGCCAGGACCCCTTTAGTGCAAGCACTGATTGAGGAGTCGGATGGTCCTGTTCGACCTTCTCCTGACATCGAGCACAAAAGAACCCCTAACCCTACTAACACGACGAAGACGTGGCCTCACTGAGGACCCCGTCTTCGCGTTAGGGATAATCATTCTGGACGGCTGGGGCGGATACATCGGCAGAAAAGAAGCCCTAACCCTCACGTTCTTGGCCTCCCTGACTCAGGTCCCACCCCAAAGGAATGGTCAGGGGTCCCTTTTCGGTCGATCATCCCGAGGACGTCCACCAGGTGTGCGGCCAGTCGGTGCGCCTGCACCGCCTGGTCGAGGTGCGCGGGCTGCGCCTGGGCGTCCCTGAGGCGGGCCCCCTCCCGGTGGGCCACCGCGCCGCGGCCGGCGGCCAACTCAGCGGGGCGGGCATCGCCCTGGGCGCACTGTCCTCCGAGGAGGTGAGCGGCGGAAGAAAGCTCCGAAGTTTTCGTGTCACTATTTTCCTTCTCCCTCCTCCTCCACCTCCTCTGATTCTTAATGATATTCCTTTCATTATTCTTCGTATTATTATATGATTAGTATTCCTCCTCCTCCTCCTCCTCGTCCGCCTCCTCATCCTTCTCCTCCTCCTCATCCTGCTCCTCCTCCTCCTCCTCCTCCTCTCCTCCTCCTCCTCCTCCTCCTCCTCCTCCTCCTCCTCCTCCTCCTCCCCCTACTCCTACTCCTCCTCCTCCTCCTCGGGTCAGTCATGCGCCGAGGGGGGTGGGGGGAGGTGGGAGGGCGTCTTAGAAGCACCCCTGCTTCTCCGAAGGCGCGGGCCTTCTCTGTAGACATAAGGCCAGCGCCTGCTGAGAAGCAGCCTCCCTCTACTCAGCTGTACCCCGCCATCCACCCCCTTGTGCGCCCCGCCACTCGGGGCTCAGGGGTCAGCCAGAGCGCCGGATCTTGCAGAATCCTGCAGGGCCAGGGGCGCATTGGCCCGGGCTTGGGCGCAGGCTCTTGCAGGATCCTGCTGAATCTTGCATGGTCCTGCAGAATCCTTCAAGGCCCGAGTGACTCGGGTCTGGATTGACCCGGGTCAAAGATTTGTTCGATCCACTCTGGCGGCGCCGATGCATTGCCGAGGCAGAGCCGACGCAGCGCCGATTCGGCGGCGAGCGAGGGGGGGAACGAGAAGGAGAAGGCCTCCTCAAACGGCGGCGGGGCTTCTTAGAGGCCCTCTCGCCTCCTGAGAGGTTTTCTGTGTATTCGGGGGAGGCTTAGACAACTTCTGAGAAGGCTGGGGAACTTCCGAACCTTTTGAGAAGGTCTCCTCCTCACTTCCCTCCCCCTCGCTCGCCGTCGACCGATGCAGCCGGGTCCTCGGACCCCACCTGCTCGGACCCCAAGAGGGAGCGAAGGGAGAGAATTGGGTCGAAGGCGCGGACGTTCGCGCCAGAAGCTTCCCGCGTGAGCCACCACCCACCGAGCCGCCCCAACACAGCCCGAAGGCCGCCATTTGCCCTCCATTTCCGGTGGGGGGGGGGTCGGGGAACATTGAGAACACACACATGGAACCCGTACCCATGGGTGGGGGAGGAGGAGGAGGAGGAGGAGGAGGAGGAGGAGGAGGAGGAGGAGGAGGAGGAGGAGGAGGAGGAGAGGAGGAGGAGGAGGAGAGGAGAGGAGAGGAGGGCAGGAGGAGGGAGGAGGAGGAGGAGGAGGAGGACGAGGAGGAGGAAGAGGACCATGTGGGGCATGGGGTGGTCTGGTGGGCAGTCGCGCGAGGCCGCGCGCGGAGCCCGCCATTCTCTCTATGCGCGGAGTGGGCCACGCGGTGGCGGCCCGCGCGAGCCGCGCCGCCGGGTCGCCGCGCCTCTCCTCGCGCCAAAGCAGGCCCCCTTCATGGACGGGCCAATGCTCCGCCACCCCTGCCATAGGCAGGACGGGAATGGAAGGGAGGGTGGGGAGGTCCTCCTCCTCCTCCACATCCTCCTCCTCCACCTCCTCCTCCTCCTCCTCCTCCTCTCCTCCTCCTGCCCCCCTGCCACCGTGTGGCTACCGGCGAATTCCCCAGCGAATCTCTCCTCCCTCCTCGTCCTCCTCCTCCCCCCTTCCCCACATCTGGTAGTGGTGGTGGAAAAACCGGCCCATCCCACATGTCGCCGCCCAGGTGAGCCGCGACCTGCCCCGGACGCTGACGCTCCTGGAGCACGCCGACCAAGATCGAGGAAGACCAACCTGCATGAGCATGCACCGTCGACGGTGTGCGCGTACTTCTTGGATCTGCGCTGGGCCCCCTTGGCGGCGGCGCCAGCGCCGCGCCCTGCGCGCTCTCCGCCCCAGCAGGGAGGCGGGCCCAGCGCAGACGCAGGAGCATCGCGCGGACCTTCGAAAGTGTCTGCTTATGCTTCTTCTCTTCCTCTGCAAGAGGAGGGCCCCGTGAGAATACAGGTGGAGCAGCGCCGAATCTCTGGCTTCCTCCGGAAGCACCGCGCGCGCCGGGTGTGCCCCTTCAGCAGCGAGACGACCGTCCGCGTGGACCTGATCTCCGTCAGGGCGCACGCGCACGAGCACCAGGTTGCCTCCGTCCTGGAGGCCGTCGTGAGCGCCATCGTTGGACGCACGTTCTGTGGGGCACTCCGGGTGCCCACCTGATGGACCTGTTTCTTGGCATCGCTCGGACGTGTACATTTTTCCTTCGGCGAGGGCCATCGAGGAGCATCCTTGATCATTTGGCGAAAAAACCACGCACGAAACCGAAAAAAGCACAGGGAATGGACGTCTGAGCGATGGCGAGGTTTGTCTCTTGACCTCATGGCCAAGCAGAAGGGGCCTCCACAGCCGCTGGGCTGAGGCCGCCGCCCCTGGAGCCACCCCGAGGCCGCTCCCGCACTTCCGGCGCTGATGGCCTGCGCACGGTGCCCGACATCACGGTGCCGCGCGCAGGTCATCACCGCGGGGGGATGGGGTTCGGCTTTGGGGGGTCGCCGGGGGCGGTTGCCGCAGCCCAGCGGTTGTGGGCGTCTCTGCTGCGCTCCTGAAGCTCGCCTCTGGCTCGACTCCAGCTCGATTCAAGAGGCGTACGCCATTTCGCCGACCCCCACAGGGAGTGAGTGTCTCGGACGACTGTGGAAGTTACATCTTTGTTCAGGAGCCTCGTGGATGAATCTGAGGTCTGAGGGTCTCTCAGGATGCCTCACGACGGCCTGTTGGATACATACTCTCATGGGCATGTGGGAAGTTTTGGGGGGGCTTCCTGGGGGGCGTTTCGGAAGCCACTTGGGGCCTCTTGGAGAGCACTCGGGGGGGGGGCTAGAGGGGTTACTTTGGTGGGAAAGCCTGGAGACGTATGTTCGTATTCCCTCTCTTGGGCTTTGTTGGAGCTCTCTTGGGGCCCTCCAGGAGCTGTCTTGGGCCGTCGTGTGAAGCCCCTGGGTTTGTCTTTGGGCCCTCTTGGGCCGTCTTGGGGCCTTCTTGGAGGCATCATGAGCCGTCTCGGTACAATATTTGGGGCCACTTGAGCCGTTGTGTTCGCTGTCAAGACGTAACATGTGAATGTGCTGAACATGTAATTACGTTTCCCAAGTTTCTGGCCTTTTGGGGCCCACTCGGCGATCCTCTGGAGGCGCTTCTGGGCTACATGGGGGCCTCGTTGGCCATCTTGGAGCCATCTTGGATCGTCGTGGGGCCACCCTGGGCCGCCATCACGCTCTCTTCGACCGACTTGGCGCTCTCTCTGGGCACTGTTGTGTTGTCTTGGGGGCTCGGGAGGCCCCCGCCGGGGGTGCGTTGAAGAGCTCGTCCCCCCCCAACCCCACCCCTTCCCCCAGCTTTCCCCCTCTAATCGGAATTTGGACCCTGGGGGAAGGGAAAAGTCAGGAGGAAACAAAACACACAGACACAATTAATCGTCGATTCCCAATAAATATGGGAACATATGGCAAGTGGGGGCGAAGACGGAAAACCCGAACATATGGGAAAACATGGGGAATATGTTTATTTGTGTGTATGTATTTGTGTGTCCTGGGGCCCCTTCCAAAAGGGGGAGGGGGGGCAGCCAGATGTCCCACACGCCTTTGCACCCCCGGCAGGCGGGGGTCGGCGTCGGCGACTTCTGGCTCGGGGCCCAAGCTCGGCTCGGGCTCGGCCCAAGCCGACGGCCAGTCGAGAGGCCTCCTCCGTGCCGCCGACCCCCAGACGAATTGAGGAGCCCTTAGGAAGTGCAGGGCTAAAGTGTCTTGCAGCCGTGTTGGGCTTGGGTGTCTTTGCAAGCCCCTCGCGTCTCCACTCCTGGGTATTGGACCTCGGGGGAGGGGGAAAGAGGGAGTGTGACAGCCTGTCATCTCGAATCTCACGCTTCTGGATATCTCCTGCGAGCGGACTGGGGCTTCGAGGAGGCCTCGTGGGCTTTTTTGGGGGCTGTCTAAAGCTTTTGGCGTCTTGGGAGCGTCTTTGGGTCTCGTGCAGGGCTCTTGGGACCTGTTTGGGAGCTTTGTCTCTAGGATGGTATTTGGCCTCTGGGCCCCTTCCTTTTCCCCCTCTTGAGCTCCTCCTAGAGGCCGTCTGGAGCCTTCTTTGCTCCTTTTTGGATGCCGGGCTTGGGGGGTCTGTTTGGCCATTTATCGGGGAAGCGCAAGATTCGAGTACGCCAGAACTCGGGTTCGCATTCGCTTTTTGACGAGCTCGCCCTTGATTTTCACGGTCCAATTTTCGTGGGAGATTTGCAGCGGAAGCTCGCGTCAAATTTCAGATTTGGTCTCGTCGTTTTCATGACGGCCTGGTCAGGCCAACCCGAGTCTCCCGTACCCGAGTCCTTCGCCTCCCCGAATTTAGGGGGTGAGCCGCTTTGGGACGCTCTTGGGGCATTCTTGGGTCGTCTTGGGGCCGTCTTGGGGCATTCTTGGGCCGTCGAGGGTTGTCGAAAGCTCGACAGGACGAGAACGTCGAAATCCTTTCAGTATCCAATGTGAAATTCAGGATGTTCGCATCTCGAAGCCCTCTTGAAGGTGCTTTTGGAGCTTGTTTGAGGCGTCGTGGCGCCTCTTGGGCCGTCTGCATGCCCGCTTGGGCGTCTATGCGCGACATCGGCCTTTCCGAGCCAACCTGGAGTCGTTAGCGGGGTGGATTTGAAAGCACGTTGGCGAGCTCGTACCCCCCAACCCCCCCACCCCACCGGGATCCCCCCTTTGGAATTGGATGTTGGATCCCCGGGGGGGGGGAGACGGAGAGGGGAGACTGCCGATCATCTCACACACGTCACTTCAACCCTGGCAAGCGAGGGTCGGCGCATTCGAAGCAGAATCGGCGCAGGAGATAGGCGGATGTGGCTCCTGGAGGTGCCCCAGAACGAGCATCCGACCATCTGCCCTCCCTACGTGCCCTTCGACAGGCTGCCCGAGGAACTTGCGCGCGCCCACTGGAGGGCCCCCCTCAGCTCGGCGGCCCGACGCTGGGGCCCCGAGGGGGATAGGGCCCTCAGGACGAGAGTCCTGAGACGGTGTAAATGCAACCACTGGGAGGTCAGATTCCGCATCGGCGCTGGCCATCTATCCGAGGTTGGAAACCGGACCCATCCGGCACAATCCCGCCTGCTCCCCCTCGATCCTGTTTGATCCCGGGCCCAATCTGGGCGAACCTGGCTCACAGCCTTTCATTTGTCTTACCAGAGACCTGCTAGGAGCTGCCTCGCAGACCCCCGACGTCATGGCTTGTTCAAGCTGTGGACCCCTCGAGGTCTCGCCCCACTCCGTGAGACCAGTCTTTCATCCCGAGTAGTTTCCGTTACCGTCCTGGGGCCCGCGAGAGTGTGCCGCATGGTCCAGTCCAGCCGCGCACGTCCCGGACACGCGCAGAGTGCGCCGGGTGCCCCCGCGGACGTGACAGCACACGCCGGGAAACATGTCGGCCCCGACCATCCTTCTCGAGAGCCAGTGCACAATCACGGTGGGGACGCCATAATGGTGTCTGGTGGGCCTGCACACAGCAGGCACTAGACCAGCACCCCCGCGGTCCTTGTGCATCACGAATGGACTGATCGCGGGCTCCCGCGCATGATCCAGATTTAGCCGCGAAGCGCATCTTTGTATCGCTTTCTGACGGGATGATGCCCTTGCGCAAAGCAGGCAATATGAGAACACCCCGGCCGTCCCTGTCGATAAGCAATACACAGTGTTCGCGGTGTCCACAAGGTTGACTTCAGATTTTGCCTCGAAGTGTGTGTTTATAACCCCATGTATTGTTTTTGACAGGGATTGGGGCGTGGCCTCAGGCCGGGGACTTGTACGGTGAACTTAACCGTGAGTGCCCGGAGAGAGCCCCCCGTAAATTCTTAAGCCAACACAGCCCTATCTGAGACAATGGCAGATTCCGTTGCACGATTTGTCTTAGGAGAGTCTCCCCAAACACCAAAAAACCCTGTCAGGAGGTGGCCTCGCACATACAGGCGGCCATCGAAACGGCAGGGGAGCTGAGACACAAGCTGCAGATAGGTTGGGTCATAGGATCGCGCATGCCCATTGTTTTCTGTGCAGCCTGCGGAGGGTTCACGTCCAGCGTCCGCAGTCGTAAGCTCCACGCCAAGTGTACTGCGAAGGTGTCCTCGGAGCTCAGAAAGCTCCGTCGTGGCGAGGTCCCTGGTACACAACCGCTGCAGAGGTTTAAGAATGTGATGCCAGTTTAATGTGCGGCTACCCTTGAAACGGACAAGTCGGGAACCGACGTGCGCACTTTTGGAACTGGTGGGGGGGACATGTCCGTTAACAAAGCGTCCGGCTCCCGACAAGGCATCAACAAGTTAAGAACGAGCTGTTCTTCTAATATCTTCCCTCGCCTGGAGGGTGGAGAGCGCGGGGATGCCCTAGAGCGAAGGTTTGGGGTCTGGCTGAGCAGCTTGGGATCGGGAGGTGGCAGCAGGCAGGTAGCAGCAGGAATGGGCCCCCGCGCATTTTAATGTTCCCCTCACTCCCCTCCTCCTCGACGTCTCCGACAATTTCGGCGACGTCGGCGGCGCCCTGCAGGCCGCCGAGGAAGGAGCGAGGAGGGAGGAGGGTGATTTCCCAGGGGGCTGGCTTGCAGGTTCATCTCGCCTCTCCCTGGTCCGACCCTTTTTTATTTTCCTTTCGGTAGTTCTGGACCTCTGGTTTTGGACTCCGATTCTGGTGCTGGTGCTGGATCCTGGTTGGCTGCTGGGCGCTTGAAAGAGGGGTTGTTTATTTATAGGGAACAGTGATAAACCCTTCCCCGAAGGGAAAGAAGGGGGGCCGAAGGCGAAACCATCTAAACCACTCCCGCCCTGAAGGGCTGGTGGGTTTTATACCAGTATGAGAACCCTCTAGCCTCGATGCCTGCTCCTGCAATCCTTGGTTGGCGACCCCGAAGTTGGCTTTTCTCCTGAGTTTGGCCCGCACTCGGACCGCATCTGGCCCGTCATCCTGCTCCTCCTCGCCCTTCCTGTCCCTCTCCCCCCTCCTCTTCGGCGACTCTGGTCCAAATCTGGCCCCAACTGTCTTCCGAACCCGGTCTCAAGCAGGCCCGACTCGGACAACGCGCCGGGGGCCACGGGGGCTTCCATGGAGCAGATCCCGCATCTGGCGAGACGCCATCAGGGAAGTTGCACCCCCCCCCTGCGATCTCAGGGACGCCTCCCCAGAAGTCTACACCCACCCCCACGGACCCCGAAGTGTGCCCTTGGATGTTCTTGGACATCATGGGGAAGGGTGCCCTTGGATGTTCTGGGTGTTTTGGCCGGCGGAGGGTCCCATGTCTCGGGCCGGGCGAAAGGGGGGGATTAGGAAAGGGGGGGTTACGAAATTTGCTGCATGCAGCTGGTATCGGCCTCACCGATGGGGCCCATTCCGCGATACATAGCTCCATCCGGCGCCGGGAGGCGCCGGGAAAATCAGCTACATGAGCTGATTGTCAAACCCCCCCTTTGCTATCCCCCCCTTTCGCCCGACCCGAATGTCCTCGCAGGATGTTGTTCTTGCTTGGGTCTGGCTGCGGCGGAGACGCTGACGCAGCAAGACCCCCTCGTGGGTCGGGTCGCGGCTCCGGTTTCTCTCCAAAACGGGGCCCCTGGAGGTCTGAGCCCGCCCCCACGGACCAGCCCTCCTCCTCCTCCTCCTCCTCCTCCTCCTCCTCCTCCTCCTCCTCCTCCTCCCTCCTCCTCCTCCTCCTCCTCCTCGTCCTCCTCCTCCCTCCTCCTCCTCCTCCTCCCCCTCCTCCCTCCTCCTCCAGGTCGTCTGCTCTTGGACGGCCCGTGGGCCCCCAGCAAGTCGGGCCCCCGGCGAGGGCCCCGTGGGAGGCCGACCGTGGCGAGGCACACCTGGAAGTCTCTGTCCAGAGGGCCTTCGGGGACCTCCCGCCACCGTGCTTGTGGGGCTGTGTGTGTGTGTGTATCGGGGGTGGACAGAACCCCCAACAGTGACACGTCGATTAGTGAATTGTCCGTTTTCGGTTCTCGAGAGGGCGCCGTGGCCGTTATTTTCCAGGCTTGCGCCCGCCAGGTTTGGGCCTCAGGTCGTTTTCACTAAACCACGTTTTACTAAAGGGGGGTGTGTGTGTACGACGCCTGCAGGGTTCGGGCCGGGCGAAAGGGGGGGATTGGGAAAGGGGGGGGTTACGAAATTTGCTGCATGCAGCTGGTTTCGGCCTCGCCGAGGGGCCCATTCCTCGATACATAGCCGCCTCCGGCGCCGGGAGGCGCCGGGAAAATCAGCTACGTGAGCTGATTCTCAAACCCCCCCTTTGCTATCCCCCCCTTTCGCCCGACCCGAAGGGTCCGGCCTGAATAAGGAACACTTACTTCGATGACGCGTAAGAGTGACCTTTCGCCGGAGTGACCTTTGGTGCGGGCTCATTTGGGTCCCCCCGATCGCTCAGCGCGACGCAATAGCGGCTGTCGGCGCGCCCGGATTTGGCCACGTTGCCCCCCCTTTCGTCCGCGCACCAAAGGTCATCTTTCCCCAGTGTCACTCTCGCGGGTAGTCGATTACTGTTCCAAAGGGGACTCGGTCGTTCCTTCGGTTTGCATGCGTTCCGCTACCTCGTTGGCGGCGAGCCTCCCTGGTTTTTCTTGAAACACAGGGGCGTTCTCTATTTCTCGTTCCCTCGGTCAGGCCGAATCCTGTACTGGACGCTCGCTGGAATCGCGTGGGGGGGGCCCCCCTGGCGGGCCTCTGGGAGGCCGCGCGGCTGCCTCCTGGGCGCCGCCCTGGGAGGCTCCGGGGGCCTCTCCGTGGGCCCCTCCGACAGCGGCGATAGCAGCCGCGCCTGCACTGCTTTTTTTTCAGGAGGGAAAGAAACACACAGACACAATTAATCGTCGACTCCCAGAGAAATATGCAAAACCATGGGAAGTGGGGGGGAGGACAAAAACCAAAACAGAATGGGAAAATATGGGGCATCTTTTTATTTGTGTGTATTTATTTGTGTGTCCTGGGGCCCCTTCATTTTTTTGTTCCCATGAGCTGCACCTCCGGGCCCCTCGGGGCCTCGCCTTTGGCTCAGCGGCGGCCCCAGGGAACTGCAGACCGCAGGGATGCACCAGCGATGCACCAGCGATGCATCGTCGACGTCGGCGATGCATTGGCGACGTCGACGTGAAGCAAGTCGGGCTGCACATCGAGCCGCACCATCGATGCATCGGCGATGCGGCGCGATCCTCCGACCCCATCTACTCCGACCCCATCTGGGAGACCTTTAATTGTAAGTCGGGCCTGTCCCTCTACAGGAGGAATATCAAAACTTAGGAAAATAGTATGCGGGCGATCTCTGACTGTTTTTGAGCATCTTTTGGACTCTCTAGGCTTAACCCACATCCGCCGACCCTGCCATAAACTACTGCGCCTCCAGGACTGAATTCCACGAGGCCTCGGGCAGAATTCCGAAGCAGGGGCGAGGAAAATTAGCAAGAATGCGTCAAGTTCAGGGTAGTGTGTGGCACGTTCTGGGATGTCCGTTGGTGGATGCCTCATGGGGGCCTCTTGGGGCCGCTTGGGGGCCTCTTGAGGGCCTCTTGAATCCTCCGGAGAGCTTCGTTTGGCGGAGCGCTGGAATTCGCGATTCGTGGTCCCTCTCTTGGGCCCTTCTTTGGGCCGTCTTGGAGCTCTCTTGGTCCGTGCAGGGCGCCTCTTGGGCCGTGTTGGATTTCTTTTGCGTTGTCTTTGGGGCCTCGTGGGGGCCTCGTGGACGGTTTTCAACGCCGTGAAGGCTAACAAGTTGGATATGCTAAAAATGCACGCTTTCCCACGGGATTTTTAATATTTGGGTTTCTTGTCGGGGAGGCCTCTCGGAGGCTTCGTGGGGTGATTTGGCGGCCTCTTGGGCCGTTTTGAGCTCATCTTGGGCGTCTTGGAACGACCTTTCGTCGACTTTGGGTTCTCGTGGACCGTCTTGGCGGCTTCTTGGGAGGCGTCAAGTGCCTTCCTGGCTCATTTTGGACCCCCCCCCCTTGACGCGCAGTGTCTGGGGTCGTGCCTGGCCCGGGGGGGGTCAAATTGCCGGTTTGGGGCCTCTCGGGGAGGATTATGGGGGGGGAACAATCTCACACGCATCGTTTGGATTTTTGCGTGGCTCTTTTTAACTGTTCCTCCAAAATCCCCCTGTAGGAGGACACGCCCGACCTAACTCTAGTTCTCTACTCGGTTGTTGCTAGAAGTGCCCCTGGCCCAAGGTGCCCCCAGGATCCTCGGGGTGGCCCAGACGGCCTCCAGAGTACTCCTCACGAGGCCCAGAGGGCCCCAAGGGCCCAAAAATGGAGCGACAAGCTGAGGATTTCATGGGGCCCGGGGCACTTCTAGCAGCATCCGATCTACTATGCGGGCCGAACTTCCGTGCAATGGCCGAAAGTCCGCCCAAACGGCGCTCTCGCCTCGGCGTGGGCAGCACACCGCCAGCGTCACCTGCACGTCGTGGCCAGTTTGATAGCGAATCGTGAGGATGTCTCATCAGCAGAAACCGGCGTTCTCTTGGCTCAGATGGGGGAGCTGGACGACGTGGGCGACTCGCACGTTTGACGAACGTCAAGATCGAAGCGACGTGCCAGCAGATTTCGGGCCCTCGGGTCGGGCCGGGTCGGGTCGATCAAGATCGAAGGGACCCTCGGGTCGGGCCGGCCGGGGGTTACGAAATCTGCTGCACGCAGCTGGCTTCGGCCCCGCCGCCGGGCCCGTTCCTCGATGCATGGCCGCCTCCCGGCGCGCGTGAGCTGATTCTCAAACCCCCCTTTTGCCAACGATCTTGGCATCCCTCGGACGTGTGCCTTTCTTCCTCCGGCGAGGACCCTCGAGGAGCCTCCTTGATCCTCAGGCAAGAGAAAACCGCGCACGAGACCGAGAAGCGCACAGGGAATGGACGTCCGAGCGATGGTCAGATCGATCCCCCCCTGTCCGCCCGGCCCCCTCGGGGCCCCGCCGCGGGCCCGCCGCGCCCGGCGCGCCCGCGCCGCCGGCCGCGCCGCCGCCCCCGGCGCGCGCCGCCCGCGGGCGCCTGGCCGCCGCCCGCGCGCGCCGCCGCGGGGCCGCGCGCGGGCGCGGCGGGCGGGCCCGCGGGAGCGGCGGCGCCCGCGCGGCCGCGCGGCCCGGACGCCGGGGCGGAGGCCGAGGATCGGGAGGGGAAGAAGCACACAGACACCAGGAATCGGCGAGTCCCCCGAAGTTATAGGAAAATATGGGGAGTGGGGGGGAAGGCAAGCACCCAGAAAAGATGGGGAAATGTGGGAATCTGTTATCTGTGTGTATTTCTTTGTGTGTCCCAGGGCTCCTTCCGAGGACCTGCGGACACGCAAGCAGTGGCGAAGCTCAAGCAGTGGCGCAGCGCCCTGGCTCGCCCACAGCCCTGCCAGGCAATGTTCCAGGAACCTTTTCTATGGTTTCCACGAAATGTCCTTAGAGCATTTCTGGCCGGGACCGTCCTGTTTTACCACATCGGGTTTATGTTCTAAGAACATTTCCTGTTCTTAGAAAATGTTGCGGGTTCTAAGAAAGCTTCGAGGTAGGACTATAAGAATGCCGGGACGGTCGGTCCCTGCTCAAGAAGCGTCCTGGACCGGTGACCGTTTTCTTTGACAGAGAAGAAGAAGAAGAACAAGCGCCATAAACACAAACTTTGGGCGCTCCGCGCGCTCTTGGCTCCGCCCAGGACCTGCGGACACTCTTTTCGTAAGCAGTGAGGCGGCGAACTCCGCACCGGCGTAACAGCTGGGCAGGGGCACTATGACCTGCGAATTTGCCCGCCGTGCAGGGAGGGTGGGGTGGGAGGCCGAGGAGAGGAAGGGGGGACGCTCAGACGCCGAAGAATTCGACGATGAGCAGCGGGGGCACCTGCGGACATTCAAGCAGTGGCGAAGCGTCCAGGCTTGGTGATCGTTTTCTCCTTCATTATTTAGCCGATCCGCGCGGGCTCTCGCACCCCTGCCTCCCCTTCCCCCTGGAGTGGATCTTGGCTGTTTTTGGCGCCTGCTTCAAGCAGGCGGACGCATTGCTTCAAGCAGTCGCGCTAAGCAGAGGTCCGGAGCCCCTCCCCCTTCCCACCCCGTTTTCGCTCAATGTCGAAACGCCCAATAAGAAAACGCTAACTTGCATAAGAATCCATCGAAGGAAGGTCTAAGAACTTTTCGTGGTCTGCACGAAATGATCCTAGCACATTTGTGGCTGAGTTTTTCTTGTCATACCACATCGGGCTGATTGTGTGGGTTCTTAGAACACTTTTGGCTTTTTGGGATAATGTCGGGGTAGGCCTATAAGAATGCCAGGACGGTCGGTCCCAGCTGGTGGTAATGCTTCGGCCACCCAGGACGCCAAAGTATTACCGAGATCAGGAGCATTTTCTCTGGAGCTTAGTGGGCCCTGGAAACGACAGGGCCGTTTTTTTACTGGTTCCGTTTTGCGGTTTTTTTGCCGGTTCCGACGCCGTTTTTTTACCGGTTCCGTCGCCGTTTTTTGACCGGTTCCGGAGCCGGCTCCAATCCTGGAGCCGTTTTTTGGCAGTTTCCTGTCGCCCTTTTTTTACCGTTTCCATTTGCAAGGGGCATTTTTCTGGAAACGGTCAAAAAAACGGTCCTGCCGTTTCCAGGGCCCACAAAGTTCTGGAGGCACACCGCGGATGTAGGTGTTGGTGTCGACCTCTGGGCCTCCCACGCTCCATGCCCCGGGGCACGGTTGGCGGAGTTTCGGTCTAGGGGCCCTCGCTTGGCCCCGGCAGCGTCAGCACACAGAGGGGGCCCCGTGACCGTCGGAGCACGAGTCATTTTGGCCAAGGCCCAGGGTTCGGGGGCAGCGCTGGCTTTCACACAGAAACAGGCTTTCGGCGTCCAAATGTCGGGGGCGGCCAAAAGGGAGGTGATGACTAGGGGGGCGGATATCATGGCGGGGGCCATGTTATCTCCCCAGATTGCACGTCGCCTCTTGTCATTCATTACGTCCCTGCCCCCCCCCTGGGCCGCGCACGTGCCGCCGGCCATGATTTGCGACCCCCCCTCTTCGACGTCCCCCTGTGGCCGCCCCCGAAAATTCTGATCAAGGTCTTGTCGCAGCCAGGATCGGTCTAGAAATCAGCATCTATTTTTGTCAATGAAATCTGGCAGGTTAGGGCTCGTGGGGCACAGGTTACCCACACCGTTACGTTGTCCTCCTTTCCGTTTGTTTGGGTCTCATTGAATGCCCTCGCCACCACGGATGAATTCGCTCCGACGCTATGGTCAGAACACACCCCTGGAGAGGTCCCCGGAGTAGCGGTATGCGTACCTTTTTGGGTTTTTCACTGCCAGATGGGCGACGGTCAGATGGGGTCAAGTTTCGGCTTCGATCTTCTTAGAGGTGCTCGTGCGTCTTCGTCGGTTCCCCTGCGGTCTTCCAGTTTCGGGGTGTTCTGAGCAAGCTGCGCCTCGCCGAAAGCGCTCCCGAACGGCCGCGGAGGGGATGATTTGTGAGGGAGGAGTAGAAAGAGGAGGAGGCGGAGGAGGAGGAGGAGGAGGGAGAGGAAGGCGGATGTGAGGGAGGAGGAAGAGGAGGAGGAGGAAAAAGGAGGAGGGAGGAGGAAGAGGAGGAGGAGCAGGAGGAGAGGGAGGAGGAGGAGGATAATAGTAGCAATACAAATGACAATACGAATGAGACTACGAATACGAATGGCATACTAATAAGTTCGTGCTAATACTGGCAGTACGAATGATCATACGAATACGAAGGAGACGCATAATAATAGTAAAAAGACGCAGAGGAGGAGGCATAATAAGAGGAATACGCATACTACACATAATAATACGACTATGCAAAATAATACGAATAACAAGACGAATACTAATATTACTGACAAGACTAATATGAATAACTCGAATACTAGTAATAAGACGAAGACGATTAACAATAACGATAATACGAATAACAACACGAATGCGAATACTACGGCTACGAATAGTAGGTACACCAATACTGAACATCAGAATACTACGAACACGGGTGCGCATGCTACTAATAATTTCAATGTTGAGAAGACGAATATTGCTAGTACTAATATTAATCCGGACATTACCATAATAAGACAAATGCGACTACTGCGAATACTCTTGCTAACCAGAAGATGAATAATACGACGAACAATAACCATACAACGGATACTACTGATACGATTGATAAGAAGAGGTGGATGAGGAGGAGGCGGAGGAGGAGGAGGAGGATGGGGGAGGATGGAGCAGGAGGAGGAGGGGGGGCGCGGCCCAGGACCCCAGGCCTCGCCCAATTTCGATGGGGTCGAGCGCGGTGGGGTCAGAGAGTGTCGCGCCGCGTTGCCAGTGCGTCGGCGATTCGCTCGATGCGGAGATCATCATCATCATCATCAGCATCAGCATCATCATAATCATCATCATCGTCATCATCATCATCAACACCACCATCATCATCATCATCACCATCATCATCAGCATCCTCATCATTATCATTATCATTATCGTTATCATTATCATTATCATTATCATTATCATTATGTTCATCAGCATCATCATCAGCATCGTCATCATCATGGTAATCATCATCCGCATCATCATCAGCATCATCATCATGGGCATCGCCATCATCATCATCAGCATCAACAGTATTACCACCATATCATCATTATCATTATCATTGTCATCAGCATCATCATCAACAACATCAGCATCATCATCATGATCATCATCGATCCTCTCCACGCCGACGGCGCCAATGCATCGCCGATGCATCGCCGATGCTGCGAGTTGTTCCGACCCCATCCACAGGGACCCCAGGCGAGCGACGGAAGAAAACAAGGTCGACGGCGCGGTGGCGTGCAATCGGGCTTCCCCCGCGAGGTCGCGCGAAACTAGGTGCCCTCCTTGGTACGAAGGGTGCCGCGCTGGCGGCCCGCGCAGGCAACCGCGGATTGTCGCGAAGCCATCGTGCGCAGCACCCCCGTTTCTTCTGGCCGCTCCTCGGGTTGCGGGCGGCGGTGGCCACGAGGGGTGTGACGACCGAGGAGGAGGAGGAGGAGGAGGAGGAGGAGGAGGAGGAGGAGGAGGGCAGGCGCGAGGGATGGAGGGAGGGAGGGAGGACGGGAGGGAGGGAGGGAGGGAGGGAGGAAGGGAGGGACGGAAGGGGGAGGAGGGGGAGGAGGACGAGGAGGGAGGGAGACGAGGAGGGAGGGCGAGGAGGGAGGGAGGAGGACGAGGGGTGTGACGACCGAGGGGGGGTGGACGTCATGGCCGGTGGATGTCATGGCCGGGCTACGATGGCTCCCGAGATTTCACGGTGCCTCTCTTCATGCCAGTACGTCCCCTGGCACTTAGTGGGTCCTGGATTCGGCCGGGCCGTTTTTTTTCCACCAGTTCCGAAAGTGTGTCTCGTGAAGCCTGGAACGGTACATCAACGGCAACTGGAAACGACAAGCACGTGGCTCCGGGACTGGAACTGGTCGGCAACAACAACGGCGACGGAATCGGAGAACAATTGGCGCCGTAACCAGCAAGAATCGGGCGGGTGGCATTGGGGGGTGACCCATATGGGGGGTGAAGTGAAAGGACCCTAAGGTGCCCTAGAGGGCCTCGCCAGCAAGCAGGTGCCCTGAAGGGCTGCTTCAGGGCTCTTTTCTTCACCCCCCATTCAGGTCACCCCCCACCAGCACTTGCCCGAAAGAAGACGGCGAACGCAGAACTGGTAGAAGAACCGGCCCTGTCGCTTCCAGCGCCCACGAAGCCCTGCCCCCCCCCTCTCGGACACCCCCCTCTCTGGAGTAGGGGATCGACTACAGAACTGATTTGCCCCAACATGTATTCTCTCGTCGAAACTACCACTAGCGCGTGTATAATGTTCGTACGACATGATGCGAAGCTTGTCATATATATATATATATATATATATGCACATGTTCGAGGAGCTAATCAATGATGTGGTAGAGCAGTCGTGTCGTCGATCCCCTGCCCGACTCTTGGACGCCCCCGATGCCTCGCCCCCAGAGGAGGACGACTGGGCGCGCTGGTCGGCGCCCGAGGCGGCAGGCGGTTCCGCCCTCGGCCTGGAGCGCCGCGTGCAGCTCGTGGACGGCCAGCTCGCGCGGCTCGTCGCCGTGGTGCTGCGGGTGGGCGTGCTGACCCTGGAGCTCGCGAGGGCGGGGCAGGCCCGGCGGCGAGCGAGGGGGGACCAGTGGGAGACGAGGGGAACGCACACGATTCAGGAGGAGAAGAAACACACAGACACAATTAAGTGTCGATTGCACAGAAAATATGAGAAACTATGGGAAGTGGGGGGGAAGACAAACACCCAGAAAATATAGGAAAAGATGGGGAATATTTTTGATCGTGTGTATTTGTTTGTGTGTCCCAGGGCCCCTTCAACGATGGCATGGGGCATGACAGCCCGGGGTTTTCCGCTCGGAGTTCTTCGGATCGGCGCTGGGCCCTGCTCTTTGGCGCGCAGAGCGCGCCAGTGGCGGCGCCGGGGGGCGCCGCCACGGGGGTTCCAGCGCCGATACGAAAAACCCGCGCGGACCTCAGAGATTTGTTATGTGAATGCCAGTGCTCGGTTCCCCCTGGAGCAGGAGAATGCCTCCTCAGAAGGCTCAGAAGTCCCCGGGCCTTCCGAGGAGCTTTCGAAGCCCTCCCCGAAGACACAAAAAAGACCTCGCAGGAGGCGCGATGGCTTCTGAGAGGTCCCGCCGCCTTTGAGAGGGGGTCTTCTCCTTCTCACTCCCCCCTCGCTCGCCGCCTACAAATAGCGGGCGCTATTCTGCGTTGGCAAGTCGTGGAAGCCTTGCATGTCGTCGAACTCATGTCTTACGTCGATCGGTGTCGGTCCTAGCCAGCGAAATGGCCTGGGAGGCCCCCATGAGTTGCTTGCCATCGATCTGACCTTTGGCGCGAGTAACAAGAAGCCGCATACAGTCGGACCGAGGCATACGATCGAGGTCGGGTCGGGGAGGGTAACCTGGTGTTCCTCGTGCTTGTTGGATGTTCTCGTGCATCCTGGGGATGGTACCCTTGGATGTTCTGTGTGTTTTGCCCAGCGGAGTATCTCGTGTCCTCGACAGATGTTCTTCGAGGCTGGGTCCGACTGTGGCAGCTCCGCGCGGATTGCCTGGATCGGCACCCTGAGCACCCCCCCCCCACCTTGCCCCTGGCGCGCCCCGCGCGCGGAGGCGGTGGGGACCCCACGCGCCGATAGTCTCCGCGCGGAACTTTACATCACAAGTCTGCGTGCATGTTCGGATGCATCTCTTGAGAGGTCAAATCCTGACTTTGCCCTGGGGCGGAATGCGGTTGATGTCGGCTTACTCCCACGCAGTCCCGCGTAGTTCGGCTCAATCCCGCTTGATCCGCGGCCTAATCCGGCTCAGCAGCCCCCAATGGTGTTTATAGATGTAGGGCCATCTCCCGTTGCGCGCGCCGCCACAGTGGAGCCACACATTCCCTAGGTTGAGCTCCGGAAGTTTCTGCTCGCGGGAGCGCAGGAAGGTCATGATTACGTTGAGGTAAGAAGTCGTTGTGTTCCTCCACGGTAGGCTCATGCGGCGTTGGAGCGCTGGCGACGCCAGCGATTGCTTTTGAGATGGTTGAATTCTGCGACGCGGAGGCACCAAGAGGCACCGACGGAGTTCGACCTTAATCGATCGGGGCAGCGATCGATTCAGGGTTGGAAGGGTCGACGTGCTGTCCAAAACCTTCGCGCGCCGACGCTGCGGGAACCGACTGTATTCGGATACATCTCCTCGGAGGTAAAATTCAGACTTTGCCCTTGTCCGAGATCGGGCCTAATCCGGCTTAAGCGGGCTTAATCGGGCTGATTCCCGCTTGATCGGGGCTGCTCCCACTGAAACCGCGGCCTAATCTGGCGTAGGAGCCCCCTAAGAGGGCTTTATCCTCCCCTGAGATCTGACGTAGCGAAACACTTGCAACATCGTAAAGAATCACGCCGCAGCTCTAGACCCCATCTTTCTGCATCATGTTTCGAGCCGCATCGATCTGTGAGGGTCGCGGGGCCAGAAAAAGCGCGAAAACGCCTGGCTCGAAAAAAATGAGACGCCAGGATCTCAGGGTCCTTACTTAGGGGAAACAAGTGACATAACCATAACAACTCGGAGGTCCGCGCGGATCCCTATGCGTCTTTCCGGCGAAGACCTCCCAGCAGTTGCCTCCCAAGTCCGTAGGAGCTGCAGTCTGCCGTGGCGAGCTGCGGCGCCGGCGAGCCCGCCGCGGTGGCGGTGCGCCTGGGCGGTCTGGCGTTCCTGCGGGACACCGTGTGCCGCCTGCGGCCGCTCGAGCGGAGGTGCCTCGGCGAGCTGGGCCTCCTCGAGGACGCCGACGACGACGACGACGACGTCTACGACGACGACGACGACGATGACGGTGACGATGACGATGACGATGATGATGATGATGATGATGATGATGATGATGATGATGATGATGATGATGATGATGATGATGATGATGACGGGGGTGATGATGCTGGTGATGATGATGGTGATTATGATGATGATGCTGATGATGATGATGATGATGATTATGATGACGGGGGTGATGATGATGTTGATGATGATGTTGATTATGATTGTGCTGATGATGCTGCTGATGATGATGATGACGGTGGTTATGATTATGATGATGATGATGATGATGATGATGATGATGATGATGATGATGATGATGATGATGGTGGTGGTGATGATGACGATGAGGAGGAGGAGGACGAGGAGGAGCAGGAGTGCTGTCACCCTCTGCAGTCACACTGCTCCCCTCACCCCAAACCATTGCAGAGTGGGCCGCGGCGGCCGTG
This sequence comes from Prorocentrum cordatum, assembly GCA_963575745.1. NCBI lineage: Eukaryota > Dinophyceae > Prorocentrales > Prorocentraceae > Prorocentrum > Prorocentrum cordatum. The sequence goes on along the minus strand of CAUYUJ010019923.1, from coordinate 139,345 downwards.
ATCCTCGACTCTCGTGCGGCAGTGTCTCGAGCTCCGTGGGAGGAGCCCCCCGCGCGCGCCGCCTTCGCGCCTGGGGGAGGAGGAGAAGGAGGAGGAGGAGGAGGAGGAGGAGCTGTGGGAGGAGGAGGATGAGGAGGAGGACGAGGACGAGGACGAGGAGGAGGAGGAGAAGGGGGAAACATAAGAAGAGGGAACGGAGGAGGAGGAGGAGGAGGAGGAGGAGGACGAGGAGGAGGAGGAGAAGGACAGGAGGAGGAAGAGAGGAGGAGGAGGAGGAGGAGGAGGAGGAGCTGTGGGAGGAGGAGCAGGAGGAGGAGGAGGAGGAGGAGAAGGCGCAGGAGGAGCAGGAGGAGCCACGACAACGACGTCCACGACGACGACGTCCACGACGACGACGACGACGACGACGTCTGCGACGACGACGACGACGATGATGATGATGCTGATGATGATGATGATGATGACGATGATGATGGGAATGATGCTGATGATGATGATGATGATGATGATGATGATGATGATGATGATGATGACACGGGTGATGATGATGATTATGTTGATGATGATGATGTTGATTATGATGATTATGTTGATGATGTTGATGATGATGGTGAAGTCGGTGGTGATGATTCTGACAATGATGGTGGTGAGGATGCTGCTGACAGGGACGACGACGATGCCCATGATGATGATGATGATGACGGGGGTGATGACGATGCTGATGCTGATGATGATTATTATGATGATGGTGATGATGGTGATGACGGTGGTGATGAGTATGATGATGAGTATGATGATGATGATGATGATGATGATGATGGTGAGGATGATGATGATGATGATGATGACGGTGGTGATGATGATGATAATGGTGGTGATGATGATGACGATGATGATGATGATGATGATGATGACGGGGGTGATGATGATGTTGATGTTGATTATGATGATGATGTTGATGATGATGATGATGATGATGACAGTGGTGATGATTATGACGATGATGATGATGATGGTGAAGATGATGATGATGATGATGATGATGATGATGATGATGATGATGATGATGATGACGGTGGTGATGATGATGATGATGATGATGATGATGATGATGATAATGGTGGTGATGATGATGACGATGAGGAGGAGGACGAGGTGGAGAAGGAGTGCTGTCACCTTTCGCAGTCACACTGCTCCCCTCACCCCAAGCCATTGCAGAGTGGGCCGCGGCAGCCGTGGTCCCCGACGCTCGTGCAGCAGTGTCTCGAGCTCCTTGGGAGGAGCCCCCCCCCACGCGCGCCGCGTTCGCGCTGGGGGAGGAGGAGGAGGAGGAGGAGAAGGAGGAGGAGGAGGAGGAGGAGGAGCTGTGGGAGGAGGAGGAGGAGGAGGAGGAGGATCAGGAGGAGCAGGAGGGGCAGGAGGAGCCCCGCGCGCGCCGCCTTCGCGCCAGGATGATGCTGATGCTGTTGGTGATGACGATATAGGACGATGATGGTGGTGATCATTCTGGCTCCTCTGCTGTCTACCCTTTGGCACGAGCCTGTCCGTGTTCATCTATCTCTCGCCTGTCCTGCGACAGGTTGCGCTCTGGACGCTTGCGGGGATGAGAATGGGGATGGGCATGGGGATGCACACGATGATGTCTTGTTGCTGCCGCTGAGGAAGAGAATCGCGATGATGTGAGTGGTGTTGGTTATGATCATGGTCATGCTTATGATATGAGGATGATGAAGTTGAAGACGATGTTGATGATGATTGTGATGATGCGGATGGTAGCAGTGGCGACGAATTGGCGACGGATCAGACGATGCTGCTGATATGATGATGGTGGTGGTGGTGATGACGATGAGGAGGAACACCAGTAGGACGAGTCTTAAATGATGCTGATGATGATGATGATGGTGATGATCGTCGCTCGTCCAAACATATGCGTTGTGCGTTTTGTTCTAATTACAAGTTTCACTTCGGCGTCTTAGAAATCATGCGTTTCGCGCTTTCCGGCTCCGGCCAAACTCAACAACGCAACAATCAAGTGCATTTGTTGCGGTTGCGGTGTTCGCTATGAGCTCCTGGCGTTTTCAGACCCATGTGGTTGCGTTGTTATATAAGTGTCGCCGTCAACGATGCCCACCTTTTTTATCCTCCCTGCGTTTTCGTCCTCTCCATCGTATCGTTGCCATGTGTGGTTTCCCCCTGCTCTTCTCCTGCCGCCACTGCTGGCCGGCCGCGGGGCGTGCGGGCCCCATGCCGCTCCGGTGCTCGACGGGTGTTATGGGGCGTCCGTGGTGTTCGCTCGTGCTCTGCGCACGGAGCGGGGGGAGCGGAGGCAGCAGGAACGGGAGAGCAGGAGCGCAAAGGGCAGAGGAAGCAAGTACCGGCCTTCGACAGGAAGACGCACGAATCGCTCAAGCAGTGATGATCCGTAGCGACGGGTCCAGCAGCGCCAGAACAGCGAGTTCGACCACGCTCAGAGAACGTCGCTTTTCTGATCGCTTTTGGCGCGTGGAGGCCACGTAACACATGTGTTAAGATAACACACCAACAACGCCCATGGTGTGTGTATGGGGAATCAAGATGTCAATGCTGATGGCGACGATGATGCTTATGATCATGATGATGACGATAACGATGATGGCGAGGATGGTGAGGATGATGCTGCCGCTGATGATTATGATGATGACGACAATGCTGATGATGGAGGCGGCGATGGTGGTGTTCATGATGGTGGTGATGGTGATGGTGATGATGATGATGACGATGATGATGACGATGATGATAATGATGATGATGATGATGATGATGATGATGATGATGATGATGATGATGATGATGATGATGATGATGATGGAGGGGACGATGATGATGCTGATTATGATGATGCTGATGCTGCTGCTGCTGATGATGGTGGTGGTGGTGATGCTGGCGATGATGGCGATGATGGTAATAATGTGTTTTTCCAGGACGACCAGCCGTCAGCCGCCCCGGCGTCGCCGGCGGCGAAGCCGGGCTCGCCCGCGCGGGGCGCGGCGGAACGCGGCTCGTGCCTGCCGCTGCCGGACGAGCCGAAGGGCGAGGACATCGTAGGTTTAAATCGGGCACGTCCCTCCACAGGAAGAACATTCGAGAATACTCAAATCGTTTGGGGACGATGTTTTGATTGTTTGTTGATTGTTACTTGAATATTTCTGGGGATGTGTAAGGCTTCGTCCAAGATCCGCCTGTAGGGGGTCACGCCCGACCTACTCGTAGGCCCCTCAGCGGTGTGGTGACCACACCGCGTGGTGATAGGGGTAACGATCGGGGCGATAGGCTTAGAAGGGGGAAACATGGATTTGGAATCGGCCATGCATCGCCGATACGTCTGCGATGGGCTTTGGTAGCGAATTCGAGCGTGCCTGGGGCGGCCCGGGCGGTCATGCCCCTAGCGGCCATGCGTTGCCCATTCCAGCTCGATGCCCCCTCCCCCCCTCTCAGGTGAGTCAGTGGGGATGCGGGGTTTCCTCCACGCCGACGGCGCCGTTGCGTCGCCGATTTCGCCGGCGCCGCCAATGCATCGGCGATGCGTCGCGACTCCGACCCCGTCTGCTCGGACAACACGTGCGAGGACTGCAAACAGTGCGGTGACCACGCGTGGTGAGTCAGTCGGGAGTCGGGAGTCTCGTCCGCGTCCGCCGTTTCCTGGGGACCTGCGCGCCGCGGGACGCGTGCCAGCGGCTGCGCGTCGCCGGGAGCGCTCCAGGGGGGTGCCCGGATGGCGCCCCGCACGGCGGCCCCTGGCCCGAGGCATGTGGCGCGGAGGGCACACGTGTGGCGGAAAGTTGGCGCGGTGAGTCACGAGGGGCTCGGGGTCGCCTCGCGGCTCGGGGGCTCGGGCCGCGCTCCGAGGGCCCCTCGGGCGACGGGGGCCTCACGTGATGGGCCTGTTGTCCACCACCGCCACGGGCTGGAGGGGGAAGGAGGTGGAGGACGAGGAGGAGGAGGAGGAAGAGGAGGGGGAGGGCCCCCCCCCGTCCCCCTCCTGCTTCTCGTGGCGGCGGTGGCGGGCCGCCGTGCGGTGGCGGGCCGCGCGGCGTGAGGCCGCCGGCCGGGGATGCCGGGCCCACCGCGCGGTGCGTCGCCGCCAGGTTTGGGGGAGGGCCCCGGCAGAGGACCCGCCCGCGGCGTGCATCAGCACCCTTTCGCTGGGCTCCGCGAGCGCGCTGTGGCGCGAGGGCGGCGGCGGTGCCGAGCGCCAGCTGCTGCAGCTCGCCCCGCCGCGCGGCCGCGCGGTGCTGGTGCGCTGGAAGGAGGGCCCGCCGGCCGCGGGGGCCGAGCCGCAGGGCGACCAGGGCTGGCACTCAGAGGGGGAGAATATATATATATATATATATATATATATATATATATATATGTAGCCACGCCGCTGCGCTCGCCTCGTGTTTCCCCTTTTTGGGGCCTCCTGGGAGGCCCTCGTCGCCACCGCGGGATTTGCCTCGAGAGCCTGGTCAGAACGCACCCCCGGAGAGGTCCGGGGAGGAGCGGTATCGGTACCTTTTGGTGCCCCCAGGCACCCCATCGAGGGCTGCGTCCACGGCGCGCGCGTCGTGCTGCACGCGGGCGCGCTGGCGGCCCTGGGGGCCATGCTGTCGCGCTGCGCCTCGCCGCTGGAGCCCGGAGGAGAACAAACAAAGGCGTGAGCACGGGGCTCGACCTGGGCGGTGCCTTGGCGATGTCGGTGGCTGTGGGCGTATCGACTTTGCCCTGCAGCGGAAGCGCAGCGAATGCAGCACGAGGGGAGGACTATAGCACACTCGCGAGCACCAGAAACGCTGTCCAGGTCGAGCCCTGCATCCGCAGAACCTCTCGGCGCTCCGCACGAACCTTTCTCGTTTTTTTGTTTGACTGGGCCCCACACGGCGCGCCTCCGGGGTACGCATCGATATGCGGAGGTCCGCGTAGGTCTCTTTTGGTAGTCCCCAAACGTGGTGGTGACAACACCTGGCGGTGAGTCTTGGGCGATTTGGTGTCACCACCCGGTTTGGGGACTCGTGCGGTTTTCCGAGGATGTCCCGAACACTGGTGGGTCCAGGAGTCACAAAACCCGGTGGTGACCCCGCGTCCCCAAACCCAGCGGTGACCTTATTGGGGGTTCCAGGTCGCCACCTGGTATCTCACCACCCGGTTTGGGGGTTCCCAACGACTGCTCTGCCCCATCATTGATTAGCTCGTCGAACATGTATATATACATATATATAGAGAGATATTTGACAAGCTTCGCATCATGCCATACGAACATTATACACGCGCTTGTCGTAGTTTCGACGAGAGAATACATGTTGGGGGAACTCAGTTCTGTAGTCGATCCCCTGCTCCAGAGAGGGGGGTGTCCGAGAGGGGGGGGGCAGGGCTTCGTGTCCGAGAGGTTCCCAACTCTTGGCTCGGCGCCGGGCCCGGGGCCCGCAGAGCGCGCCAGCCAGGGGCGGTGCCCCGGGGGCGCCGCCAGTGGAGGCCCCTCGCCTGCCGACGGCAAGTCCGCGCGGAGATCCGACGGTTGATGGTGACGGTCAAGGTGCTCCTCCTCTTCTCCTCCTCCTCCTCCTCCTCCTCCTCCTCCTCCTACTCCTCCTCCTCCCCCTCCTCCCTCCTCCCTGACACATTACTTGATGGGTCCCCTTCCCAACACTGCCCAGGAGGAGGGAGGAGGAGGGAGGAGGAGGAGGAGGACCACCTTCGACCTCTTCTTTCGGGCTCCCGTCCGTTTCTCCCCCCTCGTACCTCACCGTCCCCGTCAGCAGAGACTGGCCTGTGTTTGGAATGGTCCCCTCCTGCGGTACCATACGGTACCCGCAGGAGGGGGTCAATGGCAGTACTTACAGACAGGACCTCATGCCATGAGTGAGTGAGTGAGTGAGTGAGTGAGTGAGTGAGTGAGTGAATGAGTGAGTGAGGGAGGGAGGGAGGGAGTGGGGAGGAGGAGGAGGAGGAGGAGGAGGAGGAGGAGGAGGAGGAGGAGATGGGAAGGAGATGGGGAGAGAGGAGGAGGAGGAAGGAGGATAGGAGGAGAGGAGGAGGGGAGGAGGAATGAGGACGAGGAGGAGGAGGAGGAGGAGGGCCCGCCCAAGTGGCTGGCGAGGTGCCCGCTCTCACCCGACGTGCGTCTCAGGTCCGCGTCGGGGAGCCTCGTCGTGGCCGAGAGACGCGCTGTGGCCGGAAAGCATCGGGGAGAGGAGAGGCGACGCCAACGTCACCAGGGGGGCCACTTGCAGGGAGGAGGAGGACGAGGAGGAGGAGGAGGAGGAGGAGGAGGAGGAGGAGGAGGAGGAGGACGAGGACGAGGACGAGGACGAGGTTGAGGAGGAGCAGGACGAGGAGGAGTCCACGATGCCTCCCGAGCTGGAGGCTGGGGATGCCTCGAGCGAGGGAGACCCCCCTCTGCTCCTCGCATCTCCTCGCCCTGGTGGCGGTAGTGTCGCCCTTCCTTCTTCCTGTGCTCATGCACACGACAGAAGCCGCTGCGCCCCTGATTTCGGCGTTCCCTGCCGTAGCTCGACGGCGCCCTTTTGCGTCCCCTCCTCTCCCAGGAGAGGCTGCAGCCCCCGCCCCTGGAGAGCGGCTGGATGCGCCTCGCGGTGCACGACACGCGGGTGGCGGGGACCTCCGTTTCCGCGCCCGCTGCCCTATAGCGAGCGGCCCACGCGTCGACTCCGATGTCCTCCTCGCCTCCCAGACCCCTTCGGGCCGTGACGAGATTATGACGGGAGGTGTTTCGCTGCTCTCGACCTCTGGAGGCCCTCGCCGAGCCTCGGGACCGTCAGACATCGACGCAGGACGAGAGACCGGTCGACCTCCAGGGGTCGACGTTATGGAGCAAACCATGACGTCGGGTTTCATGGGCTCAGAAGAGGAGACAGTTTTTGCATCCTATGACGGTGACGGGCGTGACCCAGGGGGGGTGGGCGGGGCCGGGGGGGGATGGGGCCAGTCTTGTCACGATTCGCGCCACCGCCTTTTGGGAATGCTTCAGAATGGCTAATTCCCAGACGGCGCCAGCGCGGATCGTGACGTGTCCAGGGGTGGGGACGTGCGTGGGGGCCTGCCGCGGGCGTTGTCGCGAGCGAGTTCTCAAACACACTGTATGAGAGGCCCTGGAATCTTGACGTGACCCGGGGGGGGGAGGCGGTGGCCCAGTCTCCCGCGAGGCAAGTCGAAGCAGCGGTTGGAGACGCCCTCGATGGTCTCCTCCCTCTTGCGGATCTCGGGCTGACTTGGCCTCCAAGCCTTCCCTCCCCTCACCCGGGTGGCACTCCCCGCCCTCCGTGCGGCCTCGGCCGACGGACCTCCGCCCTCGTGTTGGCTCTCCGACCCGTCCCCCCCCCCCCCCTCTCCGTGTTTTCCGCGCAGCACGGCGGAGGCAGCCCAGACGGGCCCGCGTGCTCCTGGGGCCCCTCGTCGAACTGCCCCCCCGGCCGTTGCACGCAGAACTTGCCGGATCCCCAGGTTCCGATCTGCTCGAGCGATCGCGCGGCCTCACCGCTTCCGTTCTCTTCAGGGGGCGGGCGGAAACCCACTCTGTGTTTAACGCCGTCCTACTTCATCCGAAGAAGGAACTACCACATAAACATAAACTTTGGGCGCTCCGCGCGGATTTCTTGGATCCGCGCTGGGCCCCCCCCCCCCCAGGCGGTGCCTCTGGCGCCGCCCCTGGCGCGCTCCGCGCGCCAGGGAGGGGGTTCCAGCGCGGACCCAAGAAGTTCGTTCGTGTTTATGTGCGTTTTTTTCTCTTACTCGTGTTTGTGCCTACTTCCTCCGAGCGATCGGTAAGCCTGGAACCCTGTCGACGAAGCCCGCGCCCGGATTGCCACCCGCATCACCTGGTGGCCGTGCCCGAGCTTCGCCGCGGCCAGAACCGTGTGGATCCGTTTGGTCGTCCGTGCTTTTCGCGGTCGAGACGCAAAGCGCACTCCTCCTCCTCCTCCCTCCTCCTCCTCCTCCTCTCCTCCTTCCTCCTCCTCCTCCTCCTCCTCCTCCTCCCCCTCCCCTCCCCCCTCCCCTCCCCCTCCTCCTCCCCCTCCCCCTCCTCCTCCCCCTGTTCCTCTTGTCCTCCTCTCCTCCTCCTCCTCCTCCTTATCCTCCTTACCTCCTCCTCCTCCTCCTCCTCCTCCTCCTCCTCCTCCTCCTCCTCCTCCTCCTCCTCCCCTCGCACAGGCGAGCGTCGGAAGAGAACGGTGTCGCCGTCCTACTTCATGTTTCTACCCTTCTCTTCCGACCGACGTGTAAGGTTGAGCCCTCGGCGGAGTGGTCTTTGGGGCGCGGCGTCTCTCCGCAGGGGACGTGTTCTCCCCAGTCCCCGACGTGTCGACGAGAAGTGACGCCGCTCAGAAGAGGAAGGGGGCCCTGGGATACACCCCAAAGGAGAGCTCTTCGGACGCACCCCTATTCAAGATGGACCTACTTCTTCCGACCGATGGGCAATGGTCCAGCAGCAGGGGAGAGGGGCGCGCGAGGGGGGGGGGGCGGCCGCGCAGCCACAGGACGGGAGGGTGAACTATGGTTGCTCGCGGCTACAAGCGCTTCAGGAGGAGCGCGCCGGGGCGGCCATTTGGTGTTGAAGCGATCTCCTCCCCCTCCTCCCTCCTCCTCCTCCTCCTCCTCCTCCTCCCTCCTCCTCCTTCTCCTCCTCCTCCCCTCCTCCTCCTCCTCCTCCTCCTCCTCCTCCTCCTCCTCCTCCTTCTCCTCCTCCTCCCCCTCCTCCTCCACCTCCTCCTCCTCCCCTCTTCCTTCTCCTCCTCTTCCTCCTCCTCCTCCTCCTCCCTCCTCCTCCTCCTCCTCCTCCTCCCCTCCTCCTCCTCCTCCTCCCCCTCCCCCTCCCCCTCCCCCTCCCCACCCCCTCCCCTCCTCGCCCCTTCGCCTCTCTTCCTCCTCCTCCTCTTCTCCTCCTCCTCCTCCTCCTCCCCTCCTCCCCATCCCCCCCTCCTCCTCCACCTCCTTCTCCTCCTCCTCCTCACCCTCCTCACCCTCCTCCTCCTCCTCCTCCTCCTCTCCTCCTCCTTTTCCTCCTCCTCCTCCTCCTCCTCCACCTCCTCCTCCACCTCCTCCTCCTCCTCCCACTCCTTCTCCTCCTCCCCCCTCCTCCTTCTCCTCCTCCTCCTCCTCCTCCTCCCCTCGTACAGGCGAGCGGCGGACGAGAAGCGTTGGCGCCCAAGCTGCCAGCGCAGGGCCTCGGGTGAGCGCCGTTGTCTCCAATGTGGCGTGCCGCGCTATGTTTTCCGATGCCTCCCCGAGCTGGGGCGGTTAGGGGATGTCTTTGGCGAGAGAGGGGGACCATACCACCAGAGGCACCCCTCCACACCTTCTTCCGCTGGTTGTCCCTTTGGGCGTCGCGAAACGGGGGGGGGGCGATAAACACGGGGGGGCTGCAGAAAATTTACCCTTATGGGCCCCAACACGGGGCCCCTTGGAGCCTCAAACGGGGCGTCTGGGGCCCGAGAAGTGCATCTTTCCCCCCCCCCTCCCCCCCCTGTACAGTGGAAGCCCATGCCAAGAAACACCCTGCTTGCCTCCAGGGTGCCCTGGGTTTCTTGGGTTTCGATGGCCCTGCTGATTCTGGAGAGCGTGCTGTTCCCACGCCGACCGCCAGTGCACGTCCTGGGGTGGCGGGGTGGCGTCTCCCGCGGAGGGCTTCGTGTGGACTGGCCTCCACATGTACTTATCCCCCCTCAAGCAGGAGACGCCCAGCCCCCGGCTGGTGGTGGTGCCGCTCCTCTCCTAATTATCTGGCTCCTGCTGCCGCCGCATCCGAGGTGGAGCTCCCCAGCCTGCCCGGCGGCGCCCACGGCGCGCCCGCCCTGCCCGGCCCCGCGGTGGCGGTGCCGGCGCTGCTGCTCACCAGCGTGCCGGGCCTGGGCGAGCTCTTCCACGCCCTGGAGGTGCCCTCGGGGAGGAGGGGCCGAGCTCGAAGAGGAGAAAGCGCCATAGATCAGAGCGTGAATCACCTACCCCGCTTTCGCTTCCCGGCAAAACCAAGTCATACCACGCGCCTCCTCGTCAGGCGGCCTGACCAATACGGGCCGTAGGTTGGCATCGTTTGGTATCTCTTGGAAGCGAGGGTGGTCAAAAGCGAGGTAGGTTTGTTTTCCCCCTAATAAAGACAACATAAGCTTCTGGCGCTCCGCGCGGAGTTCTTGGATCGGCTGTTGGATCGGCTACTCCTCCTCCGCTCCTTCCTCTCCGCCTCCCTCTGTGGATGATCAGAGCTGACTGCGCGGCGTTTGGCCGTCTGCGATACATGTGTCCGTCCTGCCGTTTTCGTCCACGCGCCGCCTGAGTGTCTGATGTGCCGTCCATCCGTCCCCCCGGCGGCGCCTCCGGCGCCGCCCCTGTCGCGCTCCGCGCGCCAGGGAGGGGGGTCCGGCGCAGAGCCAAGAAGTCCGCGCGGAGCGCCACAAATTCGTGTTTGTGCTTCTTCCTCTCCGCCGCGCTCCTTCTGTCCCCCTTCTCTTTGTTAGTTCAAGCTTCGCGCGGCCCGCTTAGCTTCGACCGGAAGAGGTGCGCTCTCGACCCGCGAATCGGAAAAGTGTTTTTCTCTCTGTTCTGGCGCTGCCTCTGTTTCTGCTCGGGGAGAGGCGGGGCTCGAGACGGAGGCTTGAGGTCGTGGGCGGCTCTGCAGGTCCGTGTGCATCCGCGGCCTCGGGGGGGGGGGGCCCCATGGGGGCGCGGCCCCCCCGCTGCCGCGGCGCGCTTCGGTTCGCGGATGCCGCCCCCGTGCGGCTCCGTGTCCGTGCGAGCGCGTCGCCGCGGGGTCTTGCCCTGGGATGCAGGCCGCGAGGGCGGGGAGACGGCTGTTTCCGATGCTCGCGATAGAGGTTGGTACCAACATCAGCATTGGCGCTGGCCTCCATGGAGGGAAAGTGACCCTGATCTTTCGGCGATGGTGGTAAGATTCGGGCCTCCTATGTGGCCCAGAGATTATCATCAGCATCGAAATGCAGGATCATCTTCCCCATGGGAGGCCATCCCGTATGTCAGTGCTGGTTCCAATTGCCAGGCTCTCACTAAGTACTAAGAGGTACCGACCCCCCCCGCGTCTTGAACAGTTCAAAACGTGTTCTGTTGTTGGTGCTGCTGTTGTTGGTGCTGTCATTATTGTTGTTGGTGATGTTGCTGTTTGCTTGTTTTAGTTGCTGTTAATATAAGTAGTGTCGCTGATGGTAGTATTGTTTGTGGTTCGCATGCTTGTAGTAGTAGTAGTAGTAGTAGTAGTAGTAGTAGTAGTAGTAGTAGTAGTAGTAGTCGTAGTAGTAGTAGTCGTAGTAGTCGTAGTAGTGTAGTAATGATAGTCGTAGTAGTAGTCGTCGTAGTAGTAGTAGTAGTAGTAGTAGTTGTAGTAGTAGTAGTAGTAGTCGTAGTAGTAGTAGTAGTAGTAGTAGTAGTAGTAGTAGTAGTAGTAGTTCGAGTAAGTAGTAGTCGTAGTCGTCGTAGTAGTAGTAGTAGTAGTAGTAGTCGCAGTCGTAGTCGTAGTCGTAGTAGTAGTAGTAGTAGTAGTAGTTGTTGTTGTAGTCGTATTAGTAGTAGTAGTAGTAGTAGTAATACTAGTTGTAGTAGTAGTAATAGTAGTAGTAGTAATAGTAATTGTAGTCGTAGTTGGTGCTGTTGTGGTTGTTGCTATGTTTGTTGTTGTTGCTGCTGCTGGTGTTGTGGTTGTGGTTGTTGTTTGTTGTTGTTATGGCTGTTGTCATGTTTGTTAGTTTGATTGTTGTGTTGCTGCTGTTGGTTCCGTTGTGTTTGCTGATGTTGTTGTTGTTGCCGGTGTTTCTATTTCTGTTGTTGACGTTTGTGTTGTTGCTGTTGATGTTGTTGTTGTTGTTGTTCTTGTTGTTGTTGTTGTTCTTGTTGGACTCTCACTTCTGAAGAATAATTCGTGTTGATCCCCCCCCCGCCGGATGCACATTGTATTTTTCGATAGAAGTGCCCCTCCCGGGGCTCGCACCATTTTTGTATCGGGGAAAGCTTTGGGGGTCAAACTGTGTCGTTGGCACCCAGTTTACAACTACAGCGGTTCCCGCCTGACACTTCCTCACAATTTATTGAACAATCGCGCTCTCGCTTTGGACTTCCTTACAATTTGCCAACGAATCGCCGCTCCCGCCTGATATTCCTTGACTTCTTGACAATGTATTGTCGAATGGCTTTCTCGCTTGGGACTTCCTCGCAATTTACCACCGAGCCGCTTTGTTTGATATTTCATCACATTTTTTGAGATGCCGGTCCTCGACACTCAAGCAGGACTCACGCTTCAACGACCCGCCCGCTCGATCTGCCCGTCGGGGCCTGCCCGCCCGACCAGCCCGTTAATGACTGCAGTCGCCGGTCGCTGCCCTTCGCCGCCTTCGATGCCCCTCGCTGCCCGTACTGGTTCCGCGGTCGCCTTCGCTCGCTGCCCTTCGTGGTTCCGTTGCTGCCCTCAGCGGCCCCGTCGCTGCCTCGTGTGGCCCCACATCATATGCCCTTCGTGGCCCCCGCTCGCACGCGCCCGTCGTGGCCCCATTCGCATGCCCTTCGTAGCCCCGCTATCGCCCTTCGCCCTCGCTGCCCTTCGTGGCCCCTTTGCTGCCCCCAGTGGCCCCGCTGTCACCCTTTGCGGCCCCGTATACGAATGCCCTTCGTGGCCCGTTCGCTCGCGCCCGTCGTGGCCCCATATGCACGATTTACTTGGAAATCGCGCTATCGCTCGAGACTTCCTCGTGACGCGTGCAGGACCCACGCTTCAGCAACCCGCCTGCTCGACCTGGTCGCCTGGGCCCGCCTTCCCGACCTGCCCGCTATGAGTCTGCCCACCCGATCTGCCCGTCTGGTTCTACCAGTTGTTTTTCTGCTCCTTGCACCCCTCCTGCTAATTTCTCTCGTGCTCCATTCTTCTCGCTCCCCCTTCACCCGTCCTCTCTTCCCTTGTTTTAGGGGCTGCACTAAATACACGTGACAGGTAAGGAAGATATACCCCCAAGGGGTACGATCGAAGACGACGAGGGCGGGTACCGAGGTTTTGGGATAGACGTATTGGTTGGCACTTGAGCAGATAGGAGCGAACAGTCTTAAATTGTGTTGTGTAGCTGTTGTTATTGTTGGTGTTGTTCTTGTTGTTGCTGTGGTTGTTGACGTGGTTTATATTGTTGTGTTTGTTTGCGTTGTTGTTGTTGTTGTTATTGTTGTTGTTGTTGTTCCTGTTGTTGTTATTGTGTTTGTTTTGTTTGGTTTTTTATGGTTGCTTGTGTTTTTGTGTTGTTTGTTGTTGTTGCTTTGCTGTTGCTGTTGTTGTTGAATCGTCATTTTCCAAGAATATGTATGGCTGATATCCGGAAGCGGTTCCGCGCGCTCTCGCCTCGACGCCAGCTATATTCTCTCTGAAAAAGATGCTCCCGCTGGAGCATTGGCTTGGTCAAACATTTGGGCCTTTGGAGGCCCAGCTACGAAAACAACGGCTCCCGCTCGATTTCTCCGCAAGTTACCCCGAGACACCCTGACCAGAGAGGCCCCCTTGCTCAGGAACGGCGCTCTCGCTCGAGACTTCCTCGCTATTCACTCAAGTTGGCGGAGGCCCAGCCACGACGAGAAGGGCTCCTGCTCGATACTTCCTCACGGTTTACTCCGAGAGCCCCTGGCCAAGAAGGCCCCCGAACTCAGGAACGGCGCTCTCGCTCGAGACTTTCCCATAACTCAGGCAAGTCGGTGGAGGCCCGGACACGGCGACAAGGGCTCCCGTTGGATCTTTCTCCATCGGTATTTCGAGAGCCCCTGGCCAGAGAGGCCCCCGAATTCAGGAACGGCGCTTTCGCTCAAGACTTCTTCGCATTTCAGTCAGTGGCTGGCATCGAAGAGATTCCGCCGGCAAGGGGGTGCAATCGAAGATGAAATGGGCGGGTATCGAGGGGTTGGGGTATTCGGAATGCAAGAGACACTCGCCAGTAAGAGCGAACAGTCTTAAAACGATGGTTGTTGTTGTTTTTGTTGTTGTTGTTATTGTTGTTGTTGTTTCCCCCCCTCCGGTAACCATTGCATATTTCAATGAAAGTGAGTCTCCCGTTGTGTGCCGCCGACCTCAACAGCATTGGCTCCCGCGTGATAGTGCCTCACAATGTATTCTCAAATCGCGATTTCGCGTAGGACGCCCCCACAATTCTTACAGGCATCGCGCTCTCGCGTGGGATGTGTCGGTCATGTACTCAGACGCCGCGCCCTCGACTCCCTGGAACCACGCTCTCGCTGTGGATTCCCGGACAAGCTATTTCGGCGTCGCGCTATCGTTCGAAATTTCCTCGCGATCCATGCAGGACGCACGCTTCAGCAACCCGCCTGCTCGACTTGGACGCCTGGGCCCGCCTTCCCGACCCGCCCGCTAGGGTCTGCCCACCCGATCTGCCCGTATGGTTTTGCCAAGTGCTTTCTGTTCCTAGCACCCCTCCTGCTGCTCTCTCGTTCTCCATCCTCCTCCCTCGCCTTGTCCCTTCCTTCCATCCGTTCTCTCTTCCCCCTGCCTTGGAGGCTGCATGGAGTACACATTGCAGGTAAGAACGGTCTATTCCCCAAGGGGGGTGCGATTGTAGACGAAGAGGACGGCTATCGAGGGTTTGGGATCTGCGTCTTGTGTGGCCCGCGAGCAGGTAAGAGCGATCAGTCTTAGAACGATTGTTGTTGTTGGTGCTGCTGTTGTTGGTGCTGGTGTTGGTGTTGTTGTTGCTGTTGTTGTTGTTGTTGTTGTAAGTGGTGTTGTTGATGTTGGTGGTGATGTTGATGTTGCTGATGTTATTGAACTTCCGCTACTGAAGAATAATTATTGTTGGTTCCCCAATCCGGTGACTATCATTTTCTAATTTAAGTCAGGGGAAGCCAATCGGCTCAAACTGGACTCCTGGCCTCCAGTTTTCAGCGGCAGCGGTTCCCGCATGATTCTTCCTTACAATGTATTCCCTCATCGCGCTCTCGTGCGGGACTTCCCCACACTTCATGTACGCATCGCGCTCTCGCGCTGGCTTCCCTCACAATGTATTCAGACTGTGCGCCCTCGGCGCTCAGCAATCACGCTCTCGCTTTGGCTTTTCTAACGATTTATTTGGGAATCGCGCTATCGCTTGAGACTTCCTCGCGATTTATGCAGGACCCACGCTTCAGCAACCCGCCTGCTCGACCTGGTCGCCTGGGCCCGCCTTCCCGACCTGCCCGCTATGGGCCACCCGATCTGCCCGCCTGGTTCTGCCAAGTGTTTTCTGTTCCTTGCCCCCCTCCTGCAAATTTTTCTCGTGCTCCATTCTTCTCCCTCCCCCTTCCACTCGTCTTCCCTTCGCTTGGTTTAGGGGCTGCGCTATATTACGTGGCAGGTAAGGAAGGTATGCCCCCAAGGGCGTACGATCGAAGACGACGAGGGCGGGTAGGTCGCTGTGTCATCTCGCGTAAGTGTCAAGCAGTTGCGAAGCGTCTTGGCGTGCCTATAGGGCTACCAAACAATGTTATGATAACCTTTTGTTGTTCGCACGAAATGTGTTTAGAACATGTTTGGCTGGGGCTGCCTTGTTTAAACACACCGGGCTTTTGCTCTAAGAACAGTGTTGTTTTGAGCATTTTTGGGTTCTGGGAAGATGTCGTGGTAGACCTATAGGAATGCGGGGACGGTCGAAGACAAATAGGGAGGGTATCCAGAGTTTGGGATCTAAATGTTGGGAGACGCGCGGGCAGATAAGAGCGACCAGTCTGACAATGTCTATATTTATGTTGTTGTTGCTGTTGTTGCTGCTGCTGTTGTTATTGGTGTTGGTGTTGTAGCTGTCACATATTCATTTCTAAGAATAATTCTGGCTGATCTCCGGAAACGGCTCCGCGCGCTCTCGCCTCGACGTCAGCTACATTTTCTTTGAACACGAGGCGCCCGCGCGAGCACTTTCTTGAGTCTAAATGTGGGCCCTTGGAGGCCCAGCCACGACGACAGCGGCTCCCGCTCGACAGTTCCTGACAATTTACCCCGAGACACCGTGGCCAGAGAGACTCGGGAAAGGCGCTCTCGCTCCAGACTTCCTCGCAAATCAGTCAAGTTGGCGAAGGCCCAGCCACGATGACAAGGGCTCCTGCTCGACTCACGATGTACTCCGAGAGCCCTGGCCAGGGAGGCCCCCGAACTCATGAACGGCACTCTCGCTCGAGACCTTCTCGTAACTCAGGCAAGTCGGTGGAGGCCCAGCCACGGCGACAAGGGTTCCCGTTCGATATTAGTCGATTGGTATTCCGAGAGCCCCTGGCCAGAGAGGCCCCCGAAGTCAGGAACGGCGTTCTCGCTCGAGACTTCCCCGCACTTCAGTCAGTGGCCAACAAGGAAGATCTTCCCCCCACAAGGTGTGCAATCGAAGACGAAGTGGGCGGGTATCGAGTGTTGGGGTATACAGGATGCAAGACATGCATGTCAGTAAGACTGATCAGTCTTAACATGATTGTTGTTGTTGGTGTTGTGGTTGATGTCATTGTTGTTGTTGGTGTAGTTGTTGCTGTTGTTGTTGATGCTGTTGCTGTTGCTCTTGCTGCTGTTAATGTTGGTGGTGTTGTTGTTTGTGTTGTTTGTGGTTGTTTTCTGATTTCTAAGGAATCCTTATTCATGATCCGCCCTCCTGTGCGCATTGTGTTTTTCGATTGAAGAGCCCCCCCCCAGGGCTCGCACTTGTTTTGGAAACGAGGGAACGTATCGCGGCTTAGACTGTAATCGCCACCCGGTTTATAGCAGCAGCTGCTTCCGCCTGACGTTACTTCTCACATGTCATTCAATATCGCGCTCTCGCGCGGACCGTCTCCACAACATATCCAGAGATCCGGCTCTCGCGTTGGACTCCCTCCGAACGTACGGACACGCCGCGCCCTCGGCGCTCGGGAGTCGCGCTCGCGCTGGGCCGTTTGGGCCCGCCCGCCCGCCGCGCCCGTCGGTGCCCGCCCGCCCGACCCGCCCGTCTGGTGCTGCCTCTTGTGATCGAGCTGCTGACTCCAGACCCCCCTCCTGGCAGTCTTCGCTCTTCCTCCATCCATCTCCCTCCCCCCTCGTCCTTTCCCTCCTCCCTCCCTGCCCCTTGTTCAGGGGCTGCGCCAGGTACACGTGGCAGGTCAGGAAGATATGCCCCTAAGGGGGGGTACGGTCGCAGTCGAAGAGGGCGGGCATCGATAGTTTGGGATATACATGCTGCATGACACGTCTTCGCCCGCGACCCACCCGCGATCCACCCGCGATCTACCCCGCGCCCGACGCCTCACTCTTCGGTACGATCAACATGGGTACGGAAAGAATGGGCACGAGGACCGGCAGCATCCCTTGTTCAGTTTGAAGAGGACTCGCTGTCGTTGTCGCCGCGGACGTTGTCAGTCTGAGACCGAGGGCCGCCTGCCCAACAGCGGCCGCTGTCGGCTCTGGACGACACTTGTTGTACGGCAGCGTGCCCATTTGTTCCGTACGGTCGGGCCGACGCATGAGATCGAGGTCGGTTCGGGGAGGGTGTGCCCCTTGTTGTTTTCCGAGCTGTTCGGATGCTCTCTTGTGCAGCCTGGGGGAGGGCACCCTCGCATGCTCTTCGGTTCTGGCTGGCGGAGGGCCTCGTGTTCTTGAAGTATGTTCTTCTATCCTATAGTCATCGGCCTGACCTAAGGAACGATAAATAAGGAACGAAGCCCCTGTTTTCCAATGGAAAAAGCATAATGAACGATACATAATAATACAAACGCATAAGGAACGATACATAACGCATGCAAGCCTTAAGGAACGACCGAGCCCCTTTTGAAACGTAAGGGTTCCTTACTCAAGCCGCTCACTGTAGGTCCGACTTCATAGTGGAAACCCATGCCGAGAAGCGCCCTGCTTGCCTCCAGGGTGCCCTGGGTTTCCTGGGTTCCGATGGGGTTGCTGCGAAAGCGCGCGCGCGACGCTCCCGCACCAAAAATGTATGGGGACGTCTTGGGGTTCCAGGGTTTGGCTTCTTGGCGGCAGGTTTCTCGTGGCCGAGCCCCTGGGGTCTCAGGGTTGGGTTTCTCGTGGAAGGTATCTCGTGGTCCCCCCTTCCTTGGCATCGCTCGGACGTGTGCATTTCTTCCTTCGGCGAGGACCATCGGGGAGCATCCTCGATCATTTAGCGAAATAAAGCACGCACGAAGCCAACAAAAAACAGGGAATTGACGTCCAGGCGATGGCGAGGGTGCTGCGTCAGGCCCGTGTCCGCCCTCGTCGCCTGCAGGTGCTGCCGCAGCGGCTCGGCCTCGAGCGGCAGGTGCTGCCCCCCCCGCTGCCGGAGAGCGAGGGCGGCCTCCCCCCGCGCGCGGGGGGCGCCGCGGCCGGCGGCGGCCTGGCGCCGAGCGCGCCGCGGCGCGGCAGCGAGGAGGCCCGAGGAGTCCGCCCCAAGCAGTTGCCGTTGAAAATCGGGCCGGGCGAAAGGGGGGGATTGGGAAAGGGTGGGGTAGGGGGAGGAGGAGGAGGAGGAGGAGGAGAGGGGGAGGAGGAGGAGGAGGAGGAGGAGGAGGAGGAGGAGGAGGAGGAGGAGGAGGAGGAGGGGGAGGATTCTCGGGTTACGAGATTTGCTGCATGCAGCTGGTTTCGGCCTCACGGAGGGGCCCCTTCCTCGATACATAGCCGCCTCCGGCGCCGGGAGGCGCCGGGAAAGTCAGCTATACGTGAGCTGATTCTCAGACCCCCCCTTTGCTATCCCCCCCTTTCGCCCGACCCGAGAAAACCTCTCGGGGGGAGGTGTCAGGTATCCATCGGTCGTTGAGGAAGCAGGTATGTCTGGAGTCCCAGGTTCCAC
The DNA here is from genome assembly GCA_963575745.1 of Prorocentrum cordatum. Lineage (NCBI taxonomy): Eukaryota > Dinophyceae > Prorocentrales > Prorocentraceae > Prorocentrum > Prorocentrum cordatum. The sequence continues at coordinate 120,557 of CAUYUJ010019923.1, read as the reverse complement.
TCTGCTTCAGGTGCCTTCCTACGTCAATGATCGAGCGGCTTCAGCTCTTCCCTCCTCCTTAGCGGGCGGACGGAGCCCAGTCTTCGTTCAACGCCTTCCTGCTTCATGTTTCTACCTTCTTCTTCCGGCTGATGGGTATCCACACGTTATTCCTCTTTGTGGGGCCTCCTGGGAGACCCTCGTCGCCAACGCTGCATTCGCCTCGAAGTTTTGGTCAGGACGCACCCCAGGAGAGGTCCGGGGAGTAGCGGGTATGCAGTTTCAATGATTTTCAGATCTCAATCTTTTTCAAGCGCCTTCCTATTTCAAGGATCGATCTGCTTTTGCTGTATATGTTGTTCTTCTCGGGTAGGGCCTGGACCCAATCTACTTCATCCGCCTTCCTACTTCATGTGTTTACCTGCTTCTTCCGACCGACGTGTATATACAGTGCCCGCAAGCCCTGGGAGGTGTGGGATGGTCCTGGTCGTGGGTTTGATCTACACAGCTCCCTCCCTTGGCGTGGTGCTTGTGTGCCAAGGGCCGCCCCGGGGGTTGGAATCTCACTGGGGCGGGGTTGGCGTGGTACACGAAATAGCTCGAGGAGAGGAGGTACGAAAAAGAAATTGCGGCGCAAGCATAACCCCAGATCCCTGGATGAAGAACGTGTCGAACACAATGAAGGCGACTTTTGCTTTTCGTTGGCAACTTTCGGTCTCTGCGGGCTGGGTCTTGGGAGGGGGCCTCTGGGACTCGGGACTTGGGACTTGGAGGAACAGCTGGGCCTCGGGACTTGGGAGGACCAGCTGGGCCTCGGGAGCGGGCCTCCGACGACGTGCCTCTCCCAGTCCCAGCGATGCTCCAGGCCTCTGCCTCTTGCCCCCCCGCACGAGCCCCGCGGCCCTCAGAACGCGGAGGGGGGGGGGGGGGCAGCACCTCCCCCCGCCGGAAAAGGCGCTGGTCGGCATCTCCGAGGGCCCGCGCCAGCGGCCAAGGCCGCACCCGGCAGAAGCCCGGGGGCCCTCGGCGGCCCTCGCGGGCGTCGGGCAGCCGTGTGCCCGTGTGGGGCCCTCTGTGTACCGTTGCCCAGGCCTCGGGGTGCCCGACCAGGGCAGAGGAGGGAGAGGTGCCCATACCTCTATACTCCAGATTTCGTGATACAGGGAGGGGGGTCTCATTTCGGGGGGGGGGTCTCTTCCAGGCTATCTTGGAGGGCCTGGGGGGTCTGGGGACGATGTTTTGGAGGGTTCCTCCCACGGGGGAGGTCTGAAATGGCTTGCCTTGGAGGGTCCAGACCCCCTCCCTCTTGCTACGAAATCTGGAGTACCCTTCCCTCGTTTGCCCCCTCCCTGGGCGCCCTGGGCGGGCCTCGTCGCCACCGCTGCATTCGCCTTGAAATTCTGGTCAGAACGCACCTCGGGAGAGGTTCGGGGAGTAGCGGTATCCGTACCTTTCGGTTTCCCCATGATCCGGGAACCTCAATCCTATGGAATCCCTGCTGAAGACTATCTGATGAAGAACCCCCTGCTCGGGGAACCTCAGCCTCGAATCCTCACGAAGGAACCCTCAGCACGGAGTCCTTGCTGAGAGAGGCTTACTACAGGGGGGGGTCTTTCGGTTTCCCCGACTAGGGGGGCTCCGCGCCCGGCGTCGGCGGCCGCGCCCGTCGCCCGTTGTGTGCTTGTGTTTCTGTTGAGGCATTGTATCGCCGATCGGCGCGGGCCTCGCAGCCCCCCCACCATGGAGTAGGTTTGAGTCGGGCCTGTCCCTTTGCAGGGGAGATATTCCAATACAGTCAAGAGATACTCTGGGAACGATTTTTTTAAACGTGTTTTACATTTTGTTGTTGTTGCTATTTTTGAGTTTGAGAGCTTTTTTATGTTTCGTTCTAAATCCGCCTGTAGGGGGACATGCCCGACCTAAGATTAGGCCTTGGGTTTTTTTGGCGCCTGTTTCCAGCGGGTGGAGCCTTCCCCCCCCCTGCCCACCCCCCTGCCGCCCCATGTCGAAACGCCGAGTAAGAAAACGCTCACATGAGAAATGCTGTCCAGGGACTGGGTCGAGACCTCCCGAACTCACCTTGTAGGGGATCTGGGTTCTGAGAAAGGCCATTGTTTACAAACCTACCCAGAGCTCTGGGTTCTAAGAAAAAAGGGTTCTGAAGCAGAGCTCTGGAGCCAGACCCCCCCGCTTCCCCACCCCCCCTTCTCGCCCAACGTCGAGACGCCGGGTAGGACAACGCTCACCTTTGCCCTTGGCATCGCTCGGACGTGTGCCTCTTTTTCTGTTTCCCCCAGCGAGAGCCGTCGAGGACCAGCCTGGAGCATCGAGCCAGAAAAATCACGCACGACACCGGCCCACGCACGGGAGACGGACGCCCGAGCGACGGCAAGCTGCCCGTCGAAGCAGCCCCTGGAGGCGGCGCCCGCGGCCGGGCGGCGCGGCGCTGCCCGCTGGGCCTGCGCGTGCGGCAGGGAGCGGCGGGAGCTGCCACGGGTGCCCCCCCCCCCCCCCGTGCGGCCCGGGTGCCTCCCGCGCTGCGCGCTCCAGGCCGGATGCCCCCGGGGGCCCGCTGGGCCTCGCTGGGCCTCGCGAGGGGGTGCTCTGCGAGCAAGCCTTGATCTCGCAGGGCCAAATCGGGGGTGGACAGAACCCCCAACAGTGACACGTCGATTAGTGAATTGTCCGTTTTCGGTTCTCGAGAGGGCGCCGTGGCCGTTATTTTCCAGGCTCGCGCCCGCCAGGTTTGGGCCTCAGGTCGTTCTCATTAAACCACGTTTCACTAAAGGGGGGTCTGTCCATCCCCGACAAAAAAGGTGCCCATACCTATACCCTTCGCCCGTTTTCCTCTTTTTGGGGCCTTCTGGGAGGCCCTCGTCGCCACCGCTGCATTCGCCTCGAAATTCTGGTCAGAACGCACCCGGGGAGAGGTCCGGGGAGTAGCGGTATCGGTACTTTTGGTTTTCCCATGATCAGGGAACCTTAATCATATGGAATCCCTGCTGAAGAGCATGTGATGAAGAACCCCTGCTCGGGGAACCTCAGCCACGAATCCTGACGAATGAACCCTCAGCACGGAATCCTTGCTGAGAGAGGCTTACTACAGGGGTGCGCAGTTACCGCACCTTGGGCCAGGGGGCACCCCTGGGAGCGCCCGAGAGCTGGCCGGCGGCGCGGTGCGGGTGGGGGAGCAGCTCGCGCCGTCGCGCTCGCCGCCGCACGCGCGCGCGTGGGTCGCGGAGCTCGTGGGAGGAAGACGCCTCGCGGCCGCTGCCCTGGCCTCGTGCTGGGCCTTTTTGGCCAAGGGCAACGGTAGGGGGGGGGGGGGGGCATAGGGGGAAACGCTGAGACCCCCAATCGTCCACTCATCGCCAACAGGGGCCCGACGTCCCACCCCCGCCCGGGGAGGCACTGGTTCTCTACCAACCTCGAGTGTGCGCCCCGAGGGAAGGTGCGGATTCCCTATCGGGGGTTCGTCGCCGATCCATCGGCGATGTGTGCCCTTGCTTCGCTTTCGCCCTTCAGCCCGTATTGCTTCACGCATCCCCAGCCCCGTCCCCACCCCGAGCCCAGCAGTCTCAGCACGCCGGTTGGCGATATACCCCTGGAAGTCCGAAGGGAAGCAGCGTCAGGTCAAATCGGCCAGTGGGGCCCAGGCCACACCGGTGGGCATAGGGGTCGGTGAAGCGATGCTCAGCCGGGGGGCTCTTCCCGGGAGGCCCTCCCTCGTCGGCACGGCTGGGTGCGCCGCGGAGATTTGGCCCACAAAGGCCGCCCCGGGAGAGGTCTGGGGAGCAGCGGTGTGTCGCTATCTCCAGGCTTAGGTCGGGCATGTCCTCCTACAGGCGGGGCTTGGAAGGAGAGTGAAACACGGTCGCAACAGATTCAAGCATGGCCAACAAGTCATCGAGCAATCATCCCCAGACTATTGTTAGGCTATTTTTGATTAATCCTCCTGCAAAGGGACATGCCCGACTAGACGCTACCCTTCCCCAACACAGGGATTTCTCTGGGGTTAGTTTTTTTCATCTTGGCTTATGATGTTCCAACCTACTTTAGCCTAGATCACCAAAAATAATTTCGAGCACCAAGATGATTACCGAAGTGGAGGGTTTTCACGTGTCAGGCCATGGGAGGCGAAACTCGTTCGACACTCTTTTGATACATATTTGGATGCTCGAAATGATTTCTGGGGTAAGTACGATGGGAACAAAGCTCTGGGGGTAGTTGTTCATCCTGCGCCCGCTTTTCAGTGTCCCGGCGCCGGACACAGAAGCGAATCATCGAGCGTACCATACGGCGAGGGAAACAACCATCAAGCAGCGGCGAAGCGTCCAGGCTCGCCTATAGGCCCACCGAAGGATGTTCTGATAACCTTTCGTGGTCTGCACGAAAGGTTCTCAGAACGCTTCTAGCCGGGATTCTTTTGTTGAAACACATCGGGCCTGCGTGACACAAGAACATTGTTTTGTTCTCAGAACATGTTGGTGTTCCAGGAACATGTCTTCGTGGTAGGCCTATTGGAATGTCGGGACGGTCGGTCCTTGCTGAAGCAACCGAGTCGACGTTTCAAGGTGCGTTTGCTTCTCCAGCAAAGTGCAGGAGCAGCTCGCGGCGGAGCAGCCCGAGCTCGCCAGGGTGCGCTGGCAGGAGCTGGTGGACCTCGTTCAGGCGCAGGTCTCCTCCGAGGCCCTCGCGCAGGTGCTGCCGGAGCTGAGCGCCGCTGCGGAGGAGCCGTCGGCGCGCAAGAGGGGGCGGGCCCCAGGGGGGAGGCCTTCTCAGACCCCTCTTCCTCGCGTCGTGACGAAGTCGAAGAGCAACAGACGGCATGCGAGAAGAAGGTATAGTGCGGGCGCGGCCGCAAGAAACCCTCGCAAGAAACCCAACCCCGAGAACCCGTGCGCGAGGTGCACCTGAGGGGAAACCTGGAACACCCTGAACGCAGCAGTTCCTACAACGGCCGCGGGAAGTCACCGCGCAGCGCGAGGAGCGAAGAAACTCAGGATACCCTGACGAAAAGCATATAGTTTCTTGATGCGCGCCCCCACTGTACCGGCACCAACTCGTGTTGGCCTTTCTGGGCCTCCCGGGAACGGCTGGATTCGCCTGGACATTTTGGTCCGAGCGCACACTGGGAAGTAGGTTTGGGGAGTAGTCAGTGGTATTGGTAGTTTGTTGATTTCAACTCGTTGATTCCCAAACGATGCGGTCCCATAACCTCCTGTGCCATAAACAAATCACGACGGGAGGCTTTACGCAAATGTCGGCCTCTGGGGGCCTTCACTGGGACCGAGGACTGGCAAACAAGTACGCATGATGGTCGTCGTCCTTATTCATTGATTGTTTTGCCGATCGCCGATCGGTGCGGGCCCTCGCACCACCCCTTCCCCTCCCCTATGGAGTAGATCTTGGCTAATTTGGCGCCTCGTTGCAAGCAGGTGGGGTCTCCCCCATAGGGCGCACTGTTGCAAACAGTCGCACTAAGCATAGGTCCAAAGCCAGACCCCGCCCCTCTCCCCCTTCCGCCCAATGTCGAAACGCCGAGTAAGAACACGCCCACATGAGAAATGCTGTCCAGGGACTGGGTCGAGACCTCCGAGACCTCGAACGCACGACGTCGGGTCTGGGTTCTAAGAAAGGAAGGGGCATTCTGTACACACCTACACAGCGTAGAGGAGGGAAAGATACCCCTACCACTATCCTTCCTCCGTTTTCCTCTTTTTTTGGTCTCTCGGGAGGCCCTCGTCGTCACCGCTGGGTTCGCCTCGAAATCCTGGTCAGAACGCAACCCGGGAGAGGTATGGGGAGCACCAGTGTCGGTACCTTTTGGTCTCCCCCGGATGGGGTCCGAGCAGATGGGGCTGGAGGATCGCTCCGCGTCGCCGCCGCCTCGGGGCTTCGGCGTCGCGCGCATCCCCTTCCGCTTCGCGTGCCGACGTCGCCGACGCACCGCCGTCGCCGACGATGCATCGACGGGCGCACGCTCTCCGTGAGGCTCGAGAGGGCTCCTCGGCTCGGCGCCGGGGAGGAGGAGGAGGAGGAGGAGGAGGAGGAGGAGGAGGATAAGAAGGATAAGGAGGATAAGGAGGATAAGGAGGATAAGGAGGATAAGGAGGAGGAGGAGGAGGAGGAGGAGGAGGAGGAGGCGCCCCCCGCGCTCCCCGGCGCGAGCTGCGCGCCGGGGGGCGGCGCGCCACGCGTGGCGCCGCCACGGGGGGGGGGGGGGGCAGAGCGCCGGCCCGGGAAGTCCGCAAGGGCTCTTGGCCGTCTGTGCTCGTGCTGGCTCGAAGTCTGGCAGGCCCCTCGGCAGGAGGGATGTGCTCAAGAGCAGGTTGAGCGTACGTAGTCGAGGTGACGATCGGTCGTGCTCGTCTGAGTATTTCTATACATATATATATACACATATTGGTGCATGTTTGGGGGACTTTGTTTCGTCCAAACGCCGCCTGGAGGAGGACATATGCCCGACATGATGCCAGCTCGTCTTCCTCGCTTCCGGGTACGGGTCTGGGAGCTCGTGCGAGTTGGGCGTTGCCAGAAGCGCCCCTGGCCCAAGGTGCCCCCAGGACTCCCACGGAGCCCCCCCCCTCCCAGCGGCCTCGAGAGCGGCTCTGGCGAGGCCCAGAGGGCCCCCCAGGGGGCTCCAGGCTTGAGCGCGAAGAGCTGGGGGCCCGCCCCGGGCCAGGGGCACTTCTTGCACTCCCCTCGTGGAAGGCTCCTTCGAAGACCGTCCCCGTGCCCCCCCCCTCGCGCGCGCCGCCCCAGGAACCCGCCGGCGCCGGCGCGGCCGTGGCGGGCGCCGCCACGGCACCGCAGGAGCGCCAGAGCCCCGCGAAGGCGGCCGGAGCAGACAGATCAAGCAGTGGCGGAGCGTCCCGGCTCGCCTATAGCCCCACCAAACAATGTTCTAAGAACCTTTTGTGGTTCCCACGAGCTGTTCTTAGAGCATTTCTGGCGGAGACCATCCCGGTTTAATCACATCGGGTTAATGTTCTGAGAAGATTGTTTTTGGTATGATAACATTTCTGGGTTCTAAGATCATGTCGTGGTAGGACTATAGGAATGCCGGGACGGTCGGTCCCTGCTCGAGTGCCGGGGACCTGTCCGCAGGGGCTTCTTGGATCGGCTCAGGACCCCCTGTCCTGACAGCCTCGCGTCGTGAGAGAAACAGTCGGCAGCAAGTCATGGGAGCCTTGTATACTCCAGATTTCGTAATAAAAGGGAGGGGGTCTGGACCCTCCAAGACAAGCCATTTCAGACCTCCCCCGTGGGAGAACCCTCCAAAACCTCGTCCCCAGACCCCCCCAGGCCCTCCAAGATAGCCTGGAAGAGACCCCCCCCCGAAATGAGACCCCCCTCCCTTTATTACGAAATCTGGAGTACCCTCGCCATTCCGTCTTTCACGTCGACTCGCGTCGATCAGCGTCTGGGAGACGAGAAGGTAGCGCCGATTCAGCGTCGGCTTGCGTCGATTATCGTCGATGTAGCATCGATTGGTGTCGATGTTGCGTCGATTAGCGCCGATTCGCAAAAGCCGACAGGATGATATGGGAGGCTCCCATGAGTTGATGCCGAAGCATAACGGGCAGTTTGTGCTGCCGTTTTCGGCTTCTCGAGGCCCTCGCCGGGCCCTGAAGCATTACTCGGGTCGAAAGTCTGGTCCCTGGGCGAGGCATCCCCGGTTCCACGCCGATCTGTTTCCCCCGCTACGTCTGCCTCTCATGGACCCCCTCTACTGACCAGCGGAGTGCACCAGGGGGCCAGGGGCGTTAGAATGCATGTCTCCGGCCGAACGAAAGGGTGGGATATAGGGAAAGGGGGGCCACCAAATCTGATGCATGCAGCCGGTTTCGGATTCTTTACCCTACCCTTTGCTATCCCCCCTTTCTCGGGGGTGGACAGAACCCCCAACAGTGACACGTCGATTAGTGAATTGTCCGTTTTCGGTTCTCGAGAGGGCGCCGTGGCCGTCATTTTCCAGGCTTGCGCCCGCCAGGTTTGGGCCTCAGGTCGTTTTCACTAAACCACGTTTTACTAAAGGGGGGTCTGTCCATCCCCGACTTTCGTTCTCCCCGAATTTTGCGATCCCCCCCTCTCGTTCCCTTCGAATGTCCTGGGAGGGTGCAGGTTCAGCACTGGCGCTGGTTCGTCCGTGGTCGAAGACTGCCCGAGTCCTGCCCACCCAACCCCGTTCAGCGTCGCCTGCTGCGGCCTGCGCTGGATTCATCCGGCTGCGTCCTTGGTTCACCTGGGCTTGCCCAGAGATCCAAGAACGTGATTTTGTTCGATGCGCGGTTCCCAGACCCCCTCGAGTTATGAAAAAATCACGACGGGAGGTTTTTCGCTATTTTCGGCCTCCGGGGGCCCTTACCGGCCCTCAGGACCGTCAAAAAACGACTCAGGATGAAAAACCGGTCCCGGGGAATCGGTCCGGACCTCTGGGGGTCGCGTCATGAAAAAATCATGACGTCGGGGGTCTGGGTTCCCTGAAGTCGCGACCCATTCCCTGGGACCGGTCTTTCCTCCTGATTCGTTTCTTGACGGTCCCGGGGCCCGGCGAGGGTCCCCAGAGGCCGAACATTTAGAAACACCTCCGTCTTGATTTTTTCACTGCGTTGGATCTCTGGGCTTATCCGGCCCCGGAATCGGGCCCAACAGTTGTCAGTCGTTTGCGGGAAGACCACCCGCAGGCTGCCTCCTAGCAGGCGGGACCCCCGGCCTGGGCTCCGCTGGCGGGGGGGGTCCTCCGCCGAGAGCCGAGGAGCCCGCGCGGAGATTTGGAAGTCTGTCCGGGAGGGGGGGCAATCCTCGAGGGGCTCGACGACTTCTCGCCAGCCGACCCGTGGGGATCAAGCCGGTAGCAAACACACACCCGGCAGGTGCAGCGCCTTCGAGGCAGGTCCAGGCAGATTCAGGAGGGAACAAAAACACACAGACACAATTAATCGTCGATTCCACAGAAAAGATTGGAAAATATGGGAATTGGGCGGGAAGACAGAAACCCAGAAAATATGGGAAAGTATGGGGAACCATTTTATTTGTGTGTATTTATTTGTGTGTCCTCGGGCCCCTTCACAGATGCAGAGACACGAATCGAGCTGCGTCCGGAGGCACCTCCAGAGGCACTTCCAGAGACCTCCAGAGGGGAGGTCGGGGCAGCTGGCGGCCGCTCCCGCGCGAGGCGAGGGGGCGGCGGGAGTCGTCGAGCCTTGCACGAGACTAGTCTGAGGTCGGGCCTGTCCCCCCTACAGGGGGATTTTCGACGAAAAATAAAAAAAACCCAAACATACCCCAAGAAGGTCAACAAACACTCCAAACATAGTCCCCGGACTATTTTTTGGGTATGTTTCGAGTATTTTGGGGTACTTCTGATTCTTCGTCGAACATCCCCCTGTAGGGGGACAGGCCCGACCTAAGGACAGTCGTTGTTGTCGGGTGCACGCCGCCGTCGGGAGCTCGTCGCTGTGTGATGCCATCGTTTTCTTTTTTGGCCGACGTCCACGATTCAGGAGGGGAAGACCACGCAGACACAGGGAATCGTCGGCTCCCAGGAAAAGATCGGGGGAAGTATGGGAAGTGGGGGGGGGAGACGAAACCCAGAACACATGAGAAACACATGGGGAATCCGGTGATTTGTGTGCATTGTTTGTGGGTGTGTGTCCCTGGGCCCCTTCAATGATGCTTCTTCAACAGCAGCAGTGGGTTTCGGTCGAAGGGGTCCTTTGCAGAGGGGGGTCTCGAACAACGTGCGCAGCAGCTCGTGCAGGCGGCCGCGCGGGATATGCGCACGGCGTTCGACATCGGCACGTGGCGTTGCCACGCATGAGCTGCTGCATTTCGTCTCGTGGCTGCCGCGCGCCACGCGCCGCGGGATGAGCTACAGTTATCGCAGCTATCGCATCTCTTTCGACCCCCCTGCTACAGACCCCACGGCGGCGCGTCGCTGATACAGTGGAGGCCCATGCCAAGAAGCATCCTGCGTGCCCCCAAGGTGCCCTGGGCTTCTTGCGCTTCGATGGTCTTGCTTGTGGAAATGGTGGCGTCCCCACGCCTTATACGATGATGTTCCAACCTACTTTAGCCTCGATCGCCAGAAAGACTTTCGGGCACCATCACCATACCAAAACTTGAGGATTTTCACGTGCTGGGCCCTGCGAGGCGATACCCGTTCCACCCGTTTTCGATACATCTCTGGGTGCTCGAAGCTATTTCTGGGAGGTGGTCCTTAAGCACGATAGGGGGGCAACATTGCCCACGCCAAGAATCATCAAGGGACGTACTGGGGTCTCAGGGTTGGGCTTCCCGTGGCAGGCTTCTCGTTATTCGGGCCTCCCGCTGTGTGCTCCCTGCGTTGTGCTTCCGTGCCCGCCCCTCCTCCCGCCCAGGCGAGCAGGCACCGCCGGGCCCCCGACCCGGAGGGCGAGGCGGAAGCCCTGGCCTCCGAGTGGGCCTCGCTGCAGTGGGAGGTGCAGCGCCTCCGGGAGGAGCCCGCCGCGGGCCGGCGCGAGCTCTCTCGGGCCCCCTCGAGGCCTCCTCGATCCTCGAGCCTCCTCGATCCTGGAGCCTCCTCGATCCTCGCTGCTCCTCGGCCCTCCGCGATCCTCGAGCCTCCAGGCCCCCTCGCCGCAGACCACGGCGAAACAGTGTCCTCCCGCGGCGGTGCGGCAGCAGCAGCAGCTGCATTCCAGGAGTGGACCTCAACGGTGTTTGGGCGATCTCGTGGGCCGGTCGTTTTGCGTGTTAAAGGCGGGTTGAAGACGAGACGAGGGAAGACGAACAGAAACCGAAAACGACAATCACCGTGTGGGTTCCGCCCTGCTGCCTTCCGCCGAGAGCGTTCTCGGGCCGCTCGCTCCCGCGGTCGGGAGACAGCCCTCGCGGGGGCTGCCTTCCAGCAGCTGCCCTCTGCCGACCACGTTCCCGTGGCAGTGCCCGAAGCGACCCGTGAGCGGCCGCCAGGGGGCCCGAGGTGTTCAGGAGGGAAAAAACACAGACACAATTAATTGTCGATTCCACAGAAAATATAGGAAATGATGGAAGTGGGGGGAAGACAAAAACGCTGAAAATATAGGAAAATACAGGGGATCCTGTGATTTGTATCTATTTATTTGTGTGTCCCAGGGCCCCTTCAGGTGTGGCCCGCCGACTGACACGGCCGCGCGCCGCGGAACGGCCTCTGGCACTGGGGCCCCCGCCGGGCCACGGAGCCGTCAATACGCTCCAACGGACAGCTGGCCCCTGAGAATCCCCCGAGAGCCCACGTACTGCAAAACATCGAGACGGCGTTTTTTTGTTTGGTTTGTTCGATTTTCGGCCTCCAGTGGCCCTCGCCGGGCCCCGGGACCGTCAAAAACCGACTCAGGATGAAGAACCGGTCCTGGGGAATGGGTCGAGACTTTGGGTGACCGCGTATTGAAAACATCACGACGTCGGATCTCTGGGTCATTTGGGGTGGCCAACAGGAGGGGGATTAGTATAGGGGGGATGGAGATCTTGGCGTGGGCCATGTTGTGTCCTCAGATTTCGTGGTGCCTCTTCTTATTTCATTGCGTCCCTGGCCCCCCCTTGGGACGCGAACATGCCGCCGGCCACGATTTGCTGTGCCCCGCCCCCGCCCGCCCCCGTTGGACGCCTCCCTCTTGGCCGCCCCCGAGTGGCAGGGGGCCAGACCTCTGGGGAGGCACGCTGTTGGACAACAGATGCATGTCACCGGGCGTCTGGCAGGAGCGCCAGCAGCGCATGCCGAGACCGCCCGAGACCGACCGGCTGCGAGACGCCCGAGCAGCCCAGGGAGGTGCCACAGGGCGGCTTCGACACGACAGCCGACTTTGAATCTGGACGCCCGAAATGGGTACTGAAAGAATGGGTACAATGCCCAACAGCAGTTCCTGTTCATCTTGAACAGGACTCGCTGTCCACGCCGCCGCGGCCTGTGTCCATTCGAGACAGAAGGCCGCCGGCCCAACAGCGGCCGCTGTTGGTTTGGGACTACATTTGTTGTTGGGCATTGTGCCCATTCTGTCCGTACCCATTTCGGGCGTCCAAATTGAGCCGAGCCCCGAGCCGCCGCCGTCGCAGCCCGCCCACCTCCGACGGCCCTCCTGCCACTCAGGGGGCAGTTTTGCACCCCCGCTTCTTTTTGGCCGATGGCTCGGCATCGCTCGGGCGAAGAATTGCAAAAAAACCGAAGGATTGCAAAAAAAACAAGGATTGCAAAAAACCCAGGGTTTTTTTTTGCAATCCTTTGGTTTTTTTTCGTGCAATCCTTCGTGCATGTCTTCCTTCGGCGAGCACCGTCGAGGGCCATCCTGGGCCATCGAGCAAAACAGACACGCACGAAACCGAGAATTGCACGGGAAGTGGACGTCCGAGCGACGGCAAGCTGGTCCCACGGAGGGCGCCCCCAGGAGCCCGAGCCGAGGCATCCAAGCGCCGCGACGCGCAAACATCGTGCCGTGGGAGGTCTGGTCTGTTGCGGCTTGCGATCTGCGCTGCTGGAGGGCCTCCCCGTGGGGAGCGCGGCGCAGGGCTCGGTCGAGGCCCTCGCTCGCCCCCCGCGTCGTGTTGAGCGGCGGCGACCCCGGATCGGTCGACGTGGAACGATCCGACGTTTCGGAATTGCCGATCTTTGGCGCCTGTGCCGCTGGGTGCCCTCGTGGCGCCCCAGGAAGAAGGGCGGGTAGCATCTCGGGGTGGCATCTCGAGGCACCTCGCAACGGCGGCGCAGATGTGACGGCTGGGGCGGGTCTCTGCCGCCGTTCATGTTGCGAGGTCCGACTGCATGTGAATTCATGCAGGCACCTTGGGCACCTCCCTTTGGGTTGTGTCGCCCAGGGTGTTCTGTCCGGGCACAAAAGACAGGAATTGCCGATCCTCCAAGTCTGAGAACCATGCCCGGACCCGCGGTGTCAGAAAAGCAATCGCGTGGGCCAACGACGCGAAGAGCCCGCCGTGCGCGTCGCAAACCACGATGCGTCGCCGAGCTACCGCCGACGCACCGGCGATGCACCAGCGATGCATTGGCGATGCGGCGCGATCCTCCGACCCCCATCTGTCCGGACCCCATCTGGCAAGCCTCTACCTCCGCGGCCGCCGGCCTGCGCCCCCGAGGACCGGCGGCGGGTGGACGCGCGCCTCGCGCGCTTCCACGCCGCGGCCGACGCCGGCATGGCCCGCTCGGAGGCGCGCGCGGCCGAGTGGGAGCGCGCCGTGGCCGCGGCGGTCGCGCAGGAGCGCGGCGCGCAGGCGGAGCTGTCCGCGCGCGGGGAGGAGCGCGGCGGCAAATCGTGGGAGCCGGGTGCAGCGGGAAACCGAGCCGAGGAGCACCCCTTGCGTGGCCCCAGGGTGCCCTGGGTTGCTTGGGCTTCCATGTTGTAGTGGCCCCCGGCCAGTGCCGCAAAACCGGGGCGCTCCGGGTGATGCTGCTGCTGCTGCTGATGATGATGATGAGGAGGAGGAGGAGGAGAAGGAGGAGGAGGAGGAGGAGGAGGATGAGGATTAGGATGAGGGTGAGGATGAGGATGATGACGATGATGATGCTGATGATAATGATGGTGATGTGACGATGGTGATGGTGATGGATATGGTGATGATCCCGCTCCCCCTTTCCCATCCTGTCTCCTGCCACCCCCCTCTCCTGTCCCCCCCCTCTCTCCTGTCCCCCCCCTCTCTCCTGTCCCCCCCCCTCTCTCCTCCCCCCCCCCTCTCTCCTGTCCCTCTCCCCCCCTCTCTCCTGTCCCCCCCCCCTCTCTTGTCCCCCCCCCCCTCCTCTTGCAGAGCGCCCATCTGCAAAGCGGACCCTCCCGCCTTTCCCTGCAGCTCCCGCTCCCGCCTGCGGAGGCCCTCCTCTTTGCAGCCCCCCCCCTTGCAGCGCCCCCCCCCCCCTCTCTTGCCCTCGCCCTTGCAGAGCAAAACTCCGAAGGGGGGGGGTCCCAAAATCGAGGGGGGGGGACTGGGCGGGGGGGGAGGGTGCCGAGCACTGAATTCGACAGTCCATGAGGTCCCCCCCCCTCCCCCCCCCTCCCAAGCAGAGCTAAAGCTCATGCTGAAGCAGAGCTTCAGCTTAGACTTCTTAAACTCACACGCCAGATCAGCGGATTTTTCACTGGACGCCCTGGGGTCTCAGTGTTGGGGTCTCTGGGTTGGGTCTCTTGTGGAAGGTTTCTTGTGGGCGGGCCCCTACTGCATACTTTTTCGATTCCGTCTTTAGCGTCGACTGCCGTCGACGAGCGCCTGGCAGTCGATGAGGTAGCGCCGATATAGCGTCGGCTGAGCGTCGATAGGCGGCGAACTAGCGCCGAGTAGCGTCGATGTAGCGTCGACGCAGCGTCGATGCGCAAGCGCCGGCAAGATGGTGTGGGAGGCTCCCATGAGTTGCCACCGGAAAGGAGCAGGCCCAGCTGCTGCGGCGGCTGCTCCGAGACCTGCCGCCGGAAAAGCGTCGCCGCCTCGGCGCGCGCGCGCGCGAGGGGGACTCCGAGGCGGAGGCTTCTCTCGGACGGCCTCGCGGGCCCGGAGGCACGCCTCGCGTCGGGATGCTGCCGAGCAGCTGCTGCGCCTCGGCGAGGGCGTTCCCCCGGGGCCGCCCGGAGGCCGTCCCTCTCGGAGCGCGGAAGGGCCTCCGAGGCGGAGGCCTCTTTCGGACGTCCTCGCGCGGCCCCGGAGGCTCGTCTCGCCTGGGGATTCAGGGAGCCAGAGACGGGGTAACAGCAGACGGGGTAACAGGAAACGGCCGGTTTGAGGCATCAAATGGCCCTCTTGTTGCAGTGCAGTTTTTTGTGGCGTTCGCGTTCGATGCAGCACCTTCCACATGCTGGCTGCGTTGCACGTCCTCGGCTGCTGCACTGCAACTTTTTGTTTCGGGCCCTCTGTTACACGGTCTGTGGGGCTTATTTGCAGTTTTTGTCCACAACTAGTTGCCAACACATGGCAGTGCATATTTGTTTCTGCGTTGCAGAAGCATACAGTGCATTTGTTTGTTCTGGTCGTTGCAGTTTTTCCACCTGGATCCCATGGTGGGTCTGTTACTTCAGATTTCATAATAAAAGGGAGGGGGTCTGGACTCTCCAAGACAAGCCATTTCAGACCTCCCCGCCACCGAGGCCCCGTCAGGGGTCCTCGTGGGGCCCTTTGGGCCCAACTTCGTACCCTTTTGGTCTCTGCGAGGCCTGTCTTGGGGATCACGGGCCGTCTGGGGCTGTCTGGGGGGCCTCTTGGGCATTATTGTTGCACTCTTGGGGCTCTCTTGGGGCTCTCCTGGGGGCCTCTTGGGGCCCTCTTGGGCCGCCTTGGGGCCCTCTAGGGCCGTCTTGGGGCCCTCGTGGGCCGTCCTGGAAGAGACCCCCCCCGAAATGAGACCCCCCTCCCTTTATTACGAAATCTGGAGTACCCGCTTTAGTGCTCCCTGAGGGATGCCTCCCAGCAGCTGCGCCGCGGCGAGGGCGCCCGGCCCGAAACGGCCACCGGAGGCCCGAGGATGGTGCGGGAGAGCTGGCAGCCTCGCGTCGCGAGCGACTCACGACGCGAGCCTGTTTTTTTGCAGTGTTCTCGCAGGCCTAGAGATTGACACCAACATCAATATCGGCGGTGTGCTTCCACCGAGGGAAGAAGATCCCGATCTCGGTGATGGTGGTGATATTCTGGCTTCCAGGGTGTCCGAAATATTACCACCAACGCCGAAATCTAGGATCATCTTCCCCCTATGGATGCAACCCCCTGTGTTGGTGTTGGTGCCAATTTCCTGGCCTCCAATGTTCGGCGCCTGTGGGGGCCCTGGCGGGGCCCCGGGGGCCGTGCAAGAACGACTCGTGGTGAAGAGATGGCCCTTGGCCCTCGGGGAGGGGTCCAGACCGCTGGGGAGCTGCGCTGCGAACAGCATCACGACGTCGGATGTCAGGGTACCTAGTTAGACCTCAAGAGGCCCGAGGATATCGTCGGCACTCTCGGCCTCCAGGGGCCGACTTCGGGCCCCGCGGCTACCGTCGAGCGGCTCGGGACGACAATGCGGTTGTAGGGAAAGGGTCGGGGGGCCCAGGCTGCTGGTAACCAGAAGTACCGAGCCTTGGGGGTGCGGTGTGTTGTATGATATATATATATATATATACACATAAACATGTGTGTGCGTGTGTGTGTGCAGTTGTGTATGTGTTTGTATGCAGGCATGCATGTATGTACGGATGCCAGTTCGTGTATATACATGTATGGAGTGTTGCATGTATGTCGACTAGCGCAGGGTAGCGTAGTGGAGTGAAATGCCATGTGCTGTATTTGAACCAATGTAATGCATTGTATTTGAGTGCGATGCGCTGCGATGTGATGTATGACATACTGTGTCGTGCAGTGTGATGCAACGTAGTGTAATTTAGTGCAGGGTAGTGCACTTTCATGCAAAGTGACCAAATGCAATGTAACAGTAATGTAATGCAATGTAATGTAGTGGGGTGTTTTGCAATGTAGTATAATGTCATGCAAAGCCATGTAATGTAATGTAGTGTAGTAGTTTGTGATGTAATGCTTGGTAATGTCATGCACTGTAACGTAATGTAGTGCATGCGTGGATGCATGCATGTTGTGCCTGGATAGGCAAAATTATAAGTATACATATGTCAATGCACGTATACATACACATGCGTACAGTGCTTATGCGTGAATATATACATATATGTATGCACGCATGTATACAGATATCTGCGTATATATGTAGTGCTTGCATGCGTTCATGTGTGTTCAAGTATATACACATAGAGGCCTCCGTCCCATCACGCCACCGTGACTCGGTTGTGGTTTAGAGTCCTCTTGGATGAATTTGCGGTCTCTTGGGAACCGTTTCGGTGGGCTTTTGGAAGGGTTTTAGACGTTCTGGGGGCCTCCTGGTGGCCTCTCGGGGCGTGCTGAGGGCTTCTTGGGGACCGCTTGGGGCCAAAGGCTCGAAATGTCAGTTCGTGTTTCCCCTCTTGCCCTCTTGTATGCCACTTGGGCCGTTTCGGGGTCCTTCCTCGGGCCTCCTGGTCAGCCCTGGGGCACTATTGGGAGCTTCTTGGGCCACCTTGGAGTTCGTTGGGGTGTCCTGTAGAATTGTAAAATCAATCACAAAGACGTTGGGACCAGCAGGCCGAAAAGATGTTGGCACGGCGACGTCCGGGGTGACATTAACGCGCTCGGTACGATTTGTTTATGGCAGATTGGCGCGTTACTACCTGGCACTTGGAATGGGTTAGAGGAGTCATCGTGCCAACACCGCAGAGCGGATTTCGTTCGGAAACCGGAGTGCACTGGAGAATTTCGGTCCGGATTTCGAGGTGAATTTGCGCGGATTTTTTGGCCAGGAATGCAGACCCCAAAAAATCCACGCGAAATTCACTTGGTTTTTCGCTCGCCGCTTCGGGCAGAAATTCTCGCAGAAATCCACGCAGAAATCCTCTGTTGAACGTGCACGCGCGGTGATAAAACTTAGCCTTTTGCGCATGCGGGGGAAATCGCCTGCCCCGTGCGCCTGCCTTGCCAGCGAGTTCCGCCCCGCGGGGCCGGAGTGCGGGCCTGTCTTCTTTTGCTCGTCCGCCCGACTTTGCGGGCTGCTCCCGACTCGGTGCTGGGCCTGTTGTCCACCACCACCACCCCCCTCGCCCCCGTGCGCCTGCTCCCCCGGAGAACCGCCCCCCGCGGGGCCGGAGTGAGGGCCTGCCTTCTTTTGCTCGTCCGCCCGACTTCCACTGGGCTGCTCCTGACTCGGGCTTCGTGGGCTGGAGGAAAGGCGGAGGAGGAGGTGGAGGAGGAGGAGGAGGAGGAGGAGGAGGAGGAGGGAGGAGGAGGAGGAGGGACGAGGAAGGAGGGAGGAGGAGGATGAGGAAGAGGAGGAGAGAGAAGGGAGAGGATGAGGAGGAGGGGAGGAGAGGAGGAGGAGGAGGAAAGGAGGAGGAGGGAGGAGAAGGAGGAGAAGGAGGGAGGAGGAAGGAGAAGGAAGGAGGAAGGAGGAGGAGGAGGAGGAGAGGCGGAGGCGGGAGGAGGAGGAGGAGGAGGAGGAGGAGGAGGAATAGGACCCGTAGCCATTTTGGCTCAAGTCCGTAGCAGGAGGCTCTGAGGCTTGGGTTTGGTGCGAGGGGTTTGCGGCCCTCACTGCTTACACGTGTACTGAGGTTTCAGCCCTCACTGTTTGCCATATCACAGCACATCCGCCCCCCCTCCATGGGAGATTTCTCTCGCTGGGCGTGCGGGAACAAGAGGTGTGGCTTTCAGCACAACTATGCATCCCGATCGAGTTGTTACAAATGCGGCTGGCAACCAGGACGTCTCCCTGGTCTGTCGGCCCCGCGGCAGGCTGCCCCGAAGCCCCGCGGTGCTTGGGTGCAGGGGCCCCCGCGTGCTCCTCAGAAGCCTGCGGCGCCACCGCTCTCCGACGCCCAGGTTGCTGCCTACGCTCGCATGTCGGAGGAGGACTTCGCAGCCGTCGCTGGCGACTTGTCGGCCAAGGCTCGTGCGAGGGTGGCCAACAAGCGTGCCCTCGACCACGGGGAGCCCCAGACTGCGGCACGCGCGGCCCGCCTCGACGCCGATGTGCTGCAGCAGCAGGTCGCCCAGGCTCAGGCCAAGCTGGACAGAGCCACGGGCCAGGCAGCCAAGGCCATGCAGCATGTCCTCGACTGCCGCGCCACCCTCGCGGACCTCACGGCGCAGCGCGAGGCCGCCGCCGCCCGTGCCGCCGCGGCGTACAGCGCCATGGCTCCGCAGGGCGGTGCGGCGCCGCCGGTGTCGGCGAGCGAGGCCTGCAAGCAGATCGAGGCTCTGGTCGCGGCGGTGCAGGCCACGGCTGGCGTCGACGAGGAGGCAAGGCGCCTCACCGCGCTGGTCAAGATGCTCCGCGACAAGCTCCCTGCAGAGCCCCCACCAGCAGCGGCAGCAGCAGCAGCCTCAGAGGCGGCTGGCGTTGATGCGGGCGGCGGCAGTGATGCTGCTAGCGACGCTGATGTGCCCATGGCTGCGGCACCTGACTGGAGCTACTTCACGGACCCCAGTGGCGATTTCTTCTCCACCTTCGTCGAGCCGCAAGGTGGCGTTGCTGGAGCTGCTGATGACGAGCAAAGAGTCTCCGCTGCCAAGAAGATACCCAGAGAAGCTTTCGAATCTTTGGTCAAGCAGATGCAAGAACATCATGTCAAGAAGGCCCGCACCGCCTCTTCAGAGGTTGCTGGCCAGCAGAAGCTTTAACACTATCTTTCGCATCACCACGGCCAACGTGACTGGCCGTGCAGGCTTGGAATGTGTGCTCGACTGCCAGGACGTCCTCAACGGCGATGCCTTGGCTGTTCAGGAGCACCACTTCGCCCAGGTACAAGCTTGGGAGGCCCGTCTTCGGCAGCTGGGGTGGTCGGCCAAAGGGCTTGCGGCCCAGACTACCCCAGCAGGGGGCACCACTGGAGGTCTCTTCCAGATGGTGCGACGCAGTTTCGGCATGGCTGAGCTGCCTGAGCAGAGTTTCTGTGTGGCCGAGGCGCGAGTCAGTCTTCTTCATCTTTCCGCCCTTCGGCCTGGTGGCATTCTCTGGGCCAACGTCTACTTGCATGACTCGCAGGGCGTCTCGGCTCAGAACTGGCACCTTCTCACGTTGCTTGGAGGCATTCTGCATCGGTATGGTATGCCCTTCGTGGTCTCGGGTGACTGGAACCTCACGCCAGAGGAGGTGCTCAGCACAGGATGGACTGACACACTTGGCGCTGACATTGTGGCTCCGACGTTGGCTACTTGTGTTCGTGGAGCGTCCCGCACGCTGGATTGGTTCGTCGTCTCCCGCGGGCTGCACTACGGCTCCAGCGTCCGCCTGCTTACCGCCGTGGGCACCAAGGACCACAAGCCTGTGCAGATCGAGCTCAAGTCCAGCCGCGTGGAGGTCCAGCTGCCACACGTTCGGGTGCCCAGAATGTTTCCTCGGCTTCGTCCTCACGGCTGCTATCTCCCCTCTGACCGCTGGGAGTCGGTTCAGACCCTCATCGACGACGGCTCAGACCCCGACACCATCTGGCAGAGCTTCGCAAGTGTCATGGAGCAGGAGTTCCTCGAGATATACCAGATCGACGGTAACGACAGCAACCCCTACATCGGGCGCGCGCGTGAGCTGCGCGTGCAGAGGCGCAGGCCTCCCCCGCCCAGGCAGCTGCCCTTTCCTCGCACTTCCAACGCCGCTGTCTGGTTTCGTGCGCTCAGTCAGGTCTTGCAGGAGCTCTCTCACTGTCAGAAACTCTGTGAGCGAGTTTCGACCCTCAGTGCGTGTCGGCGGCTACGGCACTCCGCGGGCTCCCTGCCCTTGGCCCTTGTGGGGCCGTGGTTGGGTCTTCTTTATGTAGCCGCTGACGTGGACTGGGGCCTTGCTAGTTTCCTCGCGCACGAGGCGCGAGATCTCGCTGCCCATCGCCAGAGGATCGGCGAAAAGCGTCGTGATCAGGAGTGGCGAGATTGGGTCCGCAAGCACAGTGCTGCCGGTGGTGGCGCGCTTTTCTCACTCTCCAAGCCTGTTGTTCCCTGGCACTCCAGCCCGTCCTTTGACGAGGAGGGGGCGCCTCGTAGCGCGCCCGCCTCTCAGGAGCAGGAGATGCGCCTGTTAGCGGAGGAGTGGAGTCGGTACTGGTGTGTGGGGGAGTTGGAGGATTCTCTGTGCTGGCCCCAGGACATGGGGCCGCCGCTGCCAGACTTCTCTCTAGCTGACCTTCGCGCTTGCTTGCGCTCTTTCAAGCCAGCCAGCGGAGCCGGCTTCGATCAGATCAGTCCTCGCCAGCTCGATGAGCTCAGCGACGCAGGCCTCGAGTGCTTTAGACAGCTGTTGCTAGCCATCGAAGGTTCATTCACTTGGCCACGCATGTGGACCAATATAGTTTTTCTCATGAAGCGCGCAGGCGGGCTTCGCCCAATTGCGCTGCTGCACATCTGTGCGCGCGTCCAGGGGCGCCTGCGGCGTCCCCTTCTCCAGCAGTGGCAGCAAGAGAACTTTCGGGATTTCTGGTGGTCGACGTCGGGGAGGGGGTCGGAGCGCCTCGTGTGGATCCAGGCTGCCACTGCGGAGTGGGCCGTCGGGCGCAATCTCACGGCGGGCACAGTGTTGCTCGACCTCCGCAAGGCGTTCGAGAATATCCGACACGGCGTGCTGCTGGAGGCGGCACGTCGCTCCAACTTTCCACTGAGACAGCTGCGGCTGCTGATTGCACTTTACAGAGCACCTAGGGTGCTAGAGTATGCAGGGATGAACTCCGCACCGATCTGTACGCAGCAAGCCGTCTTGGCTGGCTGTCAGTTCGCCACTCTGTGCCTGCAGATGGTCGTCTTGGCTCCGCTCGATGCCGTCCAGGCGGCGTTCCCCCGCCAGACTGCAGAAGAAGTGCAGCTTGGAGTGGTGGTAGACGACTTTGCGCTGCACAAGGTTGGTTCGGAGGATCGAGTCCACCAGTGTCTTGATCGAGCCACCACCATGCTTCACCACGAGCTGCAGGCCGCGCATCTTCCCGTGAGCCGCCCTAAGAGTCGGCTGCTCGCTTCACACGTTCGGCTGCGGAGGCGGCTCGCCTCCGTCCTTCGCCCTCTGCAGGTTCTCCCAGTACAGAGCGAGCGCAATCTAGGCGTTGATTATGCTGCAGGTGGTGTAATTCGTCGAGTCACCAAGCGTGGCCGCCGCACGGCAGCGGTGGCACGACAGAGAAAGATAACATCGCTGGCGGGACAGCTCCGAAGGCGAGCTCTCCACAACATGGTCCGTGCGGCCGTCCAGGCCTCCACCTCCTATGGGTCGGGGGTGATGGGGACGACCGACACCGAGCTGCGCGAGGCGCGATTCCTGCAGGCCAGCGTTCAGTCACAGAAGCTGGATGGACGCTCTGTTACGCTTCTTTTGCACATGGCTGGCGTCAAAAAAGTCGATCCTGCCTACAAGTTGTGTGCTGCTCCCCTCCTGCACCTCGCTGCTGCTGTGTGGGAGTCCTGGGTGCCCATCCCGCTCATCCTCGCTGGCCTCGACGGAGCTCACCAGGCCCTTGAGAACACCTCTGTGCCCTGGAGGTCCATCCGAGGGCCTTTCACTAGTTGTGTTGCCTCCGCCCGTCGTCTCGGCATTACGTTCGACGGCTTAGTTCTCTCGCACGAGTGCGTTGGCCGCTTCTCGCTCCTTGAGCTCTGCCCCAGGGCCGTCGCGCGGCATCTTGAGCGCATTGTGCAGAGCTGGTGTTGGAAGCGAGTTGCCGAGCATCTCAATGTGCCAGAGTTCGGCAGAGGCCCCATGCTCGCCCCTGTGCTTTCTGGCATGCAACGGCTTGAGGCCCACGAGAGGGGTTGCGTCGTTTCCGTCGTTGCCGGTGGTCAGTGGCCTCAAGCCAAGCAAGCCGAGCATCGCTTGTCTGCCATCTCCCAGTGTCAGTTGTGCTCTAATTCTCCAGGGACCCTGGCCCACAGGCATTTGGCCTGCCCTGGACACGCCGAAGTCTTTCAGATGGAGACTCCAGCCGTGGCCACCTCCTTGGTTCACAACCTCGGGCACCCCCTTGTCCGTCTTCTCGCTGAGAGGCTGCTGCTGCCGCTGCCTGCCCCTCCGCCTGCTCGCCCTGTTCCTCCCGACGAGCTTTGGCTCAAGGGGCACCCTGGTCTGCTGGACGGAGACCTCTTTTTGGACGGCAGCCTCCTGGACGGACACCTGCCACCAGAGGCACATAGTCTAGGATGGGCCGTGGTCGCCCTGCACGACGATAGGCCTGTCTCTGTCGCCGTCCTGGCTGGTGGCTTGCCTCCTGGTCTCTACGATACCGACGCCGTAGAGCTCTGGGCGTTCTTCCGAGCTCTGCGGCTTGCTCTTCCAAGTGCCACGTTTTGGACCGACTCGCAGTTCGTCCATGATGGAGTCTTCAGGCGTGGCAAGCTACACTGTCTTTCGGCCAGAGCTGCTTGGGCAGATCTCTGGCGCCTGGTGTGGGCCGCGATTGAGGATCGTGGTGGGGTGGAGGCTCTTCGGTTGTGCAAAGTCAAGGCCCACACCACGGCGGCCGACCTCGAGCGAGGTTTCGTCACTTGCAGGCAGCGCGTGGGCAACTCGCTCGCCGATGCCACTGCCAAGGAAGCTGCCGAATTCACTCGTGCCCCGCTTTTGTATCGTGACGCCTACGCCGCTCAGGCGAAGGTGCTCAGGTTTTTGACGGTTTGGGTCGGCAGAATCGGCTGCAAGATGGCCGACCTAGACTGTCTGCACGTCAAGTCGCGCAGAGTGCGCGAAGCCCATGCTGCCCTGTCTGTTGAGCCGCCTCCTGTCGCTGTGCCGCCCATCGTCTCCCGAGCCGACGTGGCGCTCGCTGCTCTCAGGAGAGATGGGCATCCCTCCCATCTGGCCTTCCCCATCCACCTCGGGAATGGGGCCACAGGCATGATCTGTGCCGTCTGCGGCGTCGGAGGCGTCGCGCTCTCTGCCTCTTTCAGAGCGAAGTGCAACCTCCGTCCCAGTGCGTGGGGCGCGCGAGTTTTGCGAGGCCTCGCGCAGGGCAGGTATCTTCAAGGCTCCACCTGGGTGCCTCTCGCAGAGCCCTGGCGACCTGGCCTCCTCGTCGCCAGCGGGCAGGCGCTCCGCCCGCCTTAGTTTTGGGTGAGGGGGGCCCCGTCGCTGGCCCCTGGCAGGTCTTCGGCCTTCCTGCCAGGGTGACAAAAAGGTCCTCTCCGAAGGGCCCCCCTCCCCGTTTTTTTCCCGAGGACGGAAGGACCTCTCCCCCCTTTCGCCCCTCAGCACGTGCGCAGGAGGAATAGGACGAGGAGGAGGACGAGAAAGAGGAGGAGGAGGACGAGGAGGAGGAGGAGGAGGGGGGGGAGGAGGAGGAGGAGAAGGAGGAAGAGGAGGGAGGAGGGAGGAGGGAGGAGGAGGTGGTCAGCAGGTCTCCCAACAGCTGCCTCTTGAGGCCCCCCGTGCCGCAGAGCGTGGCCGCGGGGCGGCCCCCTGCCCCGCGCCCCGCGGCTTGGCGTGCCCGGGGGCGCCCAGGGATCCGCTGTCCTGGATTTGGGGCATGCGGGCCCCTGGAAGTTCCAACCCCTTCCCGAGGACCTGCCCTGCATTCTGAGTTCGGTATCGTCTAACCGACCCCCATCCCCATTCATCCCCTTCGAGAGCCCCACCAAATTTCCCCCCTGCTGGGGATAGACCCCTGGCGACTCGAAGGGAACGGCCTATATCCCCATCTAGGGGGCTAAATCGGCCAGTGGGGCCCAGGCCACGCTGCTGGGGATAGGGATCGGATAAACAATGCTCATGAGTCGGTTCATGATTGCCCAGAGTCCCAGAGGGATCGGTTTCAGCGGGCCGACAACGGCTGGCGGAAGTCCTCCGCCTCGATCTGTCCTACATCTTGGAGGGTTTGGAACCGCGACAGACCTCCGCTTAGGCGTTTCCGTCGCTCTTACCAGCCCAGAACATGGCCCCACTCCTCTGATTGGCCTCGCCTCATCTAGATGCTGATCTCCGGGATCCTTCTCGGTTTCTGGCGAGGCGTCCCTGCGATGGTCATCGCCCTGGGGCTCGTCAGTCTCAGCTCGGCGGCACCCCAACATACTTATACTTAATGTGCGTCGTCCACCCAGAGGCGACGCGCGCACCGAGAAATCTTCTAGCATATGCGTCGTGGCGGGCGCTTTCTGGCCACACCGCTCGGGAAACGACAGACTGCAAGATGGGTCTACTATGTGTTCGGGTCGGACGCGCGCCTTCAAGGAGGACATGTCGTATTGGTAGGTCCCTGTGCTTCCCATCAGCGACAGGGACGAGACCCGAGGCTGGCTATACCTTGGAGCTCCGGGCACCGCGCCCGCCGCGCCCGCCGCAGCGCCGGGCTCAGAGCCAGGCGCACGCAGCGCGGCCACCTGTGCGCCCGCGCATTGCAGGACGGGGGCTACAGGGCGAGAGCGAAGCCGCTCCAGAGCGTTCCGGAGCGCTCCCATCGAGGAGACCCAGAGCTCCCACGTCTTCATCCAAAAAAAGACAGGACGGAGGTGTCTCTCAATTCTCGGCCTCTGGGGGCCCTCGCCGGGCCCCGGGACCATCGTAGAACGACTCAGGATGAAAAATCGGTGCGGGGGAATGGGTCGCGCCTTTGGGGAACCGCGTATTGGCAAAATCACGGCGTCGGATCTTTGGGAACGCAAGCATGTATTCGGGCGCGTGGATTAGTGATCGTTCTTTATCCGTTATTGTGCCGATCGGCGCGGGCCCTCGCACCTTCCCCTCCCCCCCATGGAGTGGATCCTGGCTGTTTTTGGCGCGTGTTTCGAGTAGGTGGAGCCTCTCCCCCACAGGACGCACGGCCCCACCCCAAACAGTCGCACTAAGCGGAGGTCCGGAGCCCCCCCCGCCCCTTCCCCTCCTCCGCCCAATGTCGAAACGCCGATGCAAAATACGCTCACTTAGCGACGGGTCCCGTTTCCATGCGGAATCGGCGAACTCCGCCACCAAATCGGACGTTCCTGGCGCCAATTCTTGGAGCTGCCTTCCCCGATCCATGGATCTGGCGACCGCGCGCCAGTTCCACGTATCTCTAATCCATGTCAGCGTGCGCCCGATCTCAGAGCTTTTCGGAGCGCTCTGAGAAGGCCGCGGCGCCCGGGACATCCTCCAGAGCCGCCAGATCTCAGAGATTCCCGATTTCCTAGACCCCCGACGTCATGATCTTTGCAACGTCGACCCCCAGAGGTCCGGACCCCTTCCTCGTGACCGGTTTCTCGTCCTGGGTCGTTTTTTGGCGGCCCCAAGGGCCGGTATGAGGGCACCCAGAGGCTGAAAATCACAAAAACACACCCGCGTCGTGACTTCCCTCACCGCGCGGGGGGGTCTGGGCTCTCATCCCCGATCTTGCCCTCGTCCTGGCTTCGTGTGAGCATCCGCGCGCGCGCGCCTCGCGCGCGCGCGCCTCGGGCGGGCGCCTCGGGCGGTCGCCTCGGGCGCCCTCCGCGAGCCCCGGCGGCCCCGGCCTCGCCCGCGGAGCGCCGCCGCGGCGCCCCGCGGAGGGCGCGGGGGCGGCCCGCGGAGGGCGCGGGGGCGGCCGATGGCGGAGAAGGACGGGCCGCCCGACTCCGCAGGCTCATGTCGGGCGTGTCCTCCCCCCTACAGGGGGATATTCGACGAAAGATAACAAAATACGGTAGGTTCGCGTCGTGTCGACCGGCGGCGACCCCGCCGCCGACGTTCAAGGTTGAACGCCGACGGCGGCCCAGAATTGGTCGATGTTGAACGATCGGACGTTGCGGAGACGGCCGATCGTTCAAGGTTGAACGATCCAGCGCGGTGTCAGGAACCAACGCCAGGGTCGACATGGCACGGACCTGCAGTACCCCCAAACAGAGTCTCAACATATTCCAAACATAGTCCGGGGAACGATTTTTGTAGCATTTTTTGACCTTTTGGGGGGTATGTTTGGGGTCTTTTTTTTTTGTTCGTCGAAAATCCCCCTGTAGGGAGACAGGCCCGACCTAACCGTAGGCCTCCCAGATGGGTTCGGAGCAGACGGGGTCAGTGGATCGCCTCGTTCGGATGCAACTCCTGGAAGGTCAGATTCTGAGTTTGCCCTGGCCCGAAGTCCGGCTTGATCCCGCTGAATCCCGCTGAATCCCGCTTAATCCCGCTGAATCAGGCTTAATCCCGCTAAGTCCGAAGCGCACTCTGGCGCAACAGCCCCGCAATGGGGCTTAATCCTTTTCAATATTTCCGACGAAGACCTCCCAGAAGTTGCTTCTTAAGCCTCGTGGGATCTCGTGGGTCGCCTCCTAGTTGGTTGGGATCTCGTGGGAGGCCTCTCGGGGCCTCTTGGAGGCCTTCTGGGACCCTCTGGTCTCGTCTTGGGGCCCTCCTGGCGCCCCGAAAAGGTCACGCGAGAAGACGCGCCAGGCCCACGAAGAGTCGAGAGTGAGCGATCCAGGTCCCTTCAAGACTCCTCAAAAGTGAAGATTGAGGCTTAGAGCTATGATGGTCCAGCCTACTTTAGCCTTGATCACCAGAACGAATTTCGAGCGCGAAGAATGTACCGATCCCTGGGGGGGTTGTTGTCTCGGGCTTCGGGAGGCGGTACTCGTTCGGCACTCGTTTGATACTTTTTCTTGATGCTCGAGCTTATTCCTGGGATGTGGTCCCTAAGTACGATGGGAGCAACATAGTCCGAGATGGGGTCGGAGCAGATGGGGTTGGTGGATCGCGCCGCATCGACGATGCATCGCCGATGCGGTTCGATGCGGAGCCCGACGGTCTCCACGCCTGAATGCCGATGCATCGCCCACGTCGACGTGGGTGTATCGCCAGCGCATCGCCGATGCATCACCGATGCATCGCCGATGCATCGCCGATGTGTCGGCGATGCGGCGCGATCCTCCGACCCGATCTATTCCGACCCCATCTAGGAGGCCTCTTAAGACGCCTGCTCTGGCTGCCGTTCCGGTATTCCCAGACCCCCTCGAGTGAAGAAACAAGTCACAGGGGGGCGGTGTTTTTGCTACATTTTCGGCTTCTGGGGGGACTTATACCGGCCCTCGGGACCGTCCAAAACAACTCGGGATGAAAAATCGGTCACAGGGAATGGGTCGAGATCTTTGGGGGTCGTCGACGTTATGAACAACTCATGACGTCGGTTGTCTGGGTTCTGGGCCTCCTAGATGCAGAGGCGGCGCAGAAGGGGGTGATGATCAATCTCATAGTCGGGCGCCGTGATATATCCGCGGATTTCATGGCGCCTCTTCTGATTTCATTACGTCCCCATACCCCCCCTGGGCCGCGCACATGCAGCCGCCCATGATCTGCGCCCCCCTCCACCCCTCTTGGACGCCCCCCTCTTGAACGCCCGGATCGAAGATGTCGGAGTGGATGGGGTCCCAGCCATGCAACGTCCTGAGAATATCGGGATGGGGGTGTTTCGCAATGCTCCGCCTCCCGGGGGCCCTCTGCTGGTCCCAGGATCGCGAGAAAACGGCGAAAGGCCGGTCCACGGGAGGAGGGGCCGAGACTTCTCGGGCCCTTGTATAAGATTACAGCATGATAGATCATTAGATAGACGATATAATACAACATAATACAATAGATAGTATACAACCTAAATTGGTAAACCATAAATCATACAACCTATGGTATACAACCTAACCTGGTGAAATTAATCACACCAGTAATATTAATACGCGAGTGATGGTGCCAATCATAGGAATATTAGTAATACCCTTAATGCGAATATAACAGCAGTCATCAAATAGTAGTCGTGAAACTCACAGAAGAAGAACATCCTACACATAATAACATTAGTTTAAACAGACAATGATGACGCCAGATCTCTGGGGATGGGTCGGAGTATCGCGTCGCAGCGCCGATGCATCGGCGATGCGGGGCGATGTCGGGCCCGATTTTCTCGCGACGACGTCGGCGATGCACTGCCGACCTCGCCGATGTGGCGTGATTATCCGATCCTGCCGGCTTGAACCCAATCTGGGGGGCCCCCGAGTTTCTTTCTCGCTTGACCTGGCCGCCGTCGTCGTGGCCGTCGCCGTGGCCCTGCCTCGGCACGATCGGAGTGGGTGTACGGAAACCATGGGGACGAGAACCAGAAGCCGTCCGTGCCCATGTTGAACAGGACTCGTTGTCGGTGTCGCCGCGGGCGTTGCCCATCTGAGGCAGGCAGTCGCCTGCCCAGCACCGGCCGCTGTCGGATTTGGAGCGATAGTACCCTTTCTGGGCGTGCCAACTACAGTTCCAGACCCCCCGCGTCGTGAAAGAACAGCGGCTGGGTGCTGCTTTGCGATTGTGGGCCTCTGGATGCACTCACCGGGCTCCAGGATCGTCAAAAACCACTCAGGATGAAAAGCTGGTCCCGGTTAGTGGTTCGAGACCTCCGGGAGTCCACGTGAGAAAAATCATGACGCCCGGGGTTTGGGGTATTAGTTGTTTGGTAGATTTCGTTGTTTCTCGGCGTCTCCCTGGCCTCAGGATGCCTTCCAGGGCTACCCTTCGCCGAGATTTCCAGGCTGAATCGTTCCGAACTGCCGCCAGAGAGCCGAGTTGTGATCCGAAAGCCGGGGGGCCACGTTAGGGGGGGATCTGCTCAGAGGACGCACGGAGCCCCAATCGCCCAGTCTCGGCGTCACCCCAACATACTAGTACTATGTGTGTGCGTCGCCCCCCCAGGGGCGACGCGCGCACCGAGAAATCTTCTAGTATGTGCGTCGTGGCGGGCGCGTTCTTCAGAGCCCCGAATCATCAGGGGTAACTCGGGTCAGAGCTAACTCGGGTTCGTTTTTCGGGAATCCAAACCCGCGAAACTTCGGACCCGAGTTACCCCGGATAACTCGGGCGCCCAAGTTCTGGCCGCTCGGGAAACGAGATACTACAGGATGGATGTACGATATGTTCGGGTCGGACGCGCGCCTGAAAGGAGGACGTACAGTACGAGCATGTCTCTCTGCCGCTCCAGAGCCTCGCAGCCGTGCGAGGAGAGTTGCGGTGGCCCTCTTGAGGGAAAGCGGATTGCATACGTATCGGAGTGGGCGTTGACAATGGTGGGTGTTTTTTTTTTTTTGTGAAAAAACATGAAAAAAAGGATAATATATAGACATTCATATACACATATATATATACATATATATATATATATAACATAAACAGATAAGTTGCACCGTTATAGTAGTCGCACCCGGTGTAGTTTGTTTGTAGACAAATGGCTTCATCGTGTGTATTTGAATAAACCTGAAGAAGATCTAAAATCTACTAGAGAAAGTCCTCCATGTTATCGGGGACTAGGAAACATCAGAGTAGCATCGATTCTTGTTTTTATGAGTTGGGTTGCTCACAAAGGCTACTGCCAGATGTAAGTACATATTTTGCCTCATAACACGCGTTGTAGTTTCCACGTATATGTCTCCGTGCGTCCCAGCAGTCGTCGCCGATAGGAGTCCCCCGTGGCCCACCCTGGAGCGCTCGGACGCTGCCGTCGGGGGCCCACCGCCGCTCCGTCACATCGGCGAGCCGCACGGCCGATGCCAGGCTCGCGTGTGCTCCCCCCCCCCCCCCCTTTGATCGGCCTGTTTTCCACCACCACCACCATAAGTTGGAGGGGGAGGGGGTCCTCCTCCTCCTCCTCCTCTCCTCCTCCGTCCTCCTCCTCCTCCTCGTCCTCCTCCTCCTTCCCCCTCCAACTTATGGTGGTGGTGGTGGAAAACACGCCCATCACCCCCTTGACGCTCCCAGACGTGCGACGTCCTGATTTTTCCCACGCGGGGCCCCCGGAAGTCGACGTCCACGACCCCCAAGAAGTCTCCACGACCCCCAGAGAGCCTCGACGGATTTGTTTGTCCGTGGTATTTATGTTGCGGCGTCGCCGACCCCCAGAAGTCCCGACCCATTCCCCAGGGCCGGGTCTTCATCCCGAGCCGTTTGTTGCCGGCCCCGGGGGCCTGGTATAAGGGCCCCGAGTGGCCGACAGTTGAGAAAGCCCTCCGTCTGGATTTTTGCACTGCGTTGGATCCTCCCCCCCAAACCCTAAACCCTAAACCCTACGTTGCGACAGGTGCCCCCGGCCCCGAAAGCGCCCCCTGCTTTTCTCGCTCCAGTGTGGGGCCCCTGGGGCCCTCTGGGCCTCGTCGAGGGTGCTCTGGAGGCCGTGGGGGCATCCTTGGAAATCCGCGCCCATGACGACGAACACGCTCCCCACGCCGCAGGCGCGCGACGTGCGACATTTTGGCCTGCCGGCGATTGCCTCAAAACGGTGTCGTGCCCTCCGGTGGGCCCCGCGAGCCCCCCGCGGGGGCACCCGCACGGAGTACAGCGTTTCGTGGCCACATAGGGGGGCCCACCCAAGGCCCCAGTGGGGGTGGCCACATGCGTCCGCCACACCCAGTAAAGCGTTTCGTGGCCCCATAAGGAGCCCCACCCAGGGTCCCGGTGGGGGTGGCCACATGCGTCCGCCACACCCGGTACAGAGCTTCGTGGCCCCATCGGGAGCTTTACGCAAGGCCCCAATGGGAGTGGCCACATGCGTCCGCCACACCCAGTACAGCGCTTCGTGGCCTCATGATAGCTTCATCGGAGGCCGCAGTAGAGGTGGTCACATGCGTCCGCCACACCCGGCTCATCGTTTCGTGGCCAGTGGGGCCGTCCGCGTGCGTCCCGCACACGCAAACTGGCATTTCCACCCGCCCAGTACAGCGTTTCGTGGCTCCACAGGGAACTCCACCAAAACCCCCAGCGCGACCGCCCACATGCGCCCCACACGCCCATTTTGGCAATTTCACCCATCCTGTAAAGCGTTTCGTGGCCCCATAGGAGCTCCACCGAAGCCCCCAGTGGGACCGTCCACGTGCTTCCCGGAAGCCCAATTTGGCACTGTCGCCCACCCAGGATCGCGTTTCGTGGCCCCACAGGGAGTTCCACCGAAACCCCCAGCGGGACCGTCCGCATGCGCTCTGGAAGCCCAATTTGGCATTTTCGCCTGCCCACTACAGCGTTTTGTGGCCCCATAGGGAGCTCCACCGAAGCTCCCTGCGGGACCGTCCGCATGCGTCCCACACACCCAATTTGGCATTTTCACCCACCCGGTACAGCGTTTCGTGGCCCCAATGGGAGCTCCACCGGGGCCCCCAGTGGGACCGCCCGCATGCTTTCCCCCCCTCCCAGTGCTTCGTGGCCTCATAGGGAGCTCCACCGCAGAAGATATTCACAATTGCGGTACACACAATTGCATATGGTTGTGTCCTTCGCTCGGATAATTCTTTACTTGCGCCCTACAGCGTTGGGAATGCCCAAGTGTTTTCCTCCCAAGAAAGAACTAACCAAACCACTTTTTTTGACAGTATCCCCACTAGCCCATTCAAGAGCCCTGCCAATGAGAGTTGACGGGTAAGCAGAGAGATCTTTGGGAGCAATGGGATGGCTTTGGAGGGCCTCTTCGGGCCAGTCCTGGGGCCCGCAAGGGGGCGAAGGAGGAAGAGGAGGAGGAGGAGGAGGAGGAGGAGGAAAACGACGACGACGAAGACGACGACGACCACCACCACCACCACGACGAGCCTTATGAGGACGAGAGAGAGAGAGAGAGCAGCGCCCTCAATACCGCCTCTTGGAGTACTCTTGGGGCTCTTTTTGGTGATCTTGGGCTCCTCTTGGGCTCCTTGTTAGGGGTCTCGGGGCCGTCTTGGGATCCCATTGGGGCTTTCTTGGTGCCCTCTCGGGGGCTCTAGACGGCCTCTTGGGGTCATTTTGGAGGCTATCCATCAAATGAGGGGTCTCGACTTCTTGCCCCCCCCGCTCCCCCCCCCCGGGAAGCTAGCAAAATTGTTTCTTGGAGCCTTCTGCGGGCGCTCTTGGGCCGCTCTTGGGTACTTTTGGGGGCGGTCAGGGGGGCCTATTGGGCCCCTCCTGGTCTTTTCTTGGGCCATCCTGGGGCAGTCCTACAGCATCGAAAGCGCGCGAAACGACGAGAATGCGCAAATCATTGATTGCAAAGGCCTTGCGGCCGGTGCCGCCGACCCTGAAGGGGAACGACGACAACGGCGGCGGTGGGCGGCGACGACGACGCTGACGTGGATCAGAGTACTCAGAAATGCTTCTTGGGGTCTCTTCGAAGCGCTCTCGTGGGCCTCCGGAGGACGGTTGAAGGGCCTCTTGGGAGCCTCTTGGGGGCCTCTTGAAAGCCTCTTGGGGGCCTCCTGGGGGCCTCCTGGGGGCCTCTTGAGAAGGCCTCTTGGGGGCCTCTTGGGGGCCTCTTGGTTCCTCCTGGGAGCCTCTCGGGGTCGGGCTCGAAATGTTCGTTTTGGTCCCTCGTCTTGGCACCCTCTTTGAGCTGTCTTGGGGCCTCTTGGGGCCGTCTTGGGCCGTCTTGGGGCCCTCTTGAGCCGTTTTGAGTCTCTTATTGGAACCCTCTTGGGCCGTCTTGGGGCGATCTGGGGGGCCTCTTGGGTCGTCTTGGAGCGTCGGAAAGCGGAAGAGGCGAGAACATCGAAATTCTTGAACAACCATTTTGGAAAATCAGAGGTTTTTCCTCTTAGAGCCGCCTTGGGAGTGCCCCAGGAGGCCTTTGGGGCTGTCTGCAGGCCGTCTACGCGTCTTGGATAGACCGTTCTGCGATTTGGGGCCCTCTGGGACCGTCTTGGGGGCCTCTTCGGGCAGTCTTGGCCCGTCTTGGGGCTGTTGTGGGCCCCGGGCCCCCCCGAGGGGAGCCGTATTTGACCCAGGCCCTCCCCCGGGCCCCCCTCCCCCCCCCCCCCCGGGGACACCCCCCCTCCCGGCGGGGAAGGAATCAAAGGGAGTGGGCTTTCCTTCGAGTCAGTTGTGACGTCGCTCAATTTCGCTTTCGGCTGCCGCGCTTGAGGAGGAGGGCCCAGGAAAAAGGGGGGGAGCGGCGACAGGCCCAAAGGAGGGGCGCAGGGAAAGGGGGAGACAGAGACGACGACTGACGAATGACGGAGACGACGACTCGAACGGACGAGCCCCTCACACACGCCGACAGGGTCGGCGGATTTTCGGTAGGCCTTCGGATGATGTTGTCCTCTTGGGTGGTCCTGAGGGGCTCCGAGAGCACCGGAGCCGTCTCGTGTCCCTCGTCGGTCCTCGTGGAGGTTGATCGGAAGCCAGCTTCAACCGTCTCTGGGCATCATGAGCCAGCTCGGAGGCTACCCTTTTCAGCCTCGGAGGCCGTCCTGGAGCCGCGCCCTGACACTTCGCGGGCCGCTCCGAAAAAGCTGAGGCCGGTGGGATCCGAGCGGGCGTCCGAAGTACTGCCTACGCATGCCGACGTGTCTTCGTCAATGGTTCGTCTTCCTCCCGATCATCCTTCTCCCTGTCGTCCTCCCCCCTCCTCCTCTCGGCGTCCCCTCCACTCTGGCCATTTTGGCGGAAGCCTGGCTCAGTTTTGTTTTAAGCTTGGCTCAAGTCATCCTCATTCAAACCAAACCATGTGACCCAAGGAGGAGGAGGCGGAGCAAGCCGCCGTGGTATGAAGTGTGCATCCGGATGCGAGACATCGGTAGAAGGTCTCGAGAAGGCGCTTTCTCCGTCGACGAAGTGTCCAT
This sequence comes from Prorocentrum cordatum, assembly GCA_963575745.1. Taxonomy (NCBI): domain Eukaryota; class Dinophyceae; order Prorocentrales; family Prorocentraceae; genus Prorocentrum; species Prorocentrum cordatum. The sequence goes on along the minus strand of CAUYUJ010019923.1, from coordinate 86,558 downwards.
CAAGGAGTGTGGTCGGGCAAGACAATGGGGCGCAGCCATACAGCTGCTCCGCGATGGAATTCGGCTAGGTGTGCAACTCTTCCCAGCCCACTACATTGCGACCGTGAGTGCCTGCAGAACGGGCGGGCAATGGCAACGCGCGCTGTTGGTGCTCACTATGATGTGGGAGGCGAAGGTGGAGCCCAACGTGATCAGCTACAGCGCTGGGATCAGCGCGTGCGAGAAGGGCGAGCAGTGGCAGGGAGCTCTGGCGCTTCTCAGAGAGATGCGGGAGGCGAAGCTGGAACCCAACGTGATCAGCTACAGCGCTGGGATCAGCGCGTGCGTGCAGGGCGAGCAGTGGCAGCGGGCTTTGGCGCTGCTGTGCGAGATGTGCGACGCGAAGATGGTGCCCGACGTCATCTCTACTACATTGCAGGGGCCCGCGCGTGCGGGAAAGGTGGGCCTCGGGGAAAGCGTAGTCGGCGGTCCCTGCGAGCCCCAGAGAGCCCCCAGACGGCTCCAAGACGGTTCCGAGACGCTCAAGAGGACGCCCCGACGTCCCGAAGACGGCTTCGAGCCGCTCAAGAGGCCGCCTCGACGGCCCCAGAAGCCCCCAAGGCAGGCCAGGAGGATCCCAAGCTGGCCCTGGAGGACCTCCCAGGAAAGCCCCAAGAGGCCAAAATTGTCCCATTCCTTTCGGGAGATGCATATTTGGGGCATTTTCGTGCTTTTCATTTCAAGCGCGTCCACGACGGCCATGGAGGCCCCAAAGAACGCCTTACGATGCCCCCATGAAGGATCCAAGACGGCCCAAGACGACCCCAGGACGGCCCAAGAGGCGCCCAGGACGGCCCAAGAGGTGCCCAAGACGGGCCCAAACGGCCCCAAGACAACCACCCGAGAGGCAATGAAGACGGCCCAAGAGGGCCCCTAGAGCCCCCAGAACGCTTCAAAATGTCCTTACCACGGCTCTTGAGGCGCCCATGGCGGCCCAAAAAATGGCCCAAGGGCCCCAAGCGACTCCAAAACGCTTCAAAACGGCCCCAGCCCGGCTCCTGAGGCGCCACTGGCGGCCTACGGGGTACCCAAGACAGTCTCAAGAGCGGCCCAGGACGGCCCAAGACGACCCCCAGACGGTGCCCAGACTGCTCCAGAGACGTCCAGGACGGCCACTCGACAACCCCCAGACGGCTCCGGATGGCCTCCACACGGCCTCCACACGGCCCAAGAGGCACCCGAGACAGCCCAGGAGGGCCCCAGAAGGCTTCCAGGAGGCCGAAGAGAAGCTCATGAGAGTCTCCTGCACGAGCCCCAGAGACCCTGAGATCACGGCCCAAGAAGCACCGAAGACAGCACCGACAGCAACCAAAGACGGCCCGCGACGGCCCGCAGGCGGTCCCAAGACGGCTCGAGGCGCACCGGGACGGGCACTGGAGGCGCGCGCGCTGTCCTGGGACGCGCTGGGCGGATGTCAGGGCTGGCGGCGCGGCGGCCCAGAATCGGCCCGCCGATTCTGGGCCGGAAGGCTGGTGTCGGGAGCGGAAAAGAAGGGGGTGATGACAAGGGGGGGGGATTTCATGGCGCGGGCCATGACTTTTCCTCAGGTTTCATGGCGCTTTTTCTTATTTTATTACGTCCCAGGCCCCCCCGCTGGGCCGCGCACGTGCCGCCGGTCATGATTTGCACCCCCCACTCTTGGACACCCCCTTCTTGGCCGCTCCCGATAGTGGCCTAGAATCGCCCCAGCCGGCCCTGGAAGCGCGCGCGGCCGCCCAGGGCGCGCCGGGCGGGACTCTGGGCCGGCGGCGCGGCGGCCCAGAAGCGGTCCCGCCGATTTGGGGCCGGTCCAGGAACGGGTAGCCCGCCCTGGAGGCGCGAGAATTGGCCCAGGGCGCGCGGGGCGGGAGTCTGGGCTGGTAGCGCGGCGGCCCAGCATTGGTCCCGCCGATTCTTAGCTGGCGGGCCTGCGGCCCAGAATCGTCCTTGCCAACCCTGGAAGCGCCACGCCGGGCGGGATTCTGGGCCTGCGGCGCGGCGGCCCAGAGTCGGCCCGCCGGTTCTAGGCCGGCGGGTCGGGGGCCCCAAATCGGCGGGATGGCCCCAGAGGCGCGCGTTGCCCTGGGAGCGAGAAGCAGGACTCTGGGACGGCGGGCCGGGTGGGGCCCAGGATCGGCACCGCCGACTCTGGGCCGGCGGGCTGGTAGCCCTGCATCGGCTCAGCCTAGCCATGCAGCCCGTGGTCGCCGCCGCCGCCGTCGTTGTCGTCGTCGTCGTCGCCTTCTTCGCCGCCGTCTTCGCCGCCGTCGTCGCCGCCGCCGCCGCCGCCGTCGTCGGTGTCGTTGGAGGCTCGTCGGGGGCTCCCAGACGGGCGAGCAGCGCTACCTGGCGCCCCCGCAGCTCAGAGACATGTGGCAGGCAAACATGATGCCATTCATCCTGCTCGCCTTGCGGCAGCACCCCTTCGCCTCGCAAGTGGACGCAGTCCATGGGTCAGCCCTAGTCAGCTACAACGCTGGGATCAGCGCATGCGAGAAGGGCGAGCAGTGGCAGGGAGCTCTGGCGCTTCTGAGAAAGATGCGGGAGGCGAAGCTGGAGCCCACTGTTGTCAGCTACAGCGCTGGGATCAGCGCGTGCGGGAAGGGTGTGCAGTGGCACCGGGCGCTGGCGTTGCTCCGTCAGATGTGTGAGGCGAAGCTGAAGCCCAACGGCATCAGCTACAGCGCCGGGATCAGCGCGTGCGGGAATGGCGAGCAGTGGCAGCCAGCTGTGGCGCTGCTCGGCGAGATGTGGGAGGCGACGTTGGAACCCGACGTCATCAGCTACAATGCTGGGATCAGCGCATGCGAGAAGGGCGAGCAATGGCAGCGGGCTTTGGCGCTGCTTTTCGAGATGTGGGCGGCGACATTGGAGCCCACCGTCATCAGTTACAGTGCTGGGATCAGCGCGTGCGAAAAGTCCGATCAGTGGCAGCGGGCTCTGGCACTGCTCCGTCAGATGTGGGAGGCGAAGCTGAAGCCCAACGTCATCACTTTCAACGTTGGTATCAGCGCGTGCGAGAAAGGCAGGCAGTGGACGCAGGGCCTGTCACTGTTCAGACAGGTGCGGGAGGCGAAGTTGGAACCCGACGTCATCAGCTACAACGCTGGGATCAGCGTGTGCGAAAAGGGCGAGCAGTGGCAGCGGGCTCTGGTGCTGCTCAAAGAGATGCGGGAGGCCAAGCTGAAGCCCAACGTCATCTCCACTATAACGCTTGCGGCGTCGCGTGCAGAAGGACGGGGGACCCAATGGCCTAACATCGTGCCGGCGGGCGCGGGCGCGTTCCGGGTGCCCCTTGGGATGCCCAGGACGCCTCTGGAGGGTGACCACGAGACGGCTTGCGGTGGCCCAAGTCTGCCACAAGACGTCTTCCAGTCGCTCGGAAGGCCCCCAATGCCGCCCAAGAGGCTTCAAGGCCCCCTCAGAGGCCTCGAAGAAGGCTCCTTCCAAGAGGGCCCCAAGAAGCAAACATCGTCCCAATCCCTCTGGGAAGTATGCATTTTTGGCGTTCTCGTCTTGCTCGTTTCCACAACGCCCACGACGCCCCTACGACTCTAAGCTTTGCCCGAAGACAGCCCCGAAGGCCCCCCAGAGGGCCCCCAGACGCCCCAGGACAGTTCCAAGACGTGCCCAAGACGGCCCAAAGGTACCCCCAGGGGGGCCCGAAGATCGGCCCAAGGCGGCCCAAGGCGGCCCCAGGACGGCCCGAGAGCCGCCCGAGACAGCTCCAGGACCGCCCACGCGGCGCCCAGGGCGGCCCCATGCCAGCAAGAGGCCGAGAAGACCCCGTAGCTGAGAAGAGGGAGGAGGAGGAGGAGGAGGAGGAGGAGGAGGAGGAGGAGGAGGAGGAGGAGGAGGAGGAGGAGGAGGAGGAGGAGGAGGAGGAGGAGGAGGAGGAGTTGGAGGAGGAGGAGGAGGAGGAGGAGGAGGAGGAGGAGGAGGAGGAGGAGGAGGAGGAGGAGGAGGAGAGGCGAGAGGCGAATCGCCCGCCCGAAGGAGTTGTTTTCCACGCTCCGGGGGCCTTGGATCGCCCTACAATACCACGCCCAGCGCGTGCCAGAAGACACGCTGGGGCCGCGCCAGCCGGGCCCGCGGCGGCGGCGCCTTCTGCTTTCTCTCACGACCGCTTCTGCGGCCAAAAGACGCGCAACCGACCCCAGGGGCCCCCCAGAGAGCCCACGACGGCCCCAGAGACCCCGGCTCCAGACCGAACAGCCTCCCAAGACGGCCCAAAAGAAGGCTCACCAGGGCCAGCTCTGGAACGCTCTCCCTCCCTCCCGCCCGTCCCACGGCCGCCAGCAAGCCCCCGGAGATAGCGAGGCCCCCAAGAGACGCTCCAAGACGGCCTCCGGGACACTCCCTGGAGGTTCCTGGAAAGCTTTCAGCAGCTCCTTACAGAAGTTGCTTTGACATGTTCCTTTTCCTTAAGACCCCAGTTCACTCGAACAAGTGATACCCCACGGGCTCCTTGAAGGCCTCCAGCAGCTTCCATCGACCTGCTCCGGTTGGCTCCCACTAAACTTCAGTGCATGGGAGACTGTCATATACACACCCACCCACACACATACACCTGTTGGGACACCTCTCGCGCGGGAGGGGTCCCAGATCATAGCTGTCAGATCCAGCCGCGGCCACCCGGGAACACTGTTTCTGCTAAGCGGTGGTGTGTGGTTGTTCCCGTCATCTTGAGCCTCCTCCTTCTCCTCCCCGTGGTCGCTCTCCTCCGTCGAAGGCGCTCCAGCCTGCGGAATCGGATCCGCACGATTTCGTGAAGGGGGGGGACGAGGAGGAGGACGACAAGGAGGAGGAGCAGGAGGAGGAGGAGGAGGAGGAGGAGTTTCAGGAGCCGAAGGACACTGACAGGCCAAGCACGACGACGAGGAGAAAATTGATGATGACGAAGCGGAGGTGGAGGAGAAGGAGACGGACGACGAGGACGAGCCAAGCACGAGGAGGAAGAAAGGGTGGAGGAAGAAGAAATGGCGGAGGAGGAAGAGGAGGAGGAGGTGGAGGAGGGGAGGAGGAGGAGCAGGAGTTGCTGCTTTTGCTCCTGCCCATGCCCCTGGATATGCTGCCGCTTATACTGCTAGCCCTGCTCTGGGCGCCGTCAAATTTGTCAAGCAAACAGCGCACCCTGAAGCAATGAGCAGCAGCACGGGCACTCTGACCACTGGCCTTCGTGGGCGGCAGTGCATGGGTCAGTCTTACTCAGCTACAACGCTGGGATCAGCGCGTGCGAGAAGGGCAAGCAGTGGCAGCGGGCTCTTGCGCTGCTGAGCAAGATGCGGGAGGAAACATTGAAGCCCGACGTCATCAGCCTCAGCGCTGGGATCAGCGCGTGCGAGAAGAGCGCGCAGTGGCAGGGAGCTCTGGCGTTGCTGATCGAGATGCGGGAGGCAAAGTTGAAGCCCGACGTCCCCAGCTACAGTGCTGGGATCAGCGCATGTGAGAGGGGCGGGCAGTGGCAGCGTGCTTCGTCGCTACTCAGCGAGATGCGGCACGCGAAGTTGGAGCCCGACATCATCACTACTTCAATGCTGGGAGAAGCGCGTGCAAAAGTGGCCAAACGTGCGTGGCCCCTCACCGCGCTCACAGCCCCCTGCCGCGCCTCCGGCGGTTCTTTGCTGCTCCTGAGCGCTCCAATGAGCCCCAAGACGGCCCAAGAAAGCTCCAACACGGCCTAAGCGTAACCCTGGCCGGCCCGAGCTTGCATTCCCGGCGGCCCCAGCAGCGCCCAGGTCGTTCTCGAAAGCTCCGAGAGGGCCCCCAGACAGGCCTCGACGAGAGTCAATGGACGACTTCTCTATGGTTTTTTCTATAGTTTCCGTGTCCTCCTTTTTCTTGCATCCAGCGCGCCCGAGACGTCCCAGGATGCCCCCGATCGCTTCCCAAGACGGTCCAGGAGGCCCCGCAAAGAGCTCCGAGTCGGCCCAAGAGGGCCCTAAGATTGCACCAGAGAGGTCCACGCTACCCTCCCAGAGCCTCCTCAAGAGGGCCAAGGAGCTGCCGAACAGGCCCCACAGCAAGCTCCAAGATGGCCCGAGACCCCGACCATGGCCCAGGACGGCCCGCGGGGCCCCCGAGACGACCCAAGAGAGCAGGAGGGCTCCAAGAGGGGCCGCATGGAGTCCGCGGGGCCCCCGAGACGGCCCAAGAGAGCCTCTGAATGACTCATGACGGCCCCACGAGGCTCCAGAGAGACCCCCAGGAGAGCTCCAAGAGGGGCCGCAGGGAGTCTAGGCCGCGGCCTTCCAGCAGCCCCCAATGGGCCACGAACTCTCCAAGGACCAGTCCGAGATGCCCCAGAGTCTCCAAAGAGATTCCGATAGTTGCCCAGGAACTCTCTAGGAGAGCGCCTCCATCCACGGCACCCTGTCGCCGATTCTCGAACCCTAAACGCCCCCAAGAAAGGCCCAGACCCCAAAGCACGCCCTGGACCACTCCGAGATGCCCCAGGGCCTCCCAAGGAACTCTGCTGGTTCCCACGGAGCTCCCAAGAGAGCCTCTAGCCCCGGCACCTCTCCCCGTGCGTGGCTCCCCGGTAGCCTCCAAGAAAGCCCCTGACCCCAAATCAAGGCCCGACAACGGTGTGGCCCCCCACCTCCAAAAACACTGGCCCAGGGAGATCCGTAGGCACTCCCAAAACACGCCCGCCCATCCCAAGACGCCCTCGAGCGCGCCCCAAGGCGGTTCAAGAATGCCCCTGGTCAATCCGAAGACAGCCCAACGATGCCCTCACACCCAGCGCTGCCCAAGGCCACAGAGCTCCCAAGAGAGCCTCTAGCCCCGGCACCTCTCCCCGTGCGTGGCTCCCCGGTAGCCTCCAAGAAAGCCCCTGACCCCAAATCAAGGCCCGACAAGGGTGTGGCTCCCCACCTCCAAAAGATCCGTAGGCACTCCCAAAACACGCCCGCCCATCCCAGGACGCCCCCGAGCGCGCCCCAAGGCGGTCCAAGAAGGCCCCTGAGCAATCCGAAGACAGCCCAACGATGCCCTCATACACCCGATATTCACGATACGACCCCCAGTGCAGCCCCAAGACGGTCCAAGATGATCTGGGACGCCTCCAGGCGTTTGAGAGGTCGCCAATATGGCTTGCAGACGGCCCAACGGGCCTCAAGATGGCTGAAGAGGGCTTTTCGCGTTTCCGACGCTCCAAGACGGCCCGAGATTACCCCAACATCGCCTCAAGGCAGACGGCCCACCAGGCCCCCAAGAGGGCCCCGGGACAGCCCAAGACGGCCGCAAGACGGCCGAGGAGGCCCCCACCGGCCCATGACAGCTCCAAGAGAAACGCCAGAGAGCCCCAAGGGGGGGGGGGCTCGAACTGTCATTTCGCACCCTCCGCCCCAAGAAGACGACCCCCGAGACCGCCAGCGGGCCCCCAAGAGGACCCCCAGAAGTCCCAGGAGGCCTCAGGGGCCCGAATCGGGCCCCGAGCGGCCCCCAGAGGCCGGGAGACACCGCCAGCAAAGCCCTCCGAGAGGCTTCCGAGGGAAGCTCCCTCCGAGAGCTCTGCCGTCCGCGCCGGCCACCCAATAGAGAACCCCATGAGCGACCCAAGAGGAGACCAGATGTTCGGCCGCACGCGCGCCGAGGCCATCGAGACAGCCGTGCGGTGGCCTCTTCGCCTGCCTCCCCATCTCGCTCCTCGCTCCTCGCCGCCCTCTCCTCGCTCATTTGCCTCTCTCTCTCTCTTTCCTCGCTCCCATTGCTCCTCTCTTCTCGCTCTCCCTCGATCCTCCCTCCTCTGCCCTGGCCCCACGCCTCTCTCTCTCTTTCTCTGTCTCTCCGCGGCGCCAGCACAGAGCGGGAAACCAAGCACCTCGCACCCGCCACGTGGCACCGAACGCAACTGAAAGCACGCCTCTCATCACCCTCCCACATGCCTCCCCGAAAGTATCCCTCCATCTCCGTTGTCCGATCCTGTTCCCCAGAAGCCTTCGGACGCCTCATGCGACGAAGCGCCCCTGGACATGATTAACGAATGAACAGCGAACACAGGTCTAAGCTTGGCTTTCTCCGCAGCTCCTCCTTCGCCGCAGAACCAAGCAACCCGCAGCAACGCCCGATACACCAAACCCGACGCACTGGATCGCAAGTCCCATGCCACGTCGCACCTCAAACAAACGTGCCGACATCTCCACAACATTCCACCGAGATCCGAGAACACATCCACGCACCCGCAGTGAACGCACAGCAAACATGATTGCATGCTCGGCACCCTCACCCTCAAAGTTTCCGCACCCCGCATCCAACGCAGTCCGCCGACCACCTGCCGAAGCGGTCGCCTAAATATTCTGGCCTATATTTGCTCCGCCCGCGCTCTACCCCTTCCGAGGCGCTGGCTGACATCCCACGTGATCTTGGCTGCCACCGAGCCGAAGAGCAAGCGACAATGCAACCCAGCACGCGAGCAGGCGAGCTGGCAGGCATGGGATTAGGAACGTTGGCCAGCAGGCAAACAGAAACACTTGGTTTAGAGTTGCTTGGGCAGCAGGCTAGCAGCCACGCGCGCAGGGCAGCGCGCAAGCATGACAGCAGGCAGGCGATTTCCACCCCTGCGTGCGAATCAGCTGTCTTGGACGTGAGTCCACGGGTCCGCCGTAGTCAGCTACATGGCTGCGACCTGCGCGTGTGAGAGGTGCGGCCAGTGGCAGCATGCGTTGTCGTTGCTCAGCGAGATGCGGGAGTGCAATGTGGAGACGGACGACATCAGTTATAACGTGTGCGCCACAGCGTATGAGAGGTCGTCTCTCGACTCGGCAGGATTCCCAGGCTATCGTGGGATCGGTCTTTCGCAATTTCGCGTGTCTTGCGAAGCATTGCGCGTGTGAGAACTTGTTGGGCAACCGCTGCGATTACGTGGACGAACATCCGTACTGTGAATTTGACAGCGGACTCAATCGCGCAATAAGTTGTTTCGGATAACATTGCACGGATCCGCTCTGGTCGGCTACAGCGGTGAGATCAGCATTTGTGAGAGGAGAGACGTGTAGTGAAAGTGAAAGTGGGTCATGCCGTTCTTTATCGAGATGGTGATAATCAAGTTGGGGCCCAATGTCGACAGGTGCTCAGCGAGGTGCGGGATGCGATGTCGGAGCCCACGGTCATTTGTACCAATTCTGAGCGAATCGCGTGCCAGATATGAACGCAGTGCGCTTGCTCCCGTGCCCCCGACACTGGGCCAGGATGCTCCAAGGACGCCTTGAGCTGCTCGTAAGATCCAGTGCCCGCAGGAGGGCCCAGTTGAGTTTACGACACTCCAGAGAGGGTCCACGGTCCCCGAACGGATCTACGATTGCCCCAAGATGCTTCTGAGGGAACCCGAAGCCGCTTCTCAAGTCTCCCTCCGCGCTCTACTCATTTAGCTTCCTCGCTCCTTCCTCGCCTTTCTCCTTGATCCTCGTTGAGCCCCCGTTTTTCCCACCTCCATCCTCGAACCTGACTCCTCGCTCCCTGCTCTTCGCTTCTCCCTCCTCGCTCCCCTCGCGAGCGCCAGGCTGCGTCAGCCAATTGGCAGGACTCCGGAGAAGCAGCACCCCGCAGGCTAAGGAGCAGAAGCAGCGCACAGCAGCAGCGCGCAGCCCTCCGCAAGCACCACCCGCGGCAGAACGGAGGCAGCAAACACCAGCAGCATGGGACAGGCAGCAGCATCCTGCAGCTGCAGGCAGCAGCAGCAACACCACATCTGGGGCCCAGCGTCATCATGGAAGTCCTCTCCCGCAACAGCTCCGCCCCGAGCCAACGTGCCACCTCGGACAAACTTCGGGGCTAGCATGCCGCGGGTCAGCACCAGTGGACCTCTGCGTGCGAGAAGGTATTTCGCTTCCATGGCCGTTGTTTCCTTCCGCGGGGCCCCGGGAGGCCGAAGCGCGTCCCCGGGGCAGTTTGCGCAGCCGTGTGGGCCTCTGGCCACGCCCCAGACACGAGCCAAGGGAGCCCAGAGACAGCCGAGGAGGCGCCCAAGACGGCCCCGACGGCCTAAGAGGCCCCCAAGACGACCCAAGAAAGATCCGCGGGGGCTCCCAAGGCAGCCCCGAAAGGCAAACATGGTTTCATTCCCTGGGAGAGTTTGCAGCGCTTTGGCTCAGCATGTTTTGTCTTCGCAGCGTTCCAGCAGGCTTTGGAGGCGACCTGGAGTCCCCCAAGACAGCCGCAGCTCCCATGAGAGTCCCAAGACGGTCCAAGAGGGCCCCAGGACGGTCCAAGAGATGCCCAAGACGGCCCACGAGGGCCCCAAGAGGCCCCCAAGAGAGCGAACTCGAAGTGACATTTTGCGGTCTCCGCTCCAGGACGGGCCCGGAAGCCGCCAGCAGGCCCCTGAGATGCCCCCTAGAAGCCCAAGGAGTCCCCCAAGACTTTCAGGCCCCAAGGGGGCCCCTAGAGGCCCCAAGGCACCCCAAAACATAGCCTCGAAGAGGCTTTCGAGGGAAGATCCTACGGAGCTCTGTGACTGTGCCGGCCACCCATGAGAGACCACATAAATGAGCGAAAGAGACGAGATGTTTGGCCGCACCCGCGCCGAGGCCATGGCGACATGCGTGTGCTGGCCTCTTCTCATGTATCCTTTCTCGATCCTTGCCCCTCGCTCCACGCGCATCTCCCCTCCCCCTCTCTCTCCTCGCCCCTCGCCTCCCTCGCCTCGCTTCTGGCTTCTCCCTTCTCGCTCGACCTCGCTCCTTCCACCTCTCTCCTGCCCCCTCGCTTCTCCCTCCTGGCTGCTTGCGACGGCCTACCCTTTCCTCCGCGGCCCTCCCTTTCTCCATCCTCGCATATTTCTCTCTCTCTCTCTCTCTCTTTCTCTTTCCGCGGCCGTCGCGCCTCGCTTCTCGCACCGTGCTCCTCGCTGATCGCTCCTCGCTTTCTCCCCACCCCTCCCCCCTCGGCCCTGACTCATCGCTCATTGCTGCTCGCTCCTCGCTCACTCACGAGCTCCAGGTTGCGTTAGCTGGCAAGGATACCAAGACGCAGCACTCTGCAGACCCAAACAGCAGCGAGCAGCAGCATTCCGCAGCAGGCAAAGGCGGCACAGCAAAAGCAGGCAGCACCAAGAACATACCGCAGGCAGAGGCAAGCTACATCTGAAGGCAGCAACAGCAAAGCCGAAGTTCGGGCCCAGCGCCATCTCGAAAGCCTTTCGGCTACATCTCTGCCCTGGTCCAACGTGCCATCTCGGACTTCTGTCGTGGACATTCGGCCACGGATCCGCCCCAGTCAGCTACAGCGCTGGGATCAGCGCGTGCGAGAAGGGCGAGCAGTGGCAGCCGGCGCTGGCGTTGTTGTCCGAAATGCGGGAAGCGAAGCTGGAGCCCGACGCCATCTCTTCTACAATGCAGGGACCCGCTCGTGCGAGAAGGTCCTCTGTCTTGAGTGGCTCCCCGGGCCCTCTGGGGAAGGCCCTTTGTCAGAGACGCTCACGAGAGCGCCCAGGCGCCCCAACAGGGCCCCGTAGGCCTCCGAGGCAGGCCGGGAGGCCCCCGAGACGGCCCAGGAGGACCCTCGGGAGAGCCCCAAGAAACACAAATCGTTGCGTTTCTCTTTTTGGGAAACGTGCATTTGTTCGTTTGTCCGTTGTTTTCGTTCGCGCGTTCTCCAGAACGGCTGTGCAGGCCCCCAAGATCGCCCCAAGAGGCCCCCAGACGCACCCAGAAAGGTCCCAAAACGGCCCGAGACGGCCCTGGGACTGCTCCATAGGCGCCTGAGACGGCCCTAGTGGTGTCCAGGACAGCCTCACAAACGCCCATTCATGGCCCGAAGACGGCTCATAGACGCTCGGGAGGGCGCACCGACGCCCTGAGAGGACCCCAGGCGAGCTCCACGATGGCCCTTGAGGCCCCCAAGGCGGGTCAGGAGGCCCCCGAAACGTCCCAGGAAGGTCCCCAGGAGAGCCCAAAGAGGCCAAACATGGTCCGTTCCCTTCAGAACACAAATTTTGCCCCCGAGGCCGCCCCAAACCGCCCCCAGACGCCCCCAGGAGGGCATAAAACCGCCCAGAGACGGCCCTAGGACGGCCCCAGAGGCGCCCGAGACGACCCAAGAGGCAGCCAAGACAGCCCCCAAAGCGCCCAGTAACAATCCAAGATGGTCCCAAAACTGCCCCCAAACGGCTCCAGATCGCCCCAAGACGGCCCAAGAGGCACCCAAGACGGCCCAAGAGGGCCCTGCGAGACCCGCAGGAGGACGAAAAGAAGCCCCCAACAGGCCTTGGATAGTTCTCCTTTGGGGAGCGTTGAATTTTGGCGTCGTCTTGGGATTCTCTTGGACAAACTGGGAACCATCTCGGGCGTCTTGGGGCGATGTGCTCGAAAGGTTGGTTCGTGCCCTCACACCGGGGCCCGTCTTATTGAGTTCGTGGGGCCCTCTTGGGCCGTCTGGGATGCCTCTTGGCCCGTCCTAGACACATATTGGGTCGTCTCGGTGCCCTCTTGCGGGCCTCATTCTCGCCGCATGACTAAATAAGCATACCCCTCGGCCCTGGCGAAGAGCAGATCAAGTTGTCACGGCGACCCGCCCCGCATAATCTATGATGGACACAGAGCGCGTTATGAGAAACAGCTCCAGTCCACACCATGTCGTGCCTTCATGGGTGTGATTTTATTGACACCGCCTCCACCACCGCGACCCTGCCGTTAAGTCTGCTTGCCTGCATTCCTGGCTCACTTTCCCGTTCAGCGGCCACCTTCCCATCCACACCGTCCTTCCAGCCTCCCCCCCTCCCCGCGAGGCCCCGGAGACGCTCCACTTCACGTCCACATCATTGCGGGCAAATTCCGTGGTCAGCTACTTCGCTGGGATCAGCGCGTGCGAACAGAGCGGGCAGTGGCAGTGGGCCCTGGCGCTGCTGAGCGAGATGCGCGAGGCGAAGCAAGAACCCAACGTCATCAGCTACAACGCTGGCATCAGCGCGTGCGAAAAGGGCGGGCAATGGCAGTGGGCCCTGGCGCTGCTGAGCGAGATGCGCGAGGCGAAGCAAGAGCCCGACGTCATCAGCTACAACGCTGGCATCATCGCGTGCGAGAAGGGCGAGCAGTGGCACCCGGCGCTAGCACTGTTGAGCGAGATGCGGGAGGCGACGCTGGAGCCCGAAGCCATCAGCTACAACGCTGGGATCAGCGCGTGCGGGAAGGTCGAGCAGTGGCAGCGGGCCTTGGCGTTGCTGAGGGACATGTGGGAGGCGAAGCAAAAGCCCAACGTCATCTATACTACAATGCGGGGCCCCGCGCGTGCGAGAAAGGCGATTCGGACCAAAATGGCGTAGCAGGCCCCTGCGAGCCCCAGCAGGCCCCAGCGCGCTCCGAGACGCTCCAAGATGGCCCAAGAGCGCTCCGAGACACCCCTGGAGGCCTTCACGAGGGCCCCAAGACGGCCCAAGACGGCCCAAGAGGGCTTCCGAGCGCTCCAAGACGCCCAAGATAGCCTCCCGACAGCCCAAGAGGCCTCCCAGGACGCTCCAAGTGGGCTCCAAGACGAGCCCCAAGAGAGCCCTAACCAGGACAAGTCGTCCCAATCCCTACGGGAAACTTTCATTGTTGCAATTCCCGCGCTGTGCGTCCGCAGCGCGTCCAAGACGGCCATACAGGTCCCCAAGATCGCTCCAAGACGCCCCAAGAGTGCCTCCAGGGGGCCCCCAAACGGTCCCAGGCGGCCCCAGGAGAGTCCAAGAGGCGCTCAGGACAGCCTAAGAGGGCTCGAAGAGCGGCCCAAGACGGGCCCGAGACAACCCTAGAGGCGCCCAAGAACGCCCTAAACGCCTTAAGACGGCCCCAAGAGGCGCCCAAGACGGCTCCAAGAGGCCCCCAAGCGGCCCAACGTAGGCCCAAGATGCCTCCAAGCGGCCCCCAGGAGGCCCCCGAGAGGCTTCCAAAACTGCCGCCGAGAGCGGAGAGGCAGACGAGAGGCGTGATGCCCCTCGCAGGACTCGAGGAGCAGCTCTCAACGCTCCGGGGGCTCTGGAGGCTTCTCTTCGGGGGGGGCGTTGTCGTAGGATCCACGATTGACGATCGACGATCGAGGGGATGAAGGATCGAAGGCAGGAGGAGGAGGAGGCGGATCCAGCAGCAGCGAGCTCCAGCAGCAGCAGCAGCAGCAGCAGCACGCCTTGACAGCCCCAGGTGCGAGTCTCCCCCCCCCCCCCCCGCGGGGGTGGAGGTATTAATTTTCAGATACTTCCACCCCCCGGGGGAGGGCGCCCGCGGCCTGGTCGAGGCGCCCGATGGTCCAAGACTGCCCAACGATGGCCGAAGACGATCGAAGACGGCCCAAAGATGTCCCAGGACGGCCCCAAGATGGTCCAAGGCGGGGCAAGATGCTCCCTAAGACGGCCCCCGCTGCGGGCCCCCCCCCGCCCGGGGATGGGGGCATTTCTTTTCAGACGAATATGCCTTTACCCCCCGGAGGCGAGGAGGGTAAAACGACTCGAAGATCGGGACGAAATCGGATCGGGATAATTCGAAATCTCTTAGAATCGGCGGGTTTGGAGGATGTATTGGGCGCCGCGGCCGCTACAGAGCGTTCCCGAACGCTCTGAGAGCGCTCCGGAACGCTCTGGAGCGATTTATCTCGATCCTAGCCCTGCTTCAGAGGGGCCGGGCTGGTCGAAGCAGACGGTGCCAGATGCTCCCAAAGCGGCCCCACCCGCGGGTTTCCCCCCCCCCTCGGGGGGCACGGGCGCGGGCTGGAACGGAGCCAACGCCAGGGATCCCCGCGCATTTCCTTCTTCTAGGCCTCTTCGATGGGGTCAGAGTAGATGGGGTCGGAGGATCGCGCCGCATCGCCGTTGCATCGCCGATGCATCAGCGATGCATCGGCGATGCGGCTCGATGTGGTGCCCAATTTCCTCCACGCCGACGTCGCCGATGCATCGCCGACGTCGCCAGTGCATGGCCGATGCACCGCCGATGCATCGCCGATGCATCGCCGCTGTATCGGCGATGCGGCGAGATCCTCCGACCCCAACTAGGAGGCCTCTACTTCGAGGCCTCTACTTCGAGGCCACTACTTCGAGGCCTCCTCCTACTCCGACCCGAATCTAGGAGGCCTCTACTTCGAAGGCGACCTGCCGCGTACGTTGCGCCCCGGGCGGCGCCGGACCAGGCCGCGCGCGGGCGGACGTCGCCGCCCTTTGCGTCGTGCGGCGGCAGCTCGCCCTGCCCCCCCATCGCGGCGGGGCGCGCGTCCGACCCCGCAGCAGCGGTCTCTGTGGAGATCGAATTGGACTTCGCACCCTCTGGGCGAACAGAATGGGACAGCAGCCAATTGATTCTACAGGCTTACGCCACATCCGCCGACCCCTTCTGTGACTGTTGCGAGGCCAGGAGTTTCTGGCCAGCGGCGTCTTGTGTGAGGGTGCGGTGTCGCGCGCGGGTGGTGGCAGATACGTAGGGGGTCCACATGTTTGCGTGATGCCGGTGGTCTGGGGCGTGTTTTGCGAGCGCTTTGCGTGCTGTGCACCCGGGTGCGGGGTGTCCTTCTGGGAGGTCGGCCTCTCGCCCCTCAACCAAGTGGAGGAGCACCGGAAGACGAAAGGAGCAAGAGTAGCGTGCGGAAGCTGTGATCAGCGAAGCATCACCGCGAAAGATGTGGCAGATGAGTCGAAACGGGTGAAGAGGCTGTTGACGTTCGCAGCGCGCACGAAACAGTTCGCGTAGCAGCAGCACGTCGCGTAGCACAGCGCCGAGCAAGATTGTGAGCACGTCGCGAGGAAGAGCAAGGCTGCATGCGCGGAGTGCATTGCAGTTGGCTTGACGGCTCGCAATGCGGAAGCGTCTGGTGGTCTTTTGGAGGCCTCCTGGGGGCCTCTTGGGGGCTCCTTGGGGCGTCTTGGCGGCCTCTTGGGGGCCTCTGGCGGCCTCTTGGGGCACTCTTGGGGCCCCCTGGGGCTCGTGGGGGCGGGAAGCTAGATTTTTGAATTTTTGGTTGCCCTCTTGGGCCCCTCTTGGTGCCGTCTTGTCGGAAATGCGCGGAAGAACGTCAGAGGACGACGCTTGAGTCCAATAATAGGAAACGGAGAGCCGAGGCGGAAGCGAAGCCGCTGACGTGCGCGGCGTGCGGAGGAGCGTTCTCAGACACGAAACATTTGAGGCAGAGCCAAAAAGAACATCATCGATGGTCGAATCAAAAAAAGGTGGTGTGCGGAAGCTGCGCGGCACTCGGGTTCACAGCCCGCAGTTGCCAGGCGTATCAGTGCAGCGGCGCGTGCAAGAGAAGACTACCGAAGTCGGCGTTCCCCGACCCTCACAATGTCCCGCGCGACGCAAAAAAAGGCACTCTGAAGTGCAAGACCTGCAAATGATGCCGAATCGGGCGCGCGCGCTGAGGAAAAAGGAGAACGAGGACAGGAGAATGGGGGGTGAGGCGGAGGACACAGGGGAGAATCATCGAACGTGTCGAGGTGACGGGCCATGAACAAGAGGAGGGGGACGAGGAGGAGGGGGACGAGGAGAGGGTGGTTGAGGAGGAGGATGAGGGGGACACTGAGAGGAGGCTCTGGGTTATGGTCTTTGGGTGAGAGGTTCTTGTATGTGTATCGGAATTTCGCGGCACTCCTTTCGGGGGCCTCTGGAAAGCAGTTTTGACGCCACTGGGGGGCCGACGTGGACAAGGCGGGTGAGGGGGAGGAGGAGGGGGACGCGGAGGAAATGTTCTGGGTCATGGTTTTGGAATTCTTCGCCTCGGGAGCGCGAATCCCGCTTGTGCGATGATCGCTGGGATCTCTGGTGGTGCTTCTCGCGGGACTCTTGGAGGCAGTTTCGAAGCCTCTTGGGGGCCGTTTTGGGGCCGTTCTGGGGCCTCTTGGGGGGCCTCTTGGGGCCTCTTGGGGGCGTCTTGGGGGCCTCTTGGGGCCTCTCGGGGCCTTTTAGGGCCGTCTCGGGGCGGAAGGCTCGGGATGTCAGTTCGGGCTCCCTCTCTTGGGCCCCTCTTGGGGCCGTCTTGGGGCTCTCTTGGGCCGTCCTGGGGGCCTCTTGGGCTGTCTTGGCGCCCTCTTGGGCGGACTTGGGCGCGTGTTGGGGGCCTCTTGGGCCGTCTTGGGGCGGTCTTGGGGTGCTCTTGGACCGTGTTCAACGCCGTGAAGGCCGAGAAGCCGTATATGATCAAAATGTACGTTTTCCATAGGAATTTGAAGATTTTCGGCTCTTCGGCCCTTCTGAGAACTGCTCTTGGAGGCCTCATGGGCCGTCTTGGAGGCCTCTTGGCCCGTCTTGGGGCCATCTTGGGCGCCTTGGAGCGTTCGTTTGGCGTCTCGGGGCCCTCGTGGGCCGTCTTGGAGGAGTCTTGGGGCCTTCTTGGGCCGCCTTGAGAGACTTTTGAGCCCAAAGAAGCTCCGTGAGTCGCTCGGGCGGGGCCATGGGGGGGGGGTCAAATCGCCAGTTTGGGGTCCCTGGGGGGGGACTGTAGGGGGGGGAACTATCTCACACGCCTAGGGACCCACAAGGGGTCGGCGGATATGACTCTGGGACCTCTCCGCATTCTTCGGACGAGCATCTGGGGGGCCCAGGAGATTCGGACATGTCTTCCCCATTCCTTGCCCTGTCCCGTTCTGTTCGCCCGAAGGCCTCCACAGACCCTCTGGGCGAACAGAATGGGACATGGCGAACAAACCCTCCCGTTGGCGGTGATGCGACTGGACGCGCCCGGAGGTGACGGCCGACCCAACAGCGGTTTCTCTTAAGAGTGCACTGGATTTCAAATGTTCTTGAAGCTCTCCTGGGCCCTCCCTCATGGAGAGCCTTGCGAGCCTCCCCGGCGCTCCCGGAGGCTTTTTCCCCGAGGGCCCCCCGAGCCCTTCCCCGGGCGCTCCCGAGACGCCTCGGATGGGCTTCGACTTTGACGTACATCCCCGAGAGACTTCAGGACTGCCCTGAGTAGGAGGGGGGCGAACAAGCCGTGCGCCGGGGCCAAGCTGCTGGAGTGCTGCAAGAGCTCGGACACGAAGGCGCGGTTTCGCTGCCTCCGCCCTGGCCGCCGCCGTGCTTATTGGCTTTCGTCGAAATCTCCGCCGTTCCTCCGAGAACCATTTCAGAAAGATGTCGTGGACGGAGTCCACAGGTAAGCCCTAGTCAGCTACAACGCCGGGATCAGCGCGTGCGAGAAGGGCGAGCAGTGGCAGCGGGCGCTGGTGTTGTTGACCGACATGCGGGAGGCGAAGAAAGATCCCGACGTCATCAGTTACAGCGCTGGGATCAGCGCGTGCGAAAAGGGCGAACAGTGGCAGCGGGCGCTTGCGCTGCTGAGCGAGATGCGGAAGGCGAAGCTGGAACCCAACGCCATCAGCTACAACGCTGGGATCAGCGCGTGCGAAAAGGGCGGGCAGTGGCAGTGGGCCGTGGCACTGTTGAGCGAGATGCGGGAGGCGACGCTGGAGCCCGACGTCATCTCTTCTACAATGCAGCGATCGTTGCGTGCCAGAAGGTCCTCTGTCTTGAAATGTCCGCCCGGCCCTCCGGGGCGCCCTCTGGGGCGCAGATGCCCCAAATATGGCCTCGGGATGGCTCCGAGAGGCTCACGGGGGCGCCCAGACGGCCTCAGAGCACCCTTGGGAGCCCCAAGACAGCCCCGGAGGCCCCCAAGGCAGGCCAGGAAGCTCCCAAAACGGCCCAGGAGGACCTCCCAGGAGAGCCCAAAGAGGCCCAAATCGTCAGTCCCGACGAGGAGCGTACATTTTCAATCTATCTTTCTTGTTCGTCCTCGCACGTCCAAGACGGCTATACAGGCCCCCGAGCTCGCCCCAAGACGCGCCCAGACGCCCCCAGGAGGGTACCCAAATTGCCCCATACGGCCCCGGAACGGCTCCAGAGGCGCCCGAGACGGCCCAAGACGCACCCAAGACAGCCCCAAGAGCAGGTAATAATGGCCCAAAACGGCCCCACTGCCCCGTCTTCAAGACGGCTGCAGAGGCCCCCACCGCCCAGTCTCCAAGACTTTCCGTTTGGACAGCCTCCAAGACGGTCTCTGGGCCGTCCGGGACGAAACACCAAAGACAGCCCCAAGAGCACCCAATATTTGCCCAAGATGGCTCCAAGACTGTCCCAAGATGCCGAGAGGCGCCCAAGACGGCCCCACATCGCCCAAGACTGCCCAAGACGCACTCAAGATTGCCAAAGAGGGCTCCAAGAGACCCCCAGGAGGACGAAAAGAGGCCCCCAAGCGGCCTTGTATGCTTGTCTCTTGGGGAGCGTCGAACTTCCAGCATCGTCTTGGGGACTTCTTGGACCCTCTGCGAGCCATCTCTGCGCCACTTGGGAACGTCTTGGGGCGGTGCGCTCGAAAGGTCGATTCGTGTCCTCGCACTGGGGCCCGTCTTAGGGAGTTCCGTCTCGCCGCCCTCTTGCGGGCCTCCTAGGCCGCGCCCACTGGCCCCATTGTCACCACACTACCAACTAAAATTATCATTCGGCCCCAGCGAAGAGCAGATAGCTTCTCACGGCTACCCTCCCCACAGAAGCTATGATGATGAACACAGACTGCGGCGTCAGAAGCAGCTTTTGTCATGCCTACATGGGTGCGCTTCCACAGACACCGCCTCCACCACCGCGACCCTGCCTTCAGGCCTGCTTGCCTGCATCCCTCGCCCACCTCCCCCTCCAGCGGCCACCTCCTCCATCCACGCCGTCCCCTCCAGCATCCCCTTGTCCGCGAGGCCCCAGAGACGCTCCACTTCCACGTCCAAGCCATGGCGGGCAAATTCCGCGGCCTGAAGGCCGCGGATCAGCCCTAGTCAGCTACAGTGCTGGGATCACTGCGTGCAAGAAGGGCCAGCAGTGGCAGCGGGCGCTGGTGCTGCTGAGCGAGATGTGGGAGGCGACACTGGAACCCAACGTCATCGTCATCTCTACTACATTGCAGGCATACGCGCGTGCGCGAGGGGCGTGGGTTGGGGCGCAGAGCTCAGGCGCCCCAGCGGCCCCTGTGGGCTCCTCCGAGCACCGGCAAACCCTGGCGCGCTTTCAGGAGGCCCAAAAGCGTTCCGAGACCACCCCGGGACCCCCCCAAAGACGGTCCAAGAGGGCCTCCGAGACGGTCCAAGAGCGCTCGCTGACTCCCAAGATAGCCCCCAGACGGGCCAAGGGGCTCCCAAAACGCTCCAAGTGGGCTCCAAGAAGAATCCCGAGAGAGCCCGCACAAGCAAAAATATTCTTACCGTTCCCGAGGCGCCCACGACTGCCCAAGAGTCACCCAAGGCAGCCCCAAGAGCGGCCAAAGACGGCCCAAGATGGCCCCAAAACAACACCAAGTCGGCCCCAGAGGCGTCCAAGACTGCCTCTGACGGCCCCAAGACGGTCCAAGAGGGCCGCAAGAGGCCCCCAGGAGGCCGCCAGACAGTCCAAGGGGGCCCCACAAGGCCCCCAGAAGCTGAAAAGAACCCCCGAGAGGCCCCCAAACAGTTCCCAAGCAGAAGGAAGCGCCCGCCATCAGCGGCCGCATAGGAAGCGTTGCCCTCCTCTGCGGGTGCGGGCGCGAGCGAAAGAGCGCCGAGTAATGAACAGCAACATGGGCGCTACTTCCGTTTACTACTGCCTCCCAGCTCCAGGGCGCCCTTCGCCGCTGCCGCCCAAGTGAGGCGAAATACACCAGAGGCCTCCAGGGAGCGCAGTCCCCAACACAGTGTGATCCCAGAGGGGCGCGGAGACGGCGCCCAAAAGTACGTGGCTCCCTGCGCGTCCACAGTGAGCCCCCATGCACAGTTCACCGTGCGACATTCCGAGTGCTCTTGGGCAGCATCGATCTCTTCCGTGGACACGAAGCAGACAGAAGCAGCGGCGGCACACAGCAGCAGCAAGCAGCGGCAGGCAGCGGGTAGAAGCACGCACCAAGCAGAACTGGCCATCATGAACAACCTGCAGCCACAAGCAGCAAGAACACGCAGCAGCGACCTCAAGCACTGCCAACAGTACGCAAAAGCAGCAGCAAGCAGCAGCAAGCACGCAGTAGCATGCGCGGAATGTGAGGTCGGGCCCCATTATCAGATGCCAGTTCGTGCAGATTTCGTGGACGGAGTCCACGGGTCAGTCCTACCGACGTCGCCAGCCTCCTGCCGGTGCCCACAACCCACGACGACGACCACCACCACCACCACGACAAATACGCCGATTACGACGGGTACCACGGCGGCCTCGCGGCGGCGACGACAATGACGCCGACGATGACGACGACGGCGGCCCCGCGACGGCCAAGCTGCTGGAGCGCTGCTAGAGCCCGGACACGAAGGCCCGGTCTCGCTGCCGCCGCCCTTGCCGCCGCTGTGTTTATCGGTTTTCGGCAAAATCTCCGCCGTTCCTCCAAGAATCATTCCAGAAGATGCCGTGGACGGAGTCCATGGGTCAGCCTTAGTCAGGTATCATCATCAGCTACAACGCCGGGATCAGCGCGTGCAGGAATGGCGAGCAGTGGCCGCGGGCTTTGGCATTGCTCAGGGAGATGTGGGACGCGAAGCTAAAGCCCTACGTCATCTCTCCTGCAATGGCCGTACCAGCGCTCGCGGAGGTGCCGATCGGTGGCAGCGGACTGGCCCCCTCTGTCGGCCCCGGCGAGCCCCAGAAGGCCTCGGCGCGCTTCCAAGACGGCCCAAGAGCGTTCCGAGACGCACGACGAGGCCCTCAAGAGGGTCCCCAGACGGCCGAAGACGGTCCAAGAGGCTTCCAAAACGCTCCAAGTGGGCCCCACGACGAGCCCCAAGAGAGAAATACGCCCCATTCCCCAAGGAAAACGTGCATTTCGGCAGTTCTCGGGCCTGCCCGCTTCATAGCGTCCAAGGCGGCCCTACAGGTCCTAAGTTGGCCCCCAGGACGGCTCCTGAAGCGCCCCTGGCGGCCGACGGGGTTGGGTAGCTCCGGGAGCGGCCCAGGACGGCCCCAGACGACCCCCAGGCGGTGCCCAGACTGCTCCAGAGACGCCCACGGCGGCCCTAGGCAACCCCCAAATGGCCCCGACAACGCCTCAGACGGCCTCCAGACGGCCCAAGAGGCTTTCAGAACGCTCAAAGTGGGCCCCACGACGAGCCCCAAGAGAACCCAAACACCAGAAAATCGTCCCATTCCCTAGGGAAAGCGTGCATTTTGGCAGTCCTCGGGCTTGCCCTCTTCATAGCGTCCAAGACGGCCATACAGGGTCCCAAGATAGCTCCATGACCGCTCGTGAGGCGCCCCTGGCGGCCCACGGGATACCCGAGACAGCCTCAAGAGCAGCCCAGAGGGCCCCAGGAGGCTTCCAGGAAGCCGAAAAGATCATTAGAGGCTCCTGAACGACCCCCAGAGGCCCCAAGATCACGGCCCAAGAAGCACCGAAGACAGCACCAACAGCAGCCAAAGACGGCCTGAGATGGCCACAGACGGTCCCAACACGGCTCCCAGCGCACCATGGGGCTACCATGCTTGTTTGGCGCTCCCTGCCGGATTTGGCCCCAAATCCCTCGCCCTTTTTGTGGGTCTGGAGACCTCTCCGCGGCCTCTTGGGGCCATGCCGTGTTTCGCATTTCTTGTGGCCCAGAATCGCCTCGCCTCGGTGGGGTTTATAGCTTCGGGAGGTTTTTGGAACAGTCCCCAGAGGTCTTCTGGCGGGTCTCGGCCCTGCCCTGTCATGTGGGGCAGGTTTTCGACGCCATTTCGGTCCACTTTGGGCCATCTCCGGCTCCTATCGGCGATCATTTCGAGCAATATTTGGAGTTTCATCGGGTCTTTTGGCGGGTCTCGGCCCTGCCCTATCATGATAGGGCAGGTGTTCGACGCCATTTTGGCCCGTTTTAGGCCATCTCTGGCTCTCATCGGCGCTCATTTCGGGCCACCTTTGGGGCTTCATGGGGTCTCTTCGCGGGTCTCCGCCCTGCCCTATCATGACAGGGTAGGTTTTCGACGCCATTTGTTTTTTTTGGGGGCAGGGCCCCTTCACCCTGCAATTGGACGCAGTCCACGGGTCAGCCCTAGTCTCTCCTACATGGCCGGTGGAAGCGCGTGCGAGAAGCCCAGGGCCTCAAGTGCAACATTCACGGCGCCACCACGGGGCCGAATCGCTCAGGCCGGTCTCAGAGGCGCTCCAGAGGGGTTCCCAGACCGTCCAAGAGCGTTCTAAGACGGCCTCAGCGGGTCCCGAGACGGCCCACGAGGGCCCGAAGCCTTCCGGGGGGCTCCACGATGATCCAAGAGGCCGCAAAGACGCCCCAAGAGGGCCCCGAGCGCACGCCAAAGAGGCACAAATCGTCAAATTCCGATAGGAAAACGTGTATTTCAGCATGCCCGCCTTGTGTGCTCCTCAGCGGCGCAGGACACGCCAAGAGGCCTCCCAAATCGGCCCAAGAAGACGCCAGCGGCCCCTAAGAGGGCTCCAAGACGGCCCACAAGAGCCCCAAGACGACGCCAGAGTGCCTTGAAACGGCCTCACAGAACCCCAAGACGGCCCCAAGAGAGCTCCGAGGGGGGCCCCAAGGGGCTCCCAAGACGGCCCCAGGCAGCCTCAAGAGAGCTCCAAGACGGTCCAAGGCCTCCCGGACGCCCTGTGACGGCCCAAAATGGCCCCAAGACGTCCCAGAACGCTCCTAGAGCAGCCCAAAAAAGCTTCAGAAT
Source organism: Prorocentrum cordatum (assembly GCA_963575745.1). Taxonomy (NCBI): domain Eukaryota; class Dinophyceae; order Prorocentrales; family Prorocentraceae; genus Prorocentrum; species Prorocentrum cordatum. The sequence continues at coordinate 62,985 of CAUYUJ010019923.1, read as the reverse complement.
GGCCAGAAGAAGACCCCCACAAGGACCACCAGACGCCCATGAAAAGAGCGATCGGCGAAGTACAAAGCCCCAGTGGGCCTCTAGACGGCCCCCAGACGGCCTAAGACGGCCCCGAGAGGCACCCAAGGCGGCCCAAGAGGGCCCCAAGAGGACCCCAGGAGGCAGCAAGACGGCCCAAAAGTGCCCCAAGAGGCCCCCAGGAGGCCGAAAAGGAACCCCGAGAGGCCCTCAAACAGTTCCCAAGCAGAAGGCAGCGCCCGCTATCAGGCTTCGAACAGTCACAGGTGCTCTCAAAATGGTTCAAACCAGGGGGAGCAGACAAGCGGCGGGAGGCACACCGCAGACCCACCATGGCCGTCTGTGATGCCGCTGTCCAGGCGGACGTGGAGCGGAAGGCGGACGAAGAGAAGGAAGCGCCCGCCTTCCAACTTCGGAATGGCGGCCGGAAAAAGTAACCGAAGGCTTTGGGGTGGCTTTTTCCTGGGCGGGGGCCCAAGGTGCTGGTCGTGGACGAAGTCCACGGGTTCGCCCTAGTCAGCTACAATGCTGGGATCAGCGCATGCGAGAATGGGGGGCAGTGGCAGCGGGCTCTGGCACTGCTCAGCGAGATATGCGAGGCAAGGCTGGAGCCTGACATCATCTATATTCGAATGCCGGGAGTCCAGCGGGGCAAAATCGCCCCGGGCTGGCCCCGGGCCGCCCCGGGCCGCCCAGAGAGGCTCGACGCTACGCCCAGAGAGCCCCGAGGCCAAAGCTGGCCCGACAGGGCTCCAAGGTGCTACGTGAGGCCCCCCGGGAAGCTTCCCCAGAGGGCCCCGAGCAGGAAAAACATGGATTGTCATTGTTTTTTCTGGTGTTTTTGCCGTGAATTTCGGCTTCCAAGCGATCCACGACTGCCCAAGACGTTCCCAAGACGCCTCCAAGATGGCCGAAGAGGCCCCCAAGAGAGCCCCAAGACGGGCCCACAGGGCCTCCAAGTCAGCTCAACGCGCCCCCAGAGACTGGCCCCGGGCCGCCCAGAGAGGCTCGAAGTTACGCCCAGGGAGGGCCCCAGGAGGCCCAAGCTGGCCCGACAGGTCTCCAACGTGTTCCGTGAGACCTCCCGGGAAGCTTCCCCAGAGGGCCCCGAGCAGGAAAAAACGTTGATTGTCCATGCTTTTTGCATGGTTTTTGCCGTGCTCGCCTTGTCGGGATCCATACGATCCGCGACGGCCTCAGCCCAGACGCCTCCAAGACGGCCGAAGAGAGGCCCCCCAGAGAGCCCCAAGACGGGCCCAGGGGCCTCCAAGTCAGCCCAACAGGTCCCCAGAGGTCGGCCCCCGGCCGCCCTGGGCCACCCAGAGAGGCTCGCAGGTACGCCAAGAGAGCCGGGAGGCCCCAAAAGCCCCCCAGGACCACCCAAAAAAGCCCCCGACGAGTTCCGGCGGACCCCCAAGGGGCGCCCGTGAGATCCCAACAGGTCCTCGAACGGCTCCCAAAAGCCACGGCGATGACGGCGACGACGGCGGCCACGCGACGGCCGAATTTTGTTGGAGCTCTGTTAGAGCTCGGACGCGAAGGCGCCGTCTCGCTGCCGCCGCCCCGGCCGCCGCCGTGCTTATCGGTGTCCGGCAAAATCTCCGCCGTTCCTCCGAGAACCATTCCAGAAAGATGTCGTGGCCGGAGTCCACGGGTCAGCCCTAGTAGCTACAGTGCTGGGATCAGCGCGTGCGGGAAGGGTGGGCAGTGGCAAGGAGCTTTGGCGCTGCTCAGCGAGATGCGGAAGGCCAAACTCAGGCCCGACGTCACCTATCCCACAGTACCAGGCATTGCTCTGCTGGCAGCTCCTGGGGGTGCCCGCCAGGACCCACTGGGAGGGCCTGCACCTCCTGGACGGCCCAGGCGAGTCCAAGAGTCCTCTAAGTTCGCCGAAGACGCCTCCGGCACGGTCGAGGGCGGCCTCAAGATGGCCCAAGATGGCGTCCAGAGTCAGAGGGCCCAAGACAGCCGCAAACGGCCTTCAGAGGGCCGCAATGCCTCCCAAAAGGCTCCCAGAGCGCTCAGAGAGTACGCCCGGAAGGGCCTTCCGGCGCAACAATCCTATCCCCCATATCTTCAGGATGGGATTCGTGTTCCCCATACCCAAAGGATGGGGTTCTTTCACTCACTTCCCCCCTTCTCCTCTTCCTTACCCAGAGTCACGCTCACCAAGCGCGCTCCACTACTCGCAGAGTGCCTACTCGCAAACGACCGAAAACCAGATGCTTTCTTCGATGAGATTTATCGTGGATCCCCCGCGGCGGATCTAGGCCATTTGCGAATAGTTACTTTGCGAGTAGTGGAGCGTGCTACTAAGGTCGCTATTTAGGTTAGGTTATGATGATAACAATGATGATGGTGATGGTGATGATGATAGTGCTGATGCTGATGCTGATGCTGAAAATGCTGATGATGCTGATGATGGTGATGATGACGACGACGATGATGAGTTTGATGATGTGGAGGATTATGATGGTCATGAGGAGTATGCTGACGTTGGTGATGATGGTAATGATGATGCTGTAGGTGGTGATGGTGATGATGGCAGTGGATGCTGTCACCGTTGGCAGATAATGACAATGATGATGATGCTGCTGGTGTTGCTTATGGACGTGAAAATGATGACGACGCTGCTGACGAACATGCTGATGATATTGATGATGATGGTGATGGTGATGGTTATAGTGGTTATGGTGACCAATGTGATGGTGGTGATAATGATGTTGATGATGATGATGATGTCAATGATGATGCTGATGATGGTGATGATGGTGATGATGATGCTGATGCGAAGGATGGTGGTGCTGTTAATGATGATGACAGCACTGGTGCTGATGACGATGACGATGATGAAATCGATGACGCTGACGATGAAGATGATGATAATGCTGATGATGCTGCTGATATCGCTGATGATGATGGTGATGATGATGATGATGGTGATGATGATGATCATGATGGTGGTGGCGGTGCTGATGATGATGATGACGATGATGACGATGATGATGATGATGATGATGATGATGATGATGATGATGATGATGATGATGATGCGGAGGATATCTCGAGCGAGTCTCTGGTTTTCGCACGCCCAAGGGGGGCGCCAGGGGTGGGGTGTATTGCACGGGTCCGTTCGCGCCCACATTGCGGGGACGTTTTGAGCGGTATGCCTGCTTGCACGCTTAGCATCTTCCGTTTTCGGAGCAAGGCGTTGGTTTTCGCACGCCCAATGGGGGGGGCACCATACCATGGGGTAGTGCGCGGGCCAGTTTGCGCCCAGATTGCGGGGATCTCTCGAGCGATTTGCCTGTCTGCATGCTCAACATCCTCCGCTTTCGGAGCAGATTCCAGACTCTGAGGATATCTGGCTTTTGTTCCCAAGGGAGGGCCGCAAGGGGGTATCTCACTCCTCCGTTCGCGCCCAGTGTGTGGGGACGTCTCGAGCGGTTCGCCCGTTTGCGTGCTCAACATCCTCCTCTTTCGGAGCAGATTTGAAGGATGTCTCGAGCGAGGCGTTGGTTCTCGCACGCCCAAGGTCAAGGGAGGAAAAACCACCCAGACCCGACAATTGGCATTTCTTAGACGGTCTTGGGCGTTTATCAAACAGCTTTGCCCTGTTCGATTCCTTCTGTGGGTGCGTTTGCTAAACGGCTTCGCGTGTCGGGGTGCTAATTCGGGGGGGTAAATTTTCTACCCTCCACAAGGAGGGGCGCCAGGGGGTATCTCATTCTTGCGTTCGCTCGCAGATTGCGGGGATTTCTCGAGCGGTTTGCTCGATTGCGTGCTCAACACCTTCCGCTTTCGGAGCAGATTTGGAGGATGTCTCGAGCGAGGCGCTGGATTTCTCACACCCAACGGGGGGCGCCAGGGGGTATCTCACTCTTCCGTTCGCGCCCAGATTGCGGGGACGTTTCGAGCGGTTGTCTTTTTTTTGCGTGTCCAACAACATCTTCTGCTGTCGGGGCAGATTTTGAGTATGTCTCGGGCGAGGCGTTGGTTTTCGCACCCCAGGAGGCTCAGATTGCGAGGATGTTTCGGGCGCTTCGCTTGGTTTGGTGGCTAGATCCGCTTGCGTTCAGAGCAGATTCTGACGATTTTTCGGGTGAGGCGCCAGTCAGCTACAACGCTGGGATCAGCGCGTGCGAGAAGGGTGTGCAGTGGCAGCGGGCTCTGGCGCTGGTCTGCGAGGTAAATGAAGCGCAGCTGGAGCCCGATGCCATCAGCTACAACGCTGGGATGCTAGCGTGTGAGCACAGCGGGCAGTGGCAGCAGGTATTGTCGTTGCTCAGCAAAGCGAAGGAGGCAGGTTTGGATACGGATGCTGACATGTGTACTACTGTGACTAATGCATGCGAGATGGGCGGGCAGTGGCAAATGGCATCGTCAGTCCTCGACAACTTGTTGTTGAAGTTTGGGCGCTACTTTGTCGAGTAGAGCTGCGAGAACAGGCTGGTGTTAGGAGCATGTGTTCTTGGTGCAGGCTGCTTGTTTTGCAAGTCGATTCTGGTCTCGACGTCATGAGCTTCCTTGCTAGATCCAGCGGTGGGACGGCTGGTAATGACAACGCGCACTATGTCGCACCGCAGATGTAGGCGAAGCGTAGCTGGAGTTGTAGCTCATCTATTGCATTTAGGGGCCATTGCGGCGACTAGGTCAGGCATTCCCAGGATGTGGTGGTCTCGTTGCTTTGCAAGTCGGACACTGCAGGGGTACGCTCAGAAAGACTGTCCTCAGCGAGTTGTGGAAGTGCATTCCAGAGCGAACCGGATGATATGCACAGGCCAGCCCTAGCTTCCCTAGACATGCGATGTTCTAATTCCGCACCCCACAGGTTGGGGTTGTTAGATTTCAAGAAGAGCAGACCTCCACCTCCGGACCCGTCCACTCCGCATACCGCGGCCGCCAGATCCCCGGTACTACACCAGGCCAGAACCGAACCGAACATAATCTAGCACAGTATCACGTATACGCCGGCCACCACTTCACGGCGTCTCATCAAGCGCGACATGCGCCCCGTCGTATGAGGAGGACGGGGCGTAAGGAGAGGTCCGCCTCACCACCACCTCCTCTTTGTTCCTCCGCCTCCTCCTCGTGCTGCTGCTGCCGCTGCTCCTCATCTTGCTCTTTCAACTGGCTGCAGATTCTCTCCGAACATGTTCTCTGAGTTTCGCAAGACTCGTTTGGGGGGCTGGTTGGTCGCTCCGGGGACTTGTGTTTCGGTCTCCTTTCGTCAGGGGCCCTGGGGCTGTCAGACTTTTGGAAGACCTCACCCCGCGACCTGGCGCCCGGACGCGCTGCGCTGGCCGAGACGCCGGGCCCCTTCGCACCTCGGTTTCAGGAGGCGCGCGCCCCGCTTTGAACAAGCGGCGAAGGTTTTTCTTTGAGGATCGCTCGAAGCAACATACGCTTTTCATCGGAGGTGAGGGGGTGAGATCGAAATGGAACGGAGAGCTCCCCTACGGGGAAATCGTTTTCGGTTTCGTGTTCGTGCGTGCCGTGCGTGCGGGCGAGGCGACGCTGCGTGGGCGGGCGAGAAGAAAGTCTCCTTCGGCTGAGGCGCGGCCGGACCAAATGTTTCCTTTCGGGGAGCCAGTGGGGCGCGGTGTCCCGCCGATGTCCCGCCTCCGGCTGAGGCGCGGCCGGACCAAATGTTTCCTTTCCAGGGGCCGGTGGGGCGCGGTGTCCCGCAGGTGTCCCGCCGGTGTCCTGTCGGTGTCCCGTTGTTGATGATGATGATGATGATGATGATGATGATGATGATGATGATGATGATGACGATGGTGTCCTGATGATGAGATGATGATGATGCTGATGAGGATGCTGATGTTGGTGATGATGATGATGATGATGGTGGTGATGATGATGGCCATGGTGGTGATTAGGATGGTGTCCCGATGATGATGTTGATGTTGATGATGCTGATGTTGCTGATGCTGATGATGGTGTCCCGGTGATGATCCTGATGATGTTGATGGTAAGATGATGAGATGATGATATGATGATGTTGTTGATGAGGATGATGTAGATGATGATGATGGTGTCCCGATGATGATGGTGATGATGAGGTTGATGATGATGCTTTTGATGATGATGGTGATGATGATGACGATGGTGTCCCGATGATGATAATGTTGATGATGATGATGGTGACGATGATGGTGTCCCGATGATGATGATGTTGGCAATGAGGAGCATGATGAGGTGATGATGGTGTTGATGATTTTGATGATGGTGGCCCGATCATGATGCTGATGCTGATGATGATGGTGATGATGATGGTGACGATGATGATGGTGTCCCGATGATGATGATGCTGATGATGATGGTGTTACTGAAAATGATGATGATGACGATGATGACGGTGCCCCGATGAGGATGATATTGATGCTGTTGTTCATGATGATGATGATGATGATGATGCGATGATGGTGATGATGGTCATGCTGGTGATGTTCCGATGCTTATGATGATGGTGCCCCAAGGATGATGATGTTGATAATGATGATGGAGACGATGATGGTGCCCCGATGATGATGATGATGATGATGATGATGATGATGATGATGATGATGATGATGGTTATGCTTATGTAAATGATGATGGTGATGAGGTGATGATGATGCTGGTTTCCCGATGGTGATGATGATGATGATGATGATGTTGATGACGTTGATGACGATGATGGTGATGATGATGAAGATGATGATGATGATGATGATGATGATGATGATGATGATGATGATGATGATGATGATGATGATGACGTTGATTGTGAGATCGAGTGACATCGATAGTGGGATCGATAGTGAGACCGAATGTGAGATCGATTGTGAGATCGATAGTGAGATCGATTGTGAGATTGATTGTGAGATCGATAGTCAGATCGATTGTGAGATCGATCGAATGAAATAGATCGAGAGAGGTCGATTGTGAGATCGATCGAGTGAGACCGATAGTGAGATCGTTAGAAATCGATCGAGTGGGACGTTGGTTCCTCCCCCCTCGAACCTCCTCATCACCCGAAGGGCGGTCGTATAGGTATGATTATGTTGGCTGCCATCGCTTCACTGAAATGACGAATACTTACTGGTCACTCGCTCTGATAAAGTTGGGGCACCAGGTCGCTCCACCCAAGGTCGCCCAGCACGGGGTCCCCGAAAGTCCCGCCCTCCTCCTCGGGACCGATTTTTCCTCGTTCTCTCTTCTTGTCCCCGGGCCCGTGGAGGGCCCCCCAGGGGCCCAGAGTTGCCCAGAGCCTTCCGCCCTGACATTTTGTCGGGGCGCGAGAGGGAGGGGGAGGGAGGGGGAGGGAGGGAGAGGGAGGGAGAGGGAGGGAGAGGGAGGGAGAGGGAGGTTGAGGGAGGGGAGGGAGGGAGGGGGCCTGCCATTGGGCCTTCTACACTGCAGGGGGGGGGGGGCCGCGCGTCACAGCAGGGTCCTGCTCAAAGCATCTCCTGGAACTTCCTGAGAAGTCCACAACGCTTAAGTCGGGCGTGTCCCTCTACAGGAGGAATATTCAGAAATAGCCACAACAAAGTTGTGTGAGGACGATTTTCTAAACATATGTTTGGCTATTTTTTAATATTCCCCTATCAGTGCTTGCACTGAAGGGGTCCTAGCGGATGTTGAAGGATTTGGCGAAAGTTCCCCGCCGATTTTGGTGGCAGGCTGGGTTCCGGGGTTTCCGGGTTCCGGGTTCCCGGGTTCCGGGTTCCGGGCCGATTTCGGAGGGCGGCCAGGTTCCCGGGTTCCCGGGTTTCTGGTGAATTTTCTTATCGATCGGTCTCACCATCGATCTCATTACCGATTTCTCGACCGATCTCACCATCGATCTCACAATCGATCTCACTATCAATCTCACAGGCGATCTCACTAGAGATCGCATGAGCGATCTCGCGATCGATCTCACTATCGATCTCATTGAATCGATTTCACTCTTGGTCTCACGATCGACCTTACAATCGTCCTTGCGATCAATTCCACGATCGATGTCATTGTCGATCTAACCATCGCTCTCAAGATCCATAGTATCAATTCTCAAATCATCCACTGATTGCCGTTTTCTCAGGTGTATTTTTTTTGGACCGGTTGCATTTTCCATCCAATATCCGCCCGTAGGAGGACCTGCCCTCGGGGCGCTTCCAGGACTCGGGAGGGCCCAAAAGGCACACGGGCACAATGAGTCGTCGATCCCCAGGAAGGGATGGGAAGCTACAGTCAGGGCGCCGAAGAAGGAACCCTTCTCGTTGGGGAGGGGCTCGGTGTTCCTTGATTGTTTTACAGCTTGGCTTGGGTTGTCCTGAGGTTTTCGATGGGAGATTCAAGCTTAACTTTTGGGATCAAGGGGCCTCGTTCCGTATCTAAGGTTCCTTAGGTCAACGCCCCGACTGTATGGGAAGTGGGGGGGAGACGAAAACCCAACAGAGATGGTGAAGATATAGGGGAACCCTGGGATTAGTGTGCAGTTGCCTGTGTGTCCACAGCGCCCCGGGCGTCTGCCCGAGCAGACCCCGAGAGACCCGGGCGGCCTCGGGGCGCTTCCAGGACGCGGGAGGGGAGACAAGCACACAGGCACAGTGAGTCGTCGATCCCCAGAAGGGGATGGGCAACAATTGTGGGAAGTGGTGGGGGGGGAGACGAAGACCCAACGGATCTCGGGGCATATATGGAGAAGTCCTTGGACTTCTCCGTGCATTTGTCTGTGTGTCCCTGGGCCCCACTCGAGGGACCCGAGCGGCCTCGGGGCGCTGCCAAGACCTTCCCACAAGAGGGCCCCACTGCGGAGCCCCCTCGGAGGGCCCATGGAGCGGCCCGGAAGAGCCTCGCCCTCGAGGCCTCGAAGGAGTCGATGCCACTTCTAGGCGGCGAGCGAGGGAGGGAAATTATACACCAGAGAAAACCCCAAGTCAGTGGATGGTTTGAAATGGGATCGATAGAGAGATCGATAAGGAGATCGGCCGGGAACTTAGGAACCCGGGAACCCAGAACCCACCGAAATCGGCCCGGAACTAACATCCAGGAACCCAGGAACCCGGGAACCCGGAACCGGGAACCCTGGAACCCAGCGGGCTACCCAGATCGGCGGGAAATGTTCGCCAAATCCTTCAATATCCGCCAGGACCCCTTCAGTGCAGGCACTAAATGGGGAATGAGAAGGAGAAGGCCTTCTCAGAAGGCGGCGGGGCTTCTCGTAAGCCCTCGCGCCTTCTGAGGAGTGTTTTTTTGTCTTCGGGGAAGGTGTAGAAAGCTTCTCAGAAGGCCGGGCGACGTCGAGCCTGCCAAGGAGCCCTTCTCCTTCTCTCTTCCTCCCCTCGCTCGCCGCCGAACTTCCTCGGCGGACGGCGGCGGAAGATCGGCGGAAGGTGGTGGAAGCAAAACCAGGCTGCCTCCGCCTGCAGCAGCCGCCAGACGGCTGGCGGAGGCCAGCCGAACCCGCATGGATCGGGCAGTGGCGAAGTGTCCTGAATTGCCTATAGGCCCAGCAAATAAGGTTCTGGGAACTTTTTGGTGATTCGCACGAAATGTTCTTAGAACATTCCTGGCTGGGACTGTCTTGTTTTGACACATCGGGTTTATGTTTTAAGAGTATTGCTTTTGTTTTCATACCATGTCTTGGTTCTAAGACCATATCGTGGTATGACTATAGGAATGCCGGGACCGTCGCTACCTGCTCAATTGAGGGTTCTTTGAGCCCGCATGGAGCCACCGAGACGCTTCCTGACGACGCTGAGGTGGCCGCTCCACGAGGGCTGCGCCGAAGGTCCACAAGATGCTACGATTCCGTTTGGTGTTCGTGCATTGTCATTATTTCCCGTTTGTTGGCCTTGGATCGTTCCGTAAGGGGCCCAGGCACTTCCACGTGGGCCCCACGAGGGCCCACTGCGCCCCCAAGGATGCCTCAGAGTGGCCTGGCCAGGTTCCCAGACGGCCAGAAGACAGCCACAAGACGGCACAATATCGCGCCCCAAGGCCCCTCAGTGCGGCCCCGACCCCTTCCCACAACAGCACCCGCAGGCCCCAAGGGACGTCCAGAGGGCCCCAGGAGGCGCGAAGGGGCTTCAAGGGAACCCAAGAGGCCACACAGAGGGCCCACTACTCTTTGTTGACCCACAGAGGGCGCTATGAGGGGCCCGCTGTGAGACCAGCTGCTCGGCCACACGTGCACATATGGCATTGGGACAGTCGTGCGCTTGCCGCTTCTCTAGCCTTCCGCATGACGTCTCTCTCCTTGCTTCTGGCTTCACGCATTTCATTCCTCGCCGATCTCTCTCTCTCTCTCTCTCTTTCTCTCTCTTCGTTCCTCGCCTTTCCCTTCTCGCTCATGGCTTGCTTATGGCTTATGGCTTTTCTCTGGTCACGCTTCCTTGCTTATCTCTCCTGGTCTCTCGCTCCTCCCTCTTGGCTTCTGGCACCTGCCTCCCTTCTCCTCATTCCTCGGTTCTCCCTCTTCCATCATTACCCCCAGCTCTCCTCGGCCGTCGCTCCTGCTTTTTCGCTTTCTGCTCCTCGCTGATCGCCCCTTACTTTGCCCATGGCCCTCTTCGACCCTGATGCCTCTCTCTTTGCCCCTCGCCTCCCCTTCCTCGTCCCAGAGTGCGCCCTCTGGCCAGAGTGCCGAGAGGCAGCACCTTGCAGCCTCAAGCGGCAACGCAGAACAGCAGCAGCACGCAGTCCGCAGCAAGCAGGACCAGCGGCGTCACGCAGCAGCAGCAAGCTGAAGCAATCATCAGCAAGCAATGTCAACAAGCAGTGGTCTGCAGCAGGCAGCAGCACCCTGCAGCCGCAGGTGTCAGCTGCAGAGGTAAGGTTCGGCTCATCCAGCAACACCTCCGCCCCGACCCCTCGTCCAGTTCGAGCAGACGTTGTGTCCGGTAGGCCACGGGTCATCCCTAGTCTCTACTACATTGCAGGGCCCAGTGCGTGCCAGAAGGGCGCAGGCCCCAATGCACCAAAACCGCCCCGGGCTGGCCGGGGGCCGCCCCGGGCCGCCCAGGCAGGCTCCAGGACATGTCGAGAGGGCCCCCAGAAGCCCCCAAGACGGCCCCGGAGAGCCCCGGCACGCTTAAAGATGGGCCCAAGACGCCCGAGATTCGCCCCAGACGGCCCAAGAGGCGTCCAAGACGCCCGAAGAGGCCTCCCAAGAGGCCTCCCAAGAGGGCCCCGAGCGACAGAAATCGCCGATTTCTATTGTGTTTTTCTATGTTTTCGGCCTCCTCGCCTCTTCGGCTTCCCGACGCTCCAAGACGGCCCAAGAAGTCCCCCCGACCGCTCCAAGACGGCCGAAGAGGACCCCAAGAGAGCCCCAAGACGGGCCAGGAGGGCCCCAAGACGGTCCCAAGACGCCCCAGGACGGCCCCAGGACGGCCCAGGAGGCGCCCCAGACGGCCCAAGAGGCACCCAAGACGGCCCCAGGAGCGGCCCAAGACGGCCCAAGACAGCCCAAGAGGCGCCGAGGCGGGCCTCAGACGGCCCCAAGACGGCCCAAGAGGCACCCAAGACGGCCCGAGAGGGCCCTAAGAGCCCCCCCGGGAGGCCCAAAAGAAGGCCGAAGAGGCTCCGAAACGGCCCCCACGAAGCCTTCAGTGCTTCAGAATTCCCTCCAGGAGCGGGGGAGCGGACGAGAGGCGACAGGCATATCGCAGGCAAAAACGCCCCAAGAGATCCCCAAACGGCCCCCACGAAGCCCTAAGTGGCCTCAGAATTGCTTCCAGGAGGGGGGGAGCGGACGAGAGGCGACCGGCATATCGAAGGCACAAAAGAACAATGTTGGACGCTCCGAGGGCCTTCGATGTTTCTCTGTTGGGGAGAGTCGTCGTAGGATCGACGATTGCCGACCGAGGGCATGGAGAATCCAGCGAAAGAGGAGAAGAAGGTGGAAGAGGAGGAGGAGGAGGAGGAGGAGGAGGAGGAGGAGGAGGAGGAGGAGGAGGAGGAGGAGGGGGGGGAGGAAGCAGCAGGACCTCCGAGCAGCAGCAGCAGCTGAGGAACACAGGAGAGCCCGACGCCATCATGATTGCCTTCCGGCCCTGCAGCCGCACCCCCCCGCGCTTGCCCAGAGACCCCTCGCCACGTCGAGCTGATGTCGTGGACGGAGTCCACAGGTCTGCCCTAGTCAGCTACAGCGCTGGGATCAGCGCGTGCGAGAAGGGCGAGCAGTGGCATGGTGCTCTGGCGCTTCTCCGCGAGATGCGGGAGGGGAAGCTAAAGCCCAATGTTGTCAGCTATAGCGCTGGGGACAGCGCGTTCGGGAAGGGTGAACAGTGGTACCAGGCGCTGGCGTTTCTCAGTGAGGTTTCGGAGGTAAAAGATGGAGCCCAACGTCATCTACAGCGCTGGAATCAGCGCGTGCGGGAAGGGTGATCAATGACAGCTGGCTCTGGCGTTGCTGAGCGAGATTTGGGAGGCGAAATTGGAAGCCGACGGCATGAGCTACATTTTGTGCATCACAGAGTATGAGAGGTCGTCTCGCAAGTCGGCAGCATTCCCAGGCTATCTTGGGATCGAGCTTTCGCGTTTTCGCGTGTCTTGCGAACCACTGGGCGTGTGGGAACTTGCTGGGTAACCACTGTGATTATGTGGACGGCCATATATTTTTGGATTTGACAGCGGCGTCCAACGCGCAGGAAGCGTTTGTGAAATTCAGGCGTACAGTGAAAGTTTGGTCCTGCAGCTGCTCAGCGACATGTCGATTATGAAGCTGGAGGACAGCTTCTCAGCGAGTTGCGGGATGCAAGGTCGGAGCCCGTGACCAGCAGCTACAGCGCAGGAATCAGCGAGTGCGAGAAGGGCGAGCAGTGGCAGCGGGCTCTGGCGTTGCTGAGCAAGATGTGGGAGGCGAAGTTTGAGCCGGACGTCCGCATCTGCAGCGCTGGGCTTCTCGCGTATGAGGAGTTCGAGCAGTGGAAGCGTGCTTTGTCGCTGCTGAGCGAGATGTGGCCGCGAAGCTGGAATCCGACGCCATCAGCTACAGCGTTGGAATCAACGCGTGCGAGACGAGCGAGCAGTGGCCGCCGTCTCTGTCTCTGCTGCGCAAGATTTGGCAGGCGAAGCTGGAACCCGGCGTCATCGGTTACAGCGCTAAACTCAGCGCGTGCGAGAAGTGCGGGCAGTGGCAGCAAAGTCCGGCGCTGCTGAGCGATGTGCGGGAGGCGACGCTGGAGCCCAGTGTCACAAGCTACAGTGCGTGGATCAGCGCGTGGGAGACGGGCGAGCAGGGGCAGCAGGCTCTGGCGCTGCTGAGTGAATGTGAGAGGTGGTGCTGGAGCCCGACGTCACCAGCTAGCTACAGAGGCGCTGGGATCAGCTCTGGGACTCGGGAATTGTCGGCACCCGCTGCGCCACGTTGCGTTGATGACGGCGGGCATGCCGCGGATGTGGTTTCCCTGAGTCGCTTCCGCGCGTGAGATGGGCTGAGAGGATTGCTGTCCGTGTGCCCGGGTGCCTTGGTTCTTTGTGTCTCTTGTCCCTCCGCTTCCTCATCTTCTTTCTTCGCCTCCCTCGTTTCTGCCTCCTTCCTCGCTTCCTCCCTCCTAGTCCCAACTATGGGTTGCCTGGTGGAGGCGTGATGCTATCTGCGCTTCCTGTTGTTTCACGCGCGACATCGGCATACCTAATTGTCGGGCTGTGGTGGGCGTGGAAGTATTTGTGATTGAGTTGGGGTGGGCCCTTTGTCCTCTTACCTCCCCCCTCTTTCTCCCTCCCTCTCTCCCTCCCCGTCCTGAAGGGCTGGGTTGAGCGCGGGGTCGCCCAAAAGGTCCTGGACTTCGGATGCAGGAGCGGCCAGCTCTCAGGCTCAGCCTTGGCGCGGCGTCGCGCACTGAGAAGAAGGACCAGGCTGGGGGAGGTCCGCGTGCTGCGGCTATGGACCACCGTGCCGTGCGGCGTGAGTGGTCGCTGATCCCAGTGGAAGGCAAGCGGGATTGAGTCGGCGCAGCAGCCACTGTCGAGGAGACGCACACATGGATTCAGGCGCGTGGATCAGCCACGGGTTTTCTCTCCATACAGGATCGGCGCGCCCCGCCACCAAATCGGGCGGCACTGGCGCCATTTTTGTCGGGGCCGCCTCGCCCGATCCATGGATCTCGCGACCGCGCACCCGATCCACGTCTCCCTAATCTGAAGTCGGGCCTGTCCCTCTATCGGAGGAATCTCCCAAAACAGTCGAACAATAGACTTTGCTGAGCATCCTCCTTGGGCATTTTTAGGCATGTCTGAAGTGTGCTTAATTTTTCGCCCGAATTCCCCCTGTATGGGGCCCAGAGATCCAACGCATTGACAAAATCGAGACGGAGGTTTTTCGTTACTTTCGGCCTCGAGGGGACCTTTCTGGCTGGGGTTGTCTTGGTTTGTCACATCGGGCTTCTGATCTAAGAACCTTGCTTTCGTTCTGAGAACATCTTCGGGTTCTAAGAACATGTCGTGGGAGGCCTATGGAAATGCCAGGACGGTCGGTCCCTGCTCAACCAGAGATCAAACGTATGACAAAAATCAGGACGGCGGTGTTTCCCAATTCTCGGCCTCTGGGAGCCTTCGCCGGGCCATGGGACCGTCAAAACACGGCTCAGGATGAAAAACCGTTCCGGGGGAATGGGTCGAGGCTTCCGGGGTCCGCGCATTGAAAAAAAAAAAAAGACGTCGGATCTCTGGGTCGGCGGTCGTGCAGCGTGACGTTCTGGCGGCGGCCGGCACCTGCTTCGGCTGGCTGCGGGGCTACGGCTTGCGGGCTTGCCTTGGGCCCGGGGGGGCCCACGCCCAAGAGGCACCCTGGCCAGTACAGGAGCAACGCAGGCGGGCGCAGCATCCGGCGAGGCGAAGCCCGAAGTCCTGGGCGACAGGTTGGACGAGGCTTCGTGGGGAAAGCTGCGCGGCATCACGGCGTCGACAGGCCACAGCGCGGCCGCGGCGCCACAGCCTGGTCCATGGGGCGGCCCAGGGGCCGCGAAGCAGGATCTTGGGGGCTGTCGGTGGCGGCGCGGTGGTGGCTCCTTCGTCGACGGAGTGACCCTCCCCGGGAAGTTGCCACTCAGGGGCACGGGCGGCACCTGGCTGTGGAGCAGCAGCGACGCCACAGACAGCGGCTCGAGCGCCGAGTCCTCCGCCTGGATGGGGTGCCGGTCTGCCGCCGCATCCCGGCAGCGGCCCTGGCCGGAACAGAGCAGCAGGCCTGTCCGGGCCGCGGGCCCCGGCAATGGCACCCTGGGCACGGGGCAGCGGGAGCGCCCTCCTCCTCCTCCCCCTCCTCTTCCCTCCTCCTCCCTCTCCTCCTCCTCCTCCTCCTCCTCCTCCCCCTCCCCCTCCTCCTCCTCCTCCTCCTCCTCCTCCTGCCCTACGCGTGGGCACTGGGTACCGTATCCTGGTACTCAGTCTTCACGTACAGGGCATACTATCAGGGCTGCTCGCTGCAGCAGGCAAGGAGGGAAGCAACCGGGTCCAATTTTCGGAACCAGCGGCAAGCAGTTTGCTTGTCC
>CAUYUJ010019923.1:37500-45000 GCA_963575745.1 Prorocentrum cordatum | reverse complement strand
CACACCAGATAGCTGAAACTATACAGTTACCACGTAGCTTGCCCCGCGTAGCGTTTTCCTCTACAGTTCAATAATTTGCTGTTTGGGGTCCTCGCTGGCTCGTTTTGCTCTGTTGTTTGAAGTAATATGCAGAATCATCATCATCTTTCTCCCCGCCATATTCCTCCCCGTTCACCTCCAGCATTCCTCGTTTCCCCCTTTCTTCCATTCGTCGGCGCGCCCCAGCGTTTCGCGATCGATCGTTCTTCCACCCGCCGCTCCTGCTAGGGTCTGGCCGCCCGCTCGTGTGCTTGCAATCCCGCCCGCCCGCATCAATGTACCGCCCGTCCAGTCGTCTGCTCGCAATCCCCGCCCGCCCGCTTGATTGTCCCAGCCGCCCGGTCTGTCCTCGTCCTCGTTCCCGTGGGCGCCGCGTAATGGGGGGGTCATAAAGGGGGGCGTGGCAAGGGTGGTTCGAAAAGGTATCCAAACGTTACCTAAACGAGCCCCCTGGGGCTCCGGAGGGGCCCGAAAGGGGCACGAAAGGGGACCTTTTCTGACCCCCCCCATTTGTGACCCCCCTTCAGCCAAACCCAATTCCCCTCTCCCTCTCCATCCCCTCACCCCCTCTCCTTCTCGCCTCCCCCGACAAGGAGAGGACGGGGCGGACGTCCTGCAAGCCCAGCGAGCTCCCTGCCGACGACGGCCGGGGGGCTCTCCTCGCGAGGCTGCGGCGGAGGGCGCATAGGCCAAGGCGGAGGTGGGGATGAGGGAGAGGAGGAGGAGGAGGACGAGGAGGAAAAGGGGAGGAGGAGGAGAAGGAGGAGGAAGAGGAAGAGGAGGGGGAGGAGGAGGAGGACGAGGAGGAGGAGGAGAAAACGACGAGGAACAGGAGGAGGAGGAGGAGGAAAAGGAGAAGGAGGAGGAGGGAAAGGAGGAGGAGGAGGAGAAGGAGGGCGAGGAGGAAGACAAAGAGGAGGATGAAGGGGAGGATGAAGTGGATGGGAGAGGGGGAATGGGGAGGGGGACGCAGGAGGAGGATGAGGATGAGGAGGAGGAGGGCGAGGAGGAGGACGAGGAGGACGAGGAGGAGGAGGAGGAGGGCGAGGAGCGCCGAGGAACACCCATCGAAGCGAAGGCTGGTACGGCGCACGCCGTGCCCCGTGGCCCGACCACCTCGGACAGGCGGCGCTCGGCGGCGCGACCGCTGCGAGGAAGAAGAAGGGGGCGCAACCGAAGCAGGCGACGAGCGCTGCAGCGGCCAGGTCCCGGCTGAAGGCGCGTCGTGCCGAGCGCCGCTGTCGTTGTAGCGGCTGCTCCCGGCGCTGGCCCCACGGGTGGCGGCACTGGTGCGTGCAACGGCCCTTCGGGCGGCATGCATGCGGCTCTCGGGACCGGCCCTGCGGGCGGCAGTCCCGGTTGCGCTTGTCATGTCGTCGGGCAGCGCCCCACGCGTCCAGCATCGGGGGCGGAAAAGAGGGGGGTGATGACAAGGGGGGGTGGATATCATGGCGTGGGCCATGATATCTCCCCAGATTTCGCGGCGCCTCTTCTTATTTTATTACGTCCCTGGCCCCCCCGCTGGGTCGCGCACATGCCGTCGGTCATGATTTGCACCCCCCCCTCTTGGACACCCCCCTCTTGGCCGCTCCCGACAGCAGGCGGAAGGCGCCGCACGCGCCCCGCTGCCCCCCCTGGGAACTCTCTCCCAAGGGCGGGGAGGCGGGGTGCTGAGCTCGGAAGGGGCGCACTCGCCGTGCTCCGCACTGGGAGCTCTCAGCGGTACTGGGCCTCCGAAGAGGCATGCTCGGGCCGACGGGTATGAATCGGCGCACGCGGGCGGCAGCGGTCCACAGGCCGACAGGAACAATGCCAGGAATAATCGTATTAGTTGTAATGGTGTTAAGGATACTGATAATGCCCATCCGATTCACAACAGTAATCGCAGCAATGGTAGCAACACTGTTAAGCATTATCACCAGACTACTCGTAGTACTGGCAGCAATCATCAAGATAGTATGGCTACTCATGTTCTCAAAAGTAATCATGCTTGTTTAATCTTCGTACTCCGTATCATACGCACGTTATTACTCATAGCACACATAACCATACTCGTGCGAATACCTCCAACAATAAAATATCTGCTTTAGTGATACTAGTAACAGTAATACCGAAACCAATCACAAGTGTGCTATTCATGCGACTGAGAAAAAGAAAACGGGAATACGTCAAGGCGGCGCCCAGCTCGCTGTCACTGCCACCGCCTGGGACGCTCCATCGCGGAGCCCGAGGCCAGCCAAAGTCTATGGAAACGGAGGGGTCAACACCCAGGAGGCCGAGGGGGAACGGTGATCCCAGCTGCAGTCAACGCGGCATCTGCAGATCGTAGCTCTTGAGCGGACCTCTGCACCAGCGCCTGCAGCTCCGACTACTCCTCGGACTCGAGCTGCGCCCCCTACAGGGGCCGCCATGCTCGCAAGGGCAAGCGTGTTGGCCTCCAGTGCGCGCGCGAGCTGGGCGGCACCAGCTTCAGGTCCGTTGAACCTCGCGAGCTCGGCGCCGAAGCTTGTCGAGCCGCTGGCGGCCGCCTCCGACGGCGGGGCGGCCTCGGCCGCCACGGCCGCGCGAGGGACCCAGCGCGCCGCGACCTCGGCATCGATGCCCGGCGCGTGGGACGGCACGAGGCCGAGGCTGCTGCGCGGGCGCACGAGCGCGAGGCCGAAGGCGCTGCACGGGCGCGCCGGCGCCAGACGCCGCGCTCGCCTCCTCCCGGCCGCTGCCACTTCTCGAGCCCTGCGCGGGGGGGGGAGAGCGGCAGGCCTCGACGGCCTCGGCCTGCGCGCGGGCCAGCGCCGCGCGGAGAGAGCCCGGGGCGGCGGCCGCGGTGGCGCTCGATCGCGGCGAGCGCCCGCAGGAGACGCCCCGACGCCCGCGCCTCGTCACGGGCCTGCTGGGCACGGCGCTCCGCCGCAGAGCGGCTGGGTCGGGAGCCGACCCCGCTACAGCCAACCCGCACAGGAAGTATGGGCAACCTTCCCATGGGTAACCTTGCATCCTTGCCCCTCGGCCCATCCTTAGCGACTTTTGCTGGCCGGCCTCCTTAAAAAAAAAACGTCGAGTTGGCCATCCAAGGCCCTTGCATCCTTACCGCGCGTCCTGATGGGTTGACTGTACTCCCTTGACCTCTCCAGTGGGGTGCGTCCTGACCCAGAGCTTCGGGGCGAAGCCATCGGTGGCGACGAGGGCCGCCAAGGAGGCCCGCAGAGGCGAACGCGAAGCAAGGATAGTTTGCACGCAGAGAGACCAGTTCGGCGAGGCCGCGGCGCCGCGCCGCCAGCAGTCTCCGTCATCGCCCGCGAATGGCCGATGATGCTCATGCGGGGGGGGCCCGAGAGTCCGAGGGCGGCCCCGGGCGGGCGCACGTGGCGCTAGCTCGCAGCGAGCCAGCGGGCTCGGGCCGAGCTGGCGCTGGGATGCGGAGGACGAGGAAGAACGATAGGAGGAGGATCGGGAAGAGGACGAGGAGGAAGAGGAGGAGGAGGTCGTAAAGGAGGAGGGGAGGAGGAGAAGAGGAGGAGGAGGTGGAGGAGGAGGAGGTGGAGGAGGAGGGGGAGAGGGAAGTGGAGGAGGAGGAAGAGGAGGAGGAGGAGGAAGAGGAGGAGGAGAAGGAGGAGGAGGAAAAAGGGGGGAGGAGGAGCAGGAGGAGAAGGAGGAGCAGGACGAGGAGGAGGATGATGATGATGGTGACGATGATGATGATGGTGATGATGATGCTGCTGCTGATGATGATGATGGTGCTGCTGCTGATGATGATAATGGTGGTGGTCATGATTATGATGCTGATGATGTTGAGGACGATTATTATGATGATGCTGATGATGATGATCATGAAGATGCTGATGATGATGATGATGTTGATGATGATGATGATGATCATGCTGATGATGATGATGATGGTGATGATGATGATGATGGTGATGGTGATGGTGATGATGATGATGATGATGATGATGATGATGATGATGATGATGATGATGATGATGCTGCTGCTGCTGCTGATGATGATGATGATGATGACGACGATGATGATGCTGATGCTGATGATGATGATGATGATGATGATGATGATGATGATGATGATGATGATGATGATGATGATGATGATGATGCTGGTGGTGGTGGTGGTGATGATGACGATGAGGTAGAGATGGAGGAGGAGGAGGAAGAAGACGCGGAGGAGGGGGAAGGAGGAGGAGGTGGAGGTCGCAGAGGAGGAGGAGGATTTTTGACATCAACATCAAGGTAGAGAGCCAGCCCAGACAATTAGGGCAGGACGGCTGGTCAAGCCAGCAACTAGAGTCGCCCTCATCACGGGGAGAAGATTGCATTTCCCGCCGCGCAGTCGGGCCAGCTGCCCAGATCTGCGCGGGGAAAGCAGGATCGGCAGAGCCAGGCGAAAGACGCGGGGGCGAGGGCTGACCCTGAAGGTGCAATGCCCAAGCCTGCGCCGCGCGGACAATTAGGGCAGGACGGCTGGACAAGCCAGCAAATACTAACACCTGAAAAGCGAGGAAAAGCAGCGGGCCACAGGGTCATCTCCAGCTGGCTGGAGGATACCCCGTGGCCCGCTGCTTCTCCCCCAGGCGTTAGTCCGAACTAGAGTCGCCCTCATCACGGTGCGCGAGCACCGAAATAAACGACGCCTCTCTGGCCTCACAGCGAGAAGAGGCCGGGGCACAGGGCAAACCAAGAAGGGGGGGAGGAGGAGGAGGAGAAGGAGGGCCCTGAAAAAGAAAACGAGAGGCTTCTTCGTCCGCCTCCCAGTCCTGCAAACCAGCGTGCTCGGACACAGTCGCTCCCCCCCCCGCTCCCCGCTCCACCCCGTCCCCACGGTCCTCGGCGGCGGTGGCGGGGCGCGGAGAGCCGTGCTCCTGCGCCGCGGCGGCACCTGCATCGGCTACCTGAAGGCCTCCTCCCTTCTGCGCCCACGGCCCTCTCTCAACCGAGACTCCTGGACGCTTAGGATGGAGGCCTTTACAAATCGGGTGCCAACTGTTGTACTTCTTTGATCTGGTCGGGCCGCTGCAAACATCCGCAAGGCCCGACGCACGACCATGAGACGAATAAGAATAGCACTTGGTGCAGATCACCAAAGTCGAATTGTCTGAGCAGGCCAGCGTCAAACACCTGTGTCCCCGCGCCTCCAAAACCTGCGCCTCCATCCCTCGAACAGGGGAGCACTTCGAGGAAGGAGGCGGGGGACCATGGGTGGAAAGACGGCTGACTTTTGCACACCTCGAACACTTCCAAAAGCCCGAGACGGAACCAAGCTCGACAATCTGGATGGGCTGCCAATCGCAAAGCACAGAGGAAACCACCTGGGGGGGGTCTTTAGGCGGCTGAATCCACACAACGTCTTGGAGGTCTAATTTGGGCCACAAAGGCATCAGCTTAGCAGACAGTGATGCCACAGCCCTAGAAAACTTAATGTCGAGATCAAGCCTGCACCTGTCCTCCTCCGACGGCTGTGGGTGCCCCAGGTACCCTTCCCCCGCAGAAGCACTTTTAGCTCCAACGTCAGCGTGGTGGTTCCCAAAACGGCACACCTTGTCATGATTGTCGGTCCACTCTTCCAAAGAGCGATGCGCTTTCACTTTGTTCAAAGAGCGGACCTTCCAGAAATCTGAAAGGAGGGAGAGGGAGAACCCGCTGTAGCATCGCATAGGTGAAAGCTGGTCAATCTGAGGGCGACCGAAGTGATCTTTGACCAGCTGAGCATCTGTATAAAAATCCGAAGGTCCTCCTGAGAAAAGGATGGCTTGACAAATAGCAGCAAACTCGCCCGCAGGGGCAGTCTGGGGGTAGCACGGGGGGACGGGACCGTAGAGCTTTCCCAAGAGGTCCCCCTGGTCGTCCACAGCCACAAAACACCAGCCTGCCCTGCTGAGCTCGCGAACTATATGCTTACATGCGCTACCGTCTGTGAAAATATTGTTTGTGAAAGGAAATTGGCCTACCTCCTGGGGAAGGTCCTCCCTGGCCCAGAAAGTACCAGACGACTCGGCCGCGGGACCAGGAAAATAATCCCCAGGGTGGGCAAAAGCTCCAAAACAAGACCGAATCGAATTGGGCTCCTCCAGGGCCTTGCAAACAAGCTCGGGAGTAACAAGACTGGAACGGAGCTCGACAACCTCCTGGCACCTGCAGACCCAAAGTCGGTGGTGGAGCGTGTCGGGGGCTGAGCCGCAGAGGTGGCACGTGGGGTCTATCTGGTAACCCAATCGCAATGCTTTAGCACGAGTCCACACTGCGTCCGTAGCAACAGCCCGAATACACCCTTTCTCGAGAGCTGAGTATTTTTTGCGGCGGAGCTCGAACTTAGCACGTCAAAGCACAGACGATGAGGCACATCCCATTCAAAGCACAGACGATGAGGCACATCCCATTTAGCAGCTTCCCACTCGAGAACCCTGAAGACTGCCCCGCGGAGATGGTGCTTGACAAGCTGGGGGGACATGAGGGTCATGGAAAGCTCGATCCCCTTGTCAGTGACGAAAGTGGCGAAGTCCCTCATCGTCCACGAGATCCTCTCCAAGGACTTGCGCATGGCTGCCACAGGACCACCTACCGCCCTCCAAGAGGGGGAATCCTGAAGAAAAACACCTTCCCACGCTTGCCTCAGCTCCCTGAAAGGAATCGAGCCTTCAAAGGCCCTGACCTGAGAGCACCAAACTTCCTTGTGCCACCGCAAGATCGGGGAAACGGCCCCAACCCAAGCAGGGTCGCCTTCGAGGTGGGAAAGCGCGTCAGGGAGCGTTGGCCAGCTGAAGGCTTTATAGTCCTGGCCGCCGCACGGCGGATGAGCATCAGCTCGTAGTCAGTAACCCCTCTAACCTCGCTGCCATACAGCAAGCCAGGGAGCGGTCCTGCAGTGAAAACTCGCAAAGTTCTCCTGGAACCAAGGGTCTTACGAAGTTTAGCCACTCGGCCAGTGCGTTTGATGAAAAGACGTCTCCTAATCACAAGCTTTTTGTTACGACCCTGGGTCCGAGAACTCTTCCCCACCGTGTCGTCCACCCCAAGGTTAACAGCACTGGAAGTAATGGGACCCGTGAGCTCAACTCCCAGTTTGGCCTGAATGGCCCTGCCAAGCTTGGCCGAGGAACAAATCAGGCTGGATTTGTCAGCCGCCACCTGCGCACCAATGCCATCAACGATGGCAGCGTGGAGCTGGGGCGCGCCTTCCGTGATGGCGTCCACAACAAAATTGAAACTGCCGACAGCACTGAGGCCAGAATCGTCGATGTAGAGCGCCAGTTGAGCACCCTGCCGTAACCTAACAGTATCGAGCGACTCCACCGCGTTAACCCTGATCAGGGTCGTGGCCAACGAACACCCCGCTATGATTCCAGAAGAAGCGTACCACGGACCGTCGATGCAGCCACCCAAGGAAAGAAACCTCGGGGCCCTGTAGGCCCGCACAGCCAACTTGGCCATGGCAATAGGGAAACCCAGCCTTAT
>CAUYUJ010019923.1:10000-32500 GCA_963575745.1 Prorocentrum cordatum | reverse complement strand
CCTCCCTCTCGATACCTCAGGTTCTACAGCGCAGGCTTCCTTGTCTGCCTGCTCGCCTCGATTGTAGTGGTCGACTCCGACGAGTCGTGGCATTTCTGTTTTATTTTGGTGTTGGACTTCGTATTGCTAATGCAATCTGAAGAGGATGGAGTATGGCTGAACGGACTGCCATATCTGTTTATTGCTGGTGTGATCAGCTACATGATACATCAGGCTGCTGCCTCCTACATATACATATCTACTTACTCAGACATGCACCTCGCCCTCCGACAACTCGTCTGCTGTTCAGTTTTTTTTAATATCGACGCGGTCATAAGTTTCTCACTTGCGGTGTACGTGTTGCAATGCACAATGGGCATGTACTCAGTGGATGAGTGTTGCGGTAAGTTGAGCATGGGTCGATGAGATGGGTCGAGCAGCGGTAAGTTGAGCATGGGTAATTTTAGGGGAGGCCTGCACCAGAGAAGTGCACAGTCAGGCCGCTCGACAAACAAGAGAGTCGCTCTGGCGTCGGACGGGGTTCGGGATTCCTGATGGCCTTCCCGTGCTTCCTGCTCCCCAGAGCGCTCCTTGTAGACCCAGGTGCGCGGGGGGCCAGACATGTCCACCCTCGTCAGACCGACCCTCACCGGGAAAGGTTTTTGTTCCGTCGGCGGCGAGGTAGAGGCAGTCCGCACCAGCGTGGGGCCAGTCGGAGCAACCGAAAGGCAAATTGTCTGGCGTTCAGCAGGGAGGGGCGAAGACGAGGGCGGCCGCGCGAGGGATGGATAGGGGAACGAGAAATCACCTCAACATAAAAAAACTCTGAGGTCCGCGCGGATTTCTCGGATCGGCGCTGGACCCCCTTCCCTGGCGCGCGGAGCGCGCCAGGGGCGGCGCAGGAGGCGCCGCCCGGGGGGCCCAGCGCCGATCCGAGAATCCGCGCGGAACTCCGCGTTTATATGTTTATATTATTGTTCGGTCCCCTGGCGGAGGGGGAGGGCGCTCACCGGGACAGGGTAACGCAGCTTTCCCAGCGCACCTTCCCCCGGCGGAGACGGGCGCCTCCTGACACCCGGAGGGGCCAGCCTCGCAGATCCCCACCCGGGAGGGGGGGCAGCTCGGCCAGGCTTGGGGGCGAGGCTGCTCTCTTGCTCCCCTGGGCTTCAGCTGGGCGTGCCCCTCCACAGGAGGAGTAAAACACAGTCCGGGGACGATGTTGGGGACTATTTTTTCTTGCTGTTTTGAATCTGGTTTGACGATTTGTGGCAACTCTTTGCCCGCAGCCCGCCTGCCTGTAGGGGGACGTGCCCGACCGAAACCTGGGACCCCCCTCGCTGAGCCGGCACCCGTCCGCTTCCGCCTCCCGCCTCAGGCGCCCGACGTCATGACCTCTTCACGACGTGGACCCCCTCGCGGGCCTCGAACAAAACCATTCCCCAAGGCTTCGGTCGGGCGTGTCCCTCTACAGGAGGGACATTCAAAAATAGCCCAAAAATAGTCTGGGGACTTTTATCTGACTACTTTCGAGCTTTTTCGCCCAAAGGCCCCCTGTAGGGGGACAGGCCCGACCTAACCCAAGGCCCGCTCTTCACCCTCCCCGGTCGCCTCGTCACGGCCCCGGGGGCCCGGCAAGAAACAAGCCCCCCCCTCCCAGAGGCCCACAGTGGCAAAACACGTCCCGCCGCGATTTTCTGTGGTGACCCGTGGGGGTCTGGGACGCCTGCCGCGGGATACCCCTTGACGCGGGGGGGGGGGGGGGATCCTCCTCCTCCTCCTCCTTCTCCTCTTCCCCTCTTCCTCCTCCTCCTCCTCCTCCTCCTCATCTCCTTCCTATTCCCCTCTGGATTGCGCTGCCGCGGGATGCCCCTTGACGCGGGGGGGGGGGGACCCTCCCGCCGCCGATCCCGCCTGCCCGCGGGCCTGCGCCTCGCGCGTGCCCGATCGGCGCGGGGTTCGGGGCGGAGCGGGGCGGGCAGGCCTCGACAGAGGCGGGTGGAGCACACGACGGGGGAGCACGAGAACAGTTCGAGAACAAAGAGGACGAGCAAGACGAGAACGCGGCGAGAACAAGACGAAGAGTTAGGTCGGGCATGTCCTCCTACAGGCGGATTTCGGATGGAAAATTACAACATAATTCGCCAAAACGTGCTTGAACATAGGCAGAAGCAGATCAGACAAATCCTCCACAGACACTCTCTGTTCCAGTTTTGGATATCCCTCCTTAGTGGGACATGCCCGACTGAAGCGAAGAGCACGAGAGCCAGACGAGAGCACGACGAGAACGGATACAGCACCGTGCAGGTCGATCCCCGAGGGCGGGTGCGAGGGGCGGGGGGCGACGGGGGCCCCAGAGGGGGAGGGGGGCAGCGGAGAGAGGAGGACGAGAGGGCCAAAGGGTTATGTCGGGCACGTGCCTCTGGGTACGATGTTTTGTTTTTGTTGGGGGGGAAGGGAAAACGCTTGCTACCCGGGCCCACCCCCCCACCCCACCCCACCCCCGGTTACGTTTTGTTTTGTGGGTGGATGGCGGACCCCCCCTCTCAGCAAGTATGGCGCTGTGCTCACAGACAATGGCGTGGTGCTGAAAGGTATGTGTTGTGCTCACAAACGTGTTGTGGCGTTTGCAGGTTCCCCACCTGCGTTCACCTGCCTGTTGTGGCGACTGCAGGCTAGTACAGTGCGCAGACTTGTTGTGGTTTACGTCTTCCTGCTCTCCATACTG
The DNA here is from genome assembly GCA_963575745.1 of Prorocentrum cordatum. Classification (NCBI taxonomy): domain Eukaryota; class Dinophyceae; order Prorocentrales; family Prorocentraceae; genus Prorocentrum; species Prorocentrum cordatum. The sequence goes on along the minus strand of CAUYUJ010019923.1, from coordinate 29,796 downwards.
GTGGAATTTTGGAAACAATGCTGCCAAGGGATGTCGCAGCCATGTCTGGGTGAAACAACGGGGTACCCGCGTCTGTTGCAACTGGCGCTGACGAAGGTGAGGCGACATCGAACGACGCCATGAGTGCAGTTGTTGTATGGCATAACGTAATCCTACCTCCCCCCGCCTGCTCCACCGCCTACTCGTATCCTCCCCCGTTGTCCGTCGTCCTCTGCCCCTCCTACTCCTCCTCCTCCTCCTCATATCCTTCCTTTTCCCTTCTGGATTGCGCTACGCGTTATTGGGATTATGTCCGCGGCCGTTTGGGCCATATGGGGTTATCCGCAACGAGCTCTTGCCCCTTCGCCTCGTCCTCCCCCTTGCTCCTCTTCGTCCTCCTCGTAGGCTTTCGCTCGCATTCGCAGGCCGAATTTCGTGACATGTTCGTTGCGCGCTGACGCGCCGAGGCGCGATGTGGCCGTAGGCCTTGTATCTGCTCATGCGCCGTTCCAAAAATCCCACCTCATTCCAACCTCCCGGGTTCCCTTCCGCCTCCCTCCTCCCCCGCCCCGCTCTCGAGTTCCCCCCCCCTCCCCCATATATGTCTCCATCTCCTCTTGGCCGTTTCGTTCGAAGCAAACTACGGATGGTGTTGCCAAAATTCTTCACGTTTCGCGTATCCCCACCAACCCATTCAGAAGCCCCGCCCACAAGAGCTGACGGGAAAAATGGGGCGAAGAGACACATCCAGGGAACCAAAGCGAGTAACCAGGATGAGCGGGGGAACGTTTGGGAGCAAGGGGGAAGAGGAGGACGCTGAGGATGAGGAGGTGGAGGGGTATTCGTCAATTTCCTCCATACCACATGTCGCCCAAAAGGGTGGGTGGGAGTTTTTCAGCCACCAGCTGGTGTTACTGCTGCTGGTGGTGTTGCTGATGTTGTTGCTGTTTTTGCTGGTGTTGCGGGTTGCGCCCTGCGAGAATTTTCGGAGCCATCCAGGAGAGCATCGATCAAACGATGGGGGGTCCTCGATGCCGGCCCCTTTCCCAGGAACCGTCAAGGGTATCGGGGTTCTCTTGATGCTCTTTTAGGAGTTTGGGGGTCTTTTTGGGCCTTTTTGGGAGCCTTGGAAGGCCTCCTGGGGTCATCTTGAAGGTAATCGATCCAGCGAAGAAGTGGGCTAACGTTCGGCCCCCCCCGCAAAAAAAAAAAAGGCCAAGCTGGGGCCAACACCATAGTAACACCAATGATGTTGGTTTCCTCGCCGAGGCCGTTTTGGACGCCCTGACACCTCGCAGAACCCCCAAACGAGACCACGGGAGGGGGTTAAGGAGGAGGGTCCCCCCCCCCCCCGTAGGGGAAGAGGGTTTCCTTTTTTTTCCAAAGAGGGAAGAGGAATCTCGTTAAACCACCTGCGCCCAGAGGGTTGGTGGGATTCTACAGAGTGCCAGCCCAGCTGATTACGCGCCACCGATACTACTCTCCAGGTGTTTCGGTGTGCGCGGGCGACGTGGTGAGGGTTTCCTCGGTCTGTGGCGGGCCCCGCATAAAAAATCGCAAGCGAATGATGTGCCCATTGGCCCGTTTTGATGTAGACAGGCGTTGTGGTGCACGGAAGCATCGTGGCGTGCGCGGGCGCTGTGGTGCACATGTTTGTTGTGATGCACGCAAACGATGCGGTGTGCGCAAGCGCCCTGGTACACGCAAGCAATGCGGTGCACACAAAGGCTGTTGCGCAACCGGTTGCTGCAGTATACAGATTTCGCTGCGTACGTGGGCGACGTGGTGGCGTTGTGCTCGCACTGTCGTGGTATACCGAAACATTGTCGTTGACTCACGCAGCATTGTCTTGCACGAGTGCATTGGGCATTGTCGCGTGCGCAGGGCTTGCAGCGCGCGCAGGCAATTGATGTCCCGATGGTGCGGACGCACCTTGGCGGGCGCACGCCGCGGCCGCCGTTACCGCTGCCCGCATGCCCAAACCGCCCCCCGGGTAACAGCCGCTTTCCCAGAATAGGACAAATATTCTCTTGACTACTTTCAAGCATTCTTGACCATTCTTCATTGTTCGCCCAAAACCCGCCCGCAGGAGGAATTACCCCGGACCGAACCCAATGGGGAGAGGGGTGGTCGACAGAAGCTTGGGGGGGGGAGGGCGCAGCAGGGCGAAGGCAGGGGGGGAGGCCCGGAGGCGGGGCAGGGGTTCCATGCCCAGGCGAGGTCAGGTTCCTCATTTTGTTGTTCATCCTCCTCCTCCTCGTGCGACACCCTCGGCCGCACTCTTTGCTGTCTGAGTAGCCGCCCCGTGTCACTCGCGCGCCTGGCCCACGCGCGTATCAGGCAAACGGCCAGGCGCTACCCCGCGGCAGGTCGTAAGCTACGTGGCTGACGAACTCATCCTCGACGCACCTGCGTTCCTCCACCTCCTCCTCGTTCGCCCCCCCTCCTCCGATCAGCATCCGCGCCATCATTTTCATCACCATCGTCATCTGCACCATCAGCATCATCATTACCAGCATAGCCAAGAACAGCCGTACAACCACGATTAACCATCGTAGTCCCCAACATCATCGGCATCGTCACCGCCGTCACGAGCAGCATCACCATCATCGTCATCTTTGGCATCGTCGTCGTCAGCATTTGTAGATTCGGTATGTTCCTATTTCTTACCGAAAGTATCCTCATCAGGTTCTCCACCGCGGTCCTCATCAACACCATTTCCCGCATGAACGTCGCCGTCACCATCATCATCTGCATCCGCGTCACCATCAGCGGCGTCAGCATCATCGTTAACAGCATCCACATCACAATCACCATGCGCAATCGCCATCGACGGCACCACAATCGTCACCGCCGTCGTCAGCGGCATCACCAGCCTCGCGAATGACGTCGGCATCGTCGCCGTTGTCGTCAGCATTTCCATCCACGTCGTCATCACCAGTACCATTTCAATCGTCCTCATCATCACGACTGCCCTCCTCATCCACATCGTTATCATCACTGGCATCATGCGTTGCATCATCATCATCATCAGTACCGTCCTCCTCAGCACCATCATCATTCTCAGCATTATCATATGTATTATCATCGCTTTCCTCATGGTCATCATCCGCCGCTGAATTATCGTCATCGTCGTAACAATCACCATCGTCTTCCGCATGTTCGTCCCCAGCATCATGCTCATTACCATCATATTTGTTTGCGCGATCCCCATCATCATCTTCCTTCGCATCGTTCCACCATCATCATCAACAGCAGTATCACCATCGTTAACACCATCACCATCAAGTTCGTGATCGCCATCACTTGAAGCATCCCCGACCGCACTGTTCATCAACAACATCATCCGTTTTCCATCGTCGATGTTCGCATCACCATTTTTATTGTCACCATCATCGACCTCATCGTCACCGTCGGCATCATATCCCCCTCCACGTCCTCATCGTGTCCACCATCCACATCATCATCATCATCATCATCATCATCATCAGCAGCATCATCATCGCAATCGTGATGATTATGTCCGTCGGTCTCACCATCCACAACCTCATCAGCATCACCATCATCATCATCATGAGCATAATCATCCACAACCTCATTACCGTCATCATCATCATCATCATCATCATCATCGACACCATCCTCATCATCATCACCCTCAGCATCGCCTGCATTATCGATCTCACCATCCACGCTTTTCTCTCTGCCTCGCCAGCCTCCTCGTCATTATCCTCCTCTCGGCGACCAGCGGGGGAGGAGAGGTAGAGCGGGCGCGTCAACGGATGGCGCACAACGGGCGGTGGAGAGTGCCCGGCAGGGCGACTCAGGGATATGGGTATGCGGGGCGGGGTTCGGAAGCCTTGAGACTCAGGAGGAGAACGGGAACACAAACACACCTCTGCTGATTCCCCGAACATGTATTGCAAAAGAACGGAAGGGAGGGGATGACGAAACCCTGGAGCATTTTGAAACACAGATATGGAATCCTGAGAATTGCGTCGATTGGTTTCTGTGTCCCATGGCCCAATTCGATCCAAGGGTGGACACCAGGAGTCTTGAGATGGGGGTCGATGCGGACAGCGGTCAGCCAGAGCGCCGGATGTAGCAGGGTCCTGCACATTCGCGCCCTGAGATCCTGGCGTCTCGATGTTTTGCGAGCCGGGTGATGATCAACAAACTCAGGCCCCGGTGTTCCTGCTGATCGATCTCACTCGAAGAGGGGGGCCTCAGAGTGATTGTTTTACGATGTTGCACTTAATCGATACGTCGGATCTCAGGGCGGTTGCACTGACCCAGATTAGCGCGCGGGATCCTGGAGGATCGTGCAGGCTCCTGCGAAGCCTTTTTGGTCCAGGTTTACACTGACCTGGTTCAGTGCGTCCCCGAGTGGACTGGCGCTCGCGTTGCGGGACGCGTGGTGTCCGAGCGGAGCTTTGGCCGGCGAGGCCCAGCATGTTTGCGGGCGTGGGCCCCACATGGGTAGTTTTTTGCACCGTGGTCGTGGAAACCATGTGGGGCAGTCCGCGCGGTGCAATTTTGGAGCGGGCTGGGGTGTGAGCTGGTCCAGTAGTTGTTCCGCTGAGCAGGGAAGGGGGGCAGGGCTTGGAGGTTTTTGGGTTCAGGAGTTGTTGTTACCTGTTTTCGGTTTCCGGGGGCCGTGTTCAAGCCTCGGGGCAGTGAACAACGAATTTGGGAAAAAACAAATTGCACCAAAATGACTTCTGCAAGGGTTTGGTGACCAATTTCGGGCAGATTGGACAGACCTTTTAGGAGCGCAACCGGCTCAGCCTCTCCCCCTCGTGGTGCATGCTATGTGTGGTGTGAGTTTTGACACAAACCACGTGGTGCACGCTGTGTGTGGCAAGCTGCGTGGTGCAAGCTACCCAGTATCAGCCATGACTCGGAATACGTGTAATGTCAGACATGTATGTGTCAGGAGGGGAAAAACACAGACACAACTCATTGTTGATTTTCCAGAAAATTATAGGAACATATGGGAAGTGGAGGGGAGGACGACAATCAAAAACTTTGACGAATATTGGGAATTCTCTTGTTTGTGTGTATCTCTTTGTGTGTCCTTGGGCCACTGCAGTGTGGTGCAAGCTGGGTGGTGAGCGCCGCATGGCAGAACCTGTGCTAGGGGGCCACATGCGGACCCTACCCCTGCCCCCCACGATTTCTGAGGGCGAGGGTGGGCCTCCCTTTGCTCGGGAGCTCCCAAACGAAGCGAACCCCACCCTACCCCTCAGACGTCCCGGGGTGCAAGGGTAGGGCTCGCTTGCGGCCCCCTCTTCTTGGTGGTCCCCAAACGTGGTGGTGAGAACACCCGGTGGTGAGTTTTGGGCGATATGGGTAATGGTTTTCGAGCGCTGGCTGGCCCAGGAAACGCAAAACCTCGTGGCGACCGCGTGTCCCCAAACCCGGTGGTGACGCAGAATTATTTTTGGGGGGAATCGGGGTCACCACCGGGTGTCTCACCACCTGGTTTGGAGACCACCAATCTTCGTGCTGCGCCGCTGCGTGGTGCCAGCTGCCGTGCCGGCTCTGCGGCCGTCCGCTGCTCGGGGACGCCCACGAGACGCCCATCCGGCGGCCACCGGCGGGCGCCCGGCGATTCCAGGCCTCCGCCGGCACGCCCGCGGCCGGCGCCATTGAGGGCGGCCACGGGCGGGGGCCGGGCGAGGCCTCGGCACGCCCACCCCACAGTGTGTCGGGCGTGGCCTTCCACTCTGCCCGAAGGAGATGGGCACGGAAAGAATGGGTGCGATGCCCAAACAGCGGTGCCTGTTCGTTTCGAACAGGACTCTCGCTGTCGGTGTCGCCGCGGCCTGTGTACATTTGGGACAGAAGGCCGCCTGCCCAACAGCGGCCGCTGTTGGTTTAGGACAACATTTGTTGTAAGGCATCGTACCCATTTTTTCAGTACCCATGTCGGGCGTCCAAAATTATGTCGGGCGTGGCCCTCCACAGGAGGAAAATGCAAAGATCAATAGTATGTGGACGAGTTCTGGAGTGTTGTCGGCTATTTTTGGGTTTTTGTTAGAGTTAGTTTTTAGCTTTCGCCCAAAATCCTCCTGTGGGAGGACATGCACGACCTAAACCTAACACGGGTCGTCCACGAGATGCGCACGGGCGCCCACCCACCGGGCACCAGGCGAAACATCTGCACACCCGTCCAATTCTTCAGGAAACCTGAGGAATAACCTCTCATTGTAACCACTGGTTGGGGGGAAGCTATGTGCGTATATACCTCCAGGACCATGAGGCTCCTTCGTTATTCATACACACGCGCGGCTCGCAAGTCGTGGCTCTAGAGCCCCGCCTCTCCGCAGCTGCTCTCCCTTTGGCAATCCCACCCCCCTGTCGATTGTCATGCTCGTACCCCCATGTTCTCGTCCTCGTAGTCCTCCTCGCCCATCCCTTGCCCTTGGCCCTCCCCCCCAGCGCTTCCCCTCACCCTGTTCAAGCCTCGCCTTCAGCGCCGACCCCAGAAGTAACAGGACAACAGCCGAAGGCTTGGTAACGACTCGGCGAAGAAAACCCGACATAAACATAAACTTCAAGCGCTCCGCGTGGATTTCTTGGATCCGCGCTGGGACCCCATCGTGGCGCCTCCAGCGCCGCCACTGGCGCGCTCGCGCCGGGGGGGGGTCCCGGTGCGGATCCACGAAATCCGCGCGGAGCGCCAAAAGTTGATGTTTATGCCCGGTTCTCTTCTTCTAACGACGTCGCACGCCCATGGCATTGCGAGCGTGCGAGCGGATCCTTTGCGTCGCACCAGTCTTCGAGATGAACCGCGTTCTTGACTTTAGCAGGCCGTCGGAGGTATTCCGCGCCGCCCTCAGATTCTTCAGCACGGTCGTCACCGTGGTGCTCAATTTCGCATTGGTTAGGTCTTCCCTCCCCCGTGATTTCATCATTGTCCTCCCGCTGCGTCTTTCTCATGCCCCCGCTCCCTCCTCCCTCTCTTCCTCTCTCTCTCTCCTCCTCCTCCTCCCCGTTCTGCTTTGCTATATCTCGCCCTGTCTCTCTCTCCCTCTCCTTCGCCGCTTTCTCTCACATGTTCTTGATATTCCGCCCTCCTTATTGACGCCCCCCTCCAACGTCAGATTCTGCATGTACAAATTAAAATATTTTAAATCGATACTTCTTTGTATGTGTGGAGTTGCGAATATATATGAATATATATATATATATGTATGTGTGTTTGTACAATTGTGCCCCTCTTATTTGTGCGTGTCAGTACGCACTCAACTATTCATACAATGTGGTACTCATCTGTTTATAAAGATAACATGCGAGTGCCATGTTCCATGCTCAGTCCGCTCCGCTTCTTCATTCCTTGTCTCTTTCCCTCGGAGGAGGGGTATGCCACGTCCCAAAAGCTCTCTGGCTCCCGTCCGTTCCTCGCCCTCCTCTGGATGGGGGCGATGTTCGGAGGAACGTTCTAGGAGTAGCAGCAGGTTTGGGGGATGCGCGGGTCCATGGGGACATCATTCATCCTCCTCCGCCCTCCACACCTCTTCTTCATACGTGCGTTCTGTCACACCACCAAGCGTATCCGCTGGGTGGAGAATGAAGTGTTGCATGGTATGTCCCCTTTGCGTGTGAGAGTAAGTGTTTCACGGGTTGAGCGCGGGACGTTTTCGAAAATTTTCGTGTCGTGCTTCCACATTCGTCTTAAACGTTTTCAATCGTTTCACGGATGAAGTGCACGTCCTTTTTTGACATGTAAGTCGTGTTTGGGTGTCGCGCAGTGTCGTTTACACAAGTCCCAGGTTCTCAATGGATTAACGGCAGGTCGTTCTCAGAAAGGGGACGTCTCGTCACATTTACATCGATTACTGTTTGTTTCCGCGTATCTTTACCAGGCCTTTCAGAAGTGACCGCAGGGCGAGTTGCCTTGCTCAGGTAAGTGTAGGAGCATCCAGTGGACCCAGCAGGTGAGGACGTCGTCATGTTGTCATGCCGAAGCTCCGAATCAGCCCGAGGATACATTGGAATGGGATACCCGAGCCTGCCGCCGCACACGGAGGGGGATGAGGGTGCGCAGGAGAAAGCGGAGAGCGATGAAGGGCCGTAATGTTGCAATGTTGAGGATGAGAGGCCGATGGGATGAGTCCGAGCACGAGCAAAGTACGGAGGATAATGATAGAGGGTGATGCAGGAGGGGCAGGATCACGACGATGACGATGAACACGACGGCAGCAGCGGCGGCGGTTTCAAAGACGACGACGACAGGAGTCGACCATAAGAGCCGTCGCGGACCTTTTGCCATTCGGAAAATTACGCGCGAGATGTACAACACGGCGGTGTTTCGTAAGGTGTTGCACGGTGTTTGGTTTATTGGGTGACATCTTCGGTTGGCTCCGTGTCCACTCGGAGCCGTCATTGGACGGTCTTGGGTAGACGATGTTGAGCATTGTTTGGATATCATGCGCCATCGTTGAAGCAGTCTGGGGTTGCATGGGGTCATACAGGAGACACCTACCTTGATGCTCTAAACGGTCGCGCTCCCCCCAATCCAGCAAGGAGAAGGAGGTTGGAAACGCACGCGCCTTGAGCCACCTCCGCCCAGAGAAGTGGTGGGGCTTCGACCTGGTATACACCAGATTCACGGATCGGGGGTATTGTTCTTCTTCAAGTTGGGGCTCTAGTTGTTGCATCTTCTTGGATGTAGTGATCCGAAACGTCACGGATGGCTGTATATTCCCAAAACGGGGGTCTTGCCGGACTCGGGTGTTCTGCCCAGGGCGCTAATTCTGTGCAGTTGTTGCAAGGTTGGAGATCGGCTCTGTTTCAAACCAGGTCGTTGGTTGGGCATTTGCCATGGATTGTATGAGCACACTCAGGAGGGAAAGAAACACAGACACCATTAATCGTGGAACCCCCCGGAGAATATAGGACAATCTGGGAAGCGGGGGGGAGGACGAGCCCCCACAAATGATGGAGCATAAGTGGATTCCTGGGACTTGCGTGTGTGTGTGTACTTATTTGTGTGTCCTTGGGCCCCTTCACGCACCCCGATGGCAACTGCATCTCGAAACTGGGCGCTCGCTTGAGTGGCAGGCCCCGGCGGTTTCTGTGCTTCGAGGGGGGGGCGCTCTCCGCAGTGAGGGGGAGGTCTTCCACAGAGTCCTCGGGAGTCGGGGCTGGACAGAACCCCCAATAGTGACACGTCGATTAGTGAATTGTCCGTTTTCGGTTCTCGAGAGGGCGCCGTGGCCGTTATTTTCCAGGCTTTTGCCCGCCAGATTTGGGCCCGTGGTCGTTTTCACTAAACCACGTTTTGCTAAAGGGGGTTCTGTCCATCCCCGAGGGAGGTGCCTGGGGACGCGAAGGGATAACCCTGTGCCCCCGATCAGAATCCCCGGGGGTTAATAACGTTCGGGGGTCTGGCGGGGATTATCAACGATTTTCCCGGTGAAGGATGATGATGATGCTGATGCTGATGCTGATGCTGATGCTGATGATGATGATGATGATGATGATGATGATGATGATGATGATGATGATGATGATGATCCTGGGCGCTCGTGTAGACTGACCTTGTAGATCTTGGCACACAACTGGCCCGACTGATCTAGATCTAGATCGAGTCTCGTGGCGACAAATGGCCTGCGCGAGAGAGGTCCTTTGCGCTCCTGGCTAAGAAACCTCTCTTGCGCACGACCTCGAACCACTCGCCCATGCAGGCCCGGCTCGTGATTGCGAAAGCTGAAATGGTGAGACCACCATAGACATGCTCAGCGTTGTTGATGCTGTTGCTAGTTCGCAACTTCGATTCGCAACTTCCCCCTGGGATTATCATGTTCGGCCTCGCCGCCCCTCTCCATAATTAAGTCCCATTGACACGGGATGGTAAATATTCACGGGGTTAATGGGGGGATGATGCATTATCGGGGGCACGGGGCTATTACGGCATCGTTGTGTTATCTTGAGTTTGTTCTGCAGTCTCCTTTTCTCCCTTTCTCCCGTCCCCCTCCCCCTCCCCCTCTTTCTCCTCTTTCACCTTCTCCTCCTCCTCCTCCAGTCACCCTTTTCCTTCTGGCCCCCTCTCTCCTTCTCCTTTGGCTGCCTTCCTCTGTCTCCCTCTGTCTGCCCCCCCCTTCTGCCCCTCCTCCTCCTCACTCCCTCCAACCGCCCCCTCCCTCCAGAGCCTTTCCATGACTGCTCCCTCTCTCCTCCCTCCCTCCCTCCTCTTCCCTCCCTCACTCCCCCCTCCCTCCTCCTCCCTCCCCCTCCCTCCCTCCTCCCGCCTCCCTCGTCGTCTTCGTCCTGCTCCCTCCAGAGCCGTTCCAAGACTCGGCGAACACGTTTGAAAACACCAAGAGGCCATCCGAACATTCCCAGACACCAATACCAGCAAATAGTGTCCTCGCCCTCCCTCCCTCTCCTCTGCGTCCCTCTCCTCCTCCATCCTCGTTAGGCCTCCTCCCTCATCGCTCTCCGCCCCCCCTTAGGATGCAACCTCTGGCGAATTTGGCGTAATCCCGCTTGATCCCGCATAAGCCCGCGCAGTCTCGTTTCGTCATTGGGCTCATCTAGGCTAGTCCTGCGTGGTGGCCCCATATTGGGCTCCATGGACCCCTTGTGGGTCTTACGAAGTCTAGCTGCCTTTCTATCCCTCCCTCCTCCCCCCTGCTGAGAGAAATAACGGGAAGGAGCAGGAGGACGACGAGGATCGAATAACAACACACGACATAATCATAATCTTCGGGAGTGCCGCGCGGATTTCTCTCAGATCTGCGCTGGCCCCCCCTCCCTGGCGCCTGGAGCGCGCCATGGGACGGCGACGGATGCGCCGCCGGCAGGGGCCCAGCGCAGATCCAAGAAGTCGACGTGGATCTTCGAAATCATTGTCATTGAAGATATGTCTTCCTCGATTGGCGTCGGAGGTCATACGTGAAGGAGGCACGCTCGTGCGCAAGGCGCCTCGACGAGTCGCTCACCATCGCGTCGCGCATCGCGGGTGCGCTCGGGGACTTCGACCTCGACGCGGCGGACGCGCTGATACGCGCGTGCGGACCCCTCCCCTTCCAAAAACAGGAGCAGAAGGACATGATAGCCACGTGTTGCCAAGTTCCCAGGATTTCCTGGGTCTCTATGCATACCTCAGAGCGTGAATTACCTACCCCGCTTTCGCTTCCGGGCAAAACCAAGTCATACCACGCGCCTCCTCGTCAAGTGGCCTGACCAGTACAGGCCGTGGTTTGGCATCGCTTGGTATCTCTTGGAAGCGAGGGTGGTCAAAAGCGAGGCAGGTTTGTTTGCCCCCTAATACCAGTGCCACTGCCCTCGCAGACTGCTCGGCTCACGGGAGCTCGTGCACCAACTCCGTCCACGGTCCTGGCCTCGGCCCCACACCCTCCCGGGCGCCCTCGGCCTCTTTGGGCCCTCGCCACGCCCTGCGACCGTCGAACAACGGCTCGGGAAGGAGTCTACAGTCGGGGCGCTGAAGAAGGAACCCTCCTTTTCGTTGGGGAGGGGCTCCGTGTTCCTTGATTGCTTCACAGCTTCCCTTGGGTTTCCCTTGGGCTTTCGATGGGAAATCGAAGTTTAACTCGTGGAAAGAAGGGGCCTCGTTCCTCATTTCGGGTTCCTTGGGTCAACGCCCCGACTGTACACCTGAAGCGTTTCCTCAGACCTCAAGGCAGATGAGGGAGAGATTCCGACGACGCCACCCTGGCATCGCTCGGACGTGTGCATTTTTTCTCGGCGAGGGCCATCGAGGAGCATCCTTGATCACTTGCTGAGAAAAGCACGCACGAAACCGAAACAAAAAACACAGGTAATGGACGTCCGAGCGATGGCCAGCGGCAGACGAGGGAGAGATTCCGATGACGCTACCCTGCCCCAGTCGCCCCATGCTGGATCCTGGAGGTCCGGGCGTCAGTTTTTTTTCACCTTCGGGCGTTCCTGCTCGGTGCCTGGCCTTGGGCGCACCGCAGATCGATCCGGCTCGGAAACTGCCGCAGACAGATGGTTTCCAGGGTTTCGGTAGTGATCTTTCGCGATGTTGCGTTTTTTCGCAACGTCGGATCTCATGAACTCGACGAAGAAACATTGCAGGAGCGCGGATGTCTCGGATCGGCCCTGGCCCCCCCCTCCCTGGCACGCCGCGCGGCAGGGGGATCCCAGCGCCGTTCCGAGAATCCGCGCGGAGCTCTGAAGTTTTCTCCCTTCTCTGCAGCCCTCGCTGACCCCCCACAGGTCCGCCTACGATCCGATTTCATGCGATTCGATTCGCCTGCCGGGGTGGCGATTCTAATTCTATGCGATCTGGCTCACCAGCATCGGCAGAAGGGCCAGCCGGAAGCGGGGCGCGGCGATTCGATGCCGATCCGATTCGGGACGATTCGCTGGCGATTCGAGCCGCTCTCGATCCGATCCGATTACGCGATCCGATCCAGCGCAGACCTGCCCCATTTTCATCGCCCCCGCCATTCCTCGCGGCCCAATGGAGGGGGGGTGTTTGTTCCCCAGTGGATCCGCCTCGAAGTTCTGACCAGAGCGCACCCCTGGAGAAGCAGGGGGGCCTTATAGCGCCGATGCGAGAGTCCGCGCGGAGCTCTGCAGTTCCTCCTTCTCTGCAGCCCTCGCTGACCCCCCACGTATAGCCCCCCCCCATTCTTCTCTAGGCCTCTTAGATGGGGTCGGAGTAGATGGGGTCGGAGGATCGCGCCGCATCGCCGATGCACCGCCGATGCGGCTCGATGTTGGGCCCGATTGCCTTCACGTTGACGTCGCCGATGCATCGCCAACGCCGACGATTCCTCGCCGGTGCGCCACGATGCATCGCCGATGCATCGCGATGTATCGGCGAAGCGGCGCGATCCTCTGACCCCATCTATTCCGACCCCATCTAGGAGGCCTCATTCATCGCGGCCCAATGGAGAGGGGGGGGGGGATGCTTGTTCCCCCGTGGATCCGCCCCGAAGCTCTGACCAGAGAGCACTCCCCCTGGAGAGCCGGGGGGAAGCGGCGGCGGCTGGTCCGCGTCCAGCTTTGAGTCGGATGTGTCCCTTTACAGGGGAAGTATTCAAGGGTTGTCAAAACATAGTATGGGAACTATTGTTCTATGCTTTTGTTTTGGATTATTTGTGAATATGTTTTCAACTATTGTTCCATTCTTTCCCCGACATCCGCGTGTAGGAGGACATACCCGACCTAAGTCCAGCTGTGGCAACGCAGGGTGGGCGTCCCTCGCAGTGTTAGGATGGGGCGGCGGAGGGAACGTCGGGGGCGGCCAAGAGTGGTGGGATGACTACAGTTCAGTCGAGCTTCTACCTTGTCAGGACGAATATCCAAACATATTTCAAACATAGTCTGCAGACGGTTCTTATCTTATTTATTTTCTTTATATCAAACATTGACTATGTTTGAGCTGTCCTCCAGAGTCCGCCTGCATGAGGACATTCCCGACCTAAGCCTACAGTCAACCCGCATGGTAAGGATGGGCAATTTTCCCAAGGGTGCCCTTCCATCCTTGCCCCTTCGGCCCACCCCTGGCCACTTTCGCTGGCCGCGCCACGCCCGAAAAGCTTCGAGACGGCCCCAAGGCCCATGCATCATCGTGCCTTATGATACGGGTCGACTGTAGAAGGTTTGGATAGAATGGCGGGGGCCATGCTATCTCCTCAGATTTCATGGCGCCTCTTCTTGTTTCGATGCGTCCCTGGCGCCGCGCACATGCCGCCAGCCATAATGTAAGCCCCCCCCCGTCTTGCACGCCCCCCCCTCCTTATGGACGCCCTGGGTAGAGGGGGTAGGGAGTCCTGACATCCGATGTCTTGGATCACAGCGTCTGAACGCCTTCCCAGGGAACCGGACTCTCGTTCCGAGCTGTGCGTTCGATGTTTGGCGGCCTTGGGGCTCTGGCCAGGGCCTCCGTAAGACCGAAGGACGGCCACACACGACGCGAGGATGTCAGGGAGGAGGATGGGGAGGAGGATCATTCGAGACTGAGGCCGCCCAGATGGAGCCCGAGCTCATGGGTTCGGTGCGTCGAGCCGCATTGCCGATGTATCGGCGATGCGGTCCGATCCGCCGTATCCATTTACGTTTCAGTCGGGCCTGTCCCTTTGCAGGATGGAAATATACATATAACGGCGCACCGGGTCCGGGGGCCCGGGGCCGGGACCTCGACCACAAATGTGGGCCCCGGGGGGCCCGGAGGCTCGTCGGACCGCCGGACGCCGTCCAAGATCGTTCGCAGGCGGCTTCGGAACGCGCTCCGATGGCTCCAGATGCCTTCCAAGACGCCTGTCATGACACCAAGAAGGTCCCAGAAGCCTCCAAGACGCTCCGAGAGGCAGCCCAAGAGAGGCCCAAGAAGCAAAAATCGTGCCATTCCTATGGGAAAACGTATATTTTTCGCATGTTCGCCTCTTGGGCTTTCACCGCGTCCAAGACGGCCCAAGAGGCGCCCAAGACGGTCTACGAGGCCTCCGGGAGCGCTCCAAGGCTGCGCACGAGTGGCCCAGGACGGCCCCAAGACGGCCGAAGAGAGCCCCAAGACGAGTTCGAGAGGGGTCCCAGACGGAGAAAGCCAACCTCGAATTCCGAGCTTCCGGCCCAAGAGGCTCCAGGAGGCGCCAACATGCCGCCAAGAGGCGCCAAAAGGCTCCCAAAAGCACCCCAAGATGTTCCGAGAGGCACCCCAAGAGAGGTCCAAGAAACAAAAATCGTGCCATTCCTATGAGAAAACGTATATTTTTCGCATGTTCGCATCTTGGGCTTTCACCGCGTCCAAGACGGCCCAAGAGGCCTCCAAGACGGCCTAGGAGGCCTCCGGGAGCGCTCCAAGGTTGCGCACGAGTGGCTCAGGACGGCCCCAAGACGGCCCAAGAGAACCCCAAGACGACTTCGAGAGGGGTCCCAGAAGGAGAAAGCCACTCTCGAATTCCGAGCTTCCGGCCCAACATATCCCAGGAGGCGCCAAAACGCCGCCCAGAGGCGCCAAAAGGCTTCCAAAATCAGCCCAAGACGTTCCGAGAGGCACCCCAAGAGAGGTCCAAGAAACAAACATCGTGCCATTCCTATGGGAAAACGTATATTTTTCGCATGTTCGCATCTTGGGCTTTCACCGCGTCCAAGACGGCCCAAGAGGCCTCCAAGACCGCCCCAAGACGGCCCAAGAAGCTTCCAAGAGGGCCCCAGGACAGCCCAAGAGGGCCCCAAGACGGCCCAAGAGGCGCCCAAGATGGCCCAAGAGGGCCCCAAGACGGGCCCAAGAGGGGGCCCAGAGGGGGACCACGAACCGCAAGCTCGAGCCTTCCGCCCCAAGAGGCCGCCAGGAGGCCCCAAGGAGGCCCCTCAAGAGGCCCCAGGAGACCCCCAAGAGGCCCAAAGGAGGCCCCGAGAAGCCCCAAATCGGCCCCCAAAATGCTTCGAACCTGCTTCCAGGAGGCCCCCGACAGGTTCAGAGGCTCCCGAGAAGCTACGTCAAACTCCCAGCGAGCGGCCGGACGAGGCCCCCCACAAAATCACAAGAGGGTTCCAGTATTTGTATCCTTCAGCGCTCTCTGGCCTTCTTCCCCCTGCCCCCTTCCTGCGACTTTCGTTGACTCAAGCTCGCCTCCTAGCTAGAACCTAAGCGCGCGCGAAGCGCGCGCGTGGTTCTAGTTCATATATAGCTTGAAAATAGTCAGGAGACGATTTTCTGATTATGTTTGGACTATTTGTTGATTGTGTTTTGATCTTTTTTAATGCGAAGGCATCACGGCCGGTGCCGCCGACCCTGAGAACGACGAAGATGAAAAACGAAGGGGGCAGGGGGAGGAGGAGGAGGTGGATGAGGGATGAGGTGGAGGGAGAACGGAGAAGGATATGGAGGAGAAGCAAGAAGAGGAGAAGGAGGCAGAGGAGAGCAGGAGGAGGGGGAGCAGAGGGGGGAGGAGGAGGAGGAGGCGGAGGAGGAGGAGGAGGAGGAGGAGGCCAGAGGCTCTCTTGGGACAGCCTAGGGCTCTCTTGAGGCCGTTTTGGGTCGTCTAGGGCTCCTCTTGCGCCGTCTCGAAGCACTCTTGGAGGCCTCCTGGGCAATTTGGGGCTCTCCTGGGCTGTCTTGGGGTAGTTTAGGGGGCCCCTTTGGAGCCTTTTGGGGCCTCTTGGGGCTTCTTCGGGGCTTCTTGGGGGCCTCTTGGGGCTGAGAGCTCGAAATGTCCGTTCTGGTCCCGCGTCTGGGCACTCTCCTGGAGCCGCCTTGGGGGACTCTTGGGCCGTCTTGGAGGCGTCTTGGGCAGTCTTGGGGCCCTCTTCGGCCGTTAGGGGACCCTCTTGGGGGCCTCTTGGGCCGTCTCGGGGCGATCTTGGGGGCCTCTTGGGCCGTCTTGGCGCGTCGGGAAGCGGAAGAGGCAAGAATGCCAACACTTTTCAAAAACGTATGGGAAATCAATGGATTTTGCCTCTTGGGGCTCTCGTGGGAAAGCTCCTGGGGCCTCTTGGGGCGCTTTGCAGGCCTCTTGGGCCGTTGGGAGACCGTCAAGGTGTCTTGGACAGATCGTTCGGCGATTCGGGGTTCTCTAGGACTGTTTAGTGGGCCTCTTTGGGCGCTCGTGGCCCGTTTTGGGGCTGTTTTGGGCTCCGGGACTTCCCGGGGGGGGCGTCGTATCTGACCCCCCCCCCGAGACCCCCCTCGGGACTTCCCCCCGGGACCCCCCCGGGGACCCCCCCCCGGCGGGGGAGGGATCGAAGGGAAGGGGCTTCCCTTCGACTCAATTACGACGTTGCTCAACTTCGCTTTGGCTCGCGCGCTGAGGAGGTCCCTGGGAAAGGGGGGAGCTTCGACGAGCTCAGGGAAAGTATTTTAGGACTACTTTTTTATTGTTGTTTGCTTATTTTCATGTGTCCTTAAGCACGATGTGGTCCTTAAGCACGATGGGGGAAACATAACCCCAGGAGGCCGACGTCAGGAGAGAGCGCGCGGACAGAACCACACAGCTCGTCGGACCTTTGGCGCCCTTGGACCACACGATGTCCCGATGTTTCGGCACGGCGTCTCGAGAAGCCTCGACCCAGGCCCGGGGACCGGGCTTTTCCTCCCCGGGCGGGCCGAGGGCCTCTGGATGCCGCAAGAGGGCGGAGCACACGCCTCCGTCTTGATGTTCTGCGGTGCGTGCGCTCCCTGTGCGGGCCGGATGTTGCATGTTGGGGTTGGGCGGACTTCCTACCCCGACGCGTCGATTGAGGAGTTGGCCGTTTTCGGTTCGCGAGAGGGCGCCGCGGCCGTCCTTTTCGCGGGTCCAGGTCCGTCGGTTTCGGCCCCAGGCCGTGTTCACCAAGGGGAGGTTTACCAAAGGGAGGTTTGTCCATCGCCGATATATACATGTCCACGGTGCGTTGCACGTCCTCGGAGAGGGGCGCCACAAGGCCTTACTCGCAGGGGATGCAGCTGCACATCTGCCCGTGGGGGCCAGGTGCTCCGTCCGTACATCCACCGCACCTCTGGCTTCGGGGGGGGGCCCTGAAGCCCCAAGACGCGGTGGATACGCTACGCTACTCCCGATCGGCCCGAAGGCCGTGCCAATCTAGAACTCGGCGGGGAACTCTTGGCCCGTGCAACCGGCACCCGTGCCGTTTTGCGATCGTCGTGCGTGGATTCGGATACAAATTTGGGCCCGTGGATATGGATATTGATCCTGCAAGACGCAGTGGATATGCATACAACACTTGCCCACGCCCTGCGTCCTCCCCGCCCTCGAGGTGCGACTGCGCCCAGTCCCCTGTCGTCGAGCCGCTGGCCCGCCTGCACGGCAGCCTGCGGGGTTACCGGCCGTTCCTGCCAAATTACCTGTTCCCCCAGGCCGCGGGGGGCGGCTCCCTGGGGAAGGGAAAGGGCCGAGAATCGTGCGGGTGGTAATGGGGGGGACCAACCATTTGAGCCACCCCCCATTAGCACCCTCAGAAGGAGGACCCCGACCAGGCTCGGCCGAAACGGTGTTTTGGCGATGTCGTGGGCCGTCCTCGTTCTGATGTTGTCCTGCTGCTGAGGTGGATCGGAGACAGCACGAGGGAACGCGACAACAAACCGAAAATGAGTAAGCACTGTCTTGGTCGAGCCCTGATCCTGACATTCTAGGCCTCCCTGATGGGGTCTGAGCAGGTGGGGTCGGAAGATCGCGCCGCATCGCCGATGCATCGGCGATGCGGCCCGATGTGGAGCCCCATTTTCTCCACGTCGGTGTCGCTGATGCACCGCCGATGTCGCCGATGCATCTTCGATGCATCGGCAATGCGGCGCGATCCTCCGACCCCATCTGCTCGGACCCCATCTGGGAGCCCTCTAGACACTGCGTGCACGATGTGTATATGGATCCGCTGCATCTTAGAGTTCTGGGCTACCCTGCCGAAACACCTGCGGCGCAGTGAACATGGATGGCAGTCTGGCCACTAGAGGCTAGATGTTTGACCGTATCCACTGCGCCTTGGCCTTGACATGAATCCAGCTCTGGCCCGCGGACATCCGGCCAGTTGGCCCGCTCTCGGAGGAGGACGGAATGGGGGAGTATGAGGTGGAGGACGAGGAGGAGGAGGCGGAGGAGGAGGAGGCGGAGGAGGAGGAGGCGGAGGAGGAGGAGGAGGACCAGTGTAAACCCAAGAGTCATCAACTATGTTGGAATGAACCCTCCCTCCAAGCTCCCTCTTCATAGGCCTCTACAACGTTTCATTTCCACCGGGGACTGCCTCGCTGGAGGAAATCCGTTTGAAGACCCTGAAGCATGCCAAGACATTGTTCCTGGGATTCCAACGCCACGGATCAACTTGACTGTTGCGTCTTGACGATCTTGGATCTTGCCAGAACGCAATTCCTGGGCTTTCGACACAGCGAATCAACGTAAATGTTGCACCCTCATAATCCTGAATCCTTTCACACCACTCTTTCTGGCACGTTGATGGTGGGAATCCGTAATCCAACGGATATGCGCTGCGCGTAGGCGAGATCCACATTTTGAAAAGCAATTGCCCTCAAGATGTGAAACTCTTGCAAAGTTTTAAGTGAAAGTGCCCAGCGCTAAGGCGAGAACCACATCGTGAACAACAACCGCCATCAATCCGTAAAACTCTTGAGCAATTTAAAACTACTGTGCGCGGCGCTGAGGCGAGAGCCAGATTTTGAACACAGCACGCCCTCAATTCAAGAAATTCTTGCAAACTTTTGAAACGGATATGCGCGGCGCTAAGGCGAGAGACGCTTTTTTCAACACGACCCGCCCTCAATCCGTCAAACTCTTGAAATCGTCACAAGGATTGTTTAAGAACTCTTGCACATGTGTGAAGCTGGGATCGATTGTTGTTGCTTCAAGGTTATTTATTGTAAGGAAGTCTCAGGCCAAACGCACGGCCCACCCTAACAACTTGCCTCGGGGTGCGACAGGGTGATTTTTCTTGTGTATATATAATCTTGCTGATGTAAGAAAAAGAATGGAGGCGGAGGAGGCGGAGGAGGAGGAGGAGGCGGAGGCGGAGGCGGAGGCGGAGGCGGAGGAGGAAGGAGGAGGGGCCGGGATCGGCAGGGTCCATCAGGCCCTGGCGGACGGCGATCTCATCACAGCGACCGCGCGTTCGCGAGCGCCGAATCGCCGATGCATCTGCGATGTGCCTCGACGTGGAGCCCGATCGTCTCACGTCGACGTCACCGATGCATCGCCGGTGCAGGGGCGATGCATCGACGATGCGGCGCGATGCTCCGACCTTATCTACTCTGACCCCCCCCGGGGGGGGACCTTCTCCCGCTCCTCCTGCAGGGGATGGGGGCGTCCTCCCGCGACTGCCCCTGCCGCTCATCCTCCAGGGAGGTGGCTCCGGCGCAGATCCAA